>JABCPU010000005.1:0-556226 GCA_016800925.1 Suillus spraguei | reverse complement strand
TCAAAAGGAACACTGCTGTAACGAACATATTGGCGCTGGCCTTGAAACATTATGTCATATACCGTACATTCAGGTCTAGATCAAATCCAATCCATGGACATCCAGACACCCAATCTACACATATCTGATCCACCCATCCACTCCAATCCATATCCATCCGTGTCCATATCCGATCTGTGTCCACATCTGAACTATTCCTGCGCACCTGCACATTACCCCTTTTAGAATATACCTGTGTCTCCAGCTTTTGGGTATCTCTGTGCTTCCGGCTCTCGCTGATCTCTGCCTCCATCTTGATAAGTATTTTGTACGAGCTTCATCTCCGAGTTCATAGCCTTATGTCCCGCTGTACTTACTAATGTGTTTCCGTATGCTTCAGACATAGCCTCGGACTATCCATACTTACCCTCCGGCATGCTCCTACAGTATATAAACTTGTAGTACAACTCCTGCAGACCTCAGTCTGATTCATTGTTCCTACTTCTGTATATTCCTTTGATTACTCTGTATCCTGTTATCATGTCTATATAACTCCATTTCCGTTCTTGCACTTGGGCTCCGGCCCTTGTAAACTTCCGACTCAGGCCTATGGGATCACTCCCTAGGCTGGAGCTTTGATCCTATGTCCTATAATCTTTTCGGACTTCGTCCATCTCCATCTATCATCTGTTTCACCTCCGACTCTACCTTTGGTAGTCTTATACTGTCTGTTTCTATTCCGGACCTTGTCTGGAGTAGTCTATACTATCTCTACACCATATCCGGACCAACTCCTCTCTAGTAGTCAACACTTCCTCTAAGATCCACAGAGCTATGCTCATCCGATCATCCGCTCCTCCGCTCCTCTGAGCTCCGGACCTTCAGACCCCTAGTCCTCCGGATCCATCCTATCCTATCCTCTGACATCTATGGATCATCTTTCCCTCCGGAGCTCTGCTCCTATCCTGCCCTGGACTTTGTCCAGTGGTCCATCTTTCATCTGTTCTACTTGGAGCTTGTTCCAGTAGTATTACCATTACTCCCTACCTTCCAGAAATAGTTCCGGCACATTCCGGCACTCATCCGGAAGTCCATCGGAGCTCTGTCGAGCTATCCTGCCTTAGAGTTTGTCCGGACCCTCCATCCAGACTTCATCAGAACTCTCCCTTGGACTTCATCCAAAATTAAGGGCACATATTCGGGTAAGGGGCACAGCGTACGAGCTGAGGCCAAGCCCCTTTGACTTTACAACCCTCCGGTACAACCCCATGTAAGACCAGGACTTCTTACTAATCTCTGGTTTTGCATGGTCGTAACACCTTACCTTTTAGCACTCGTCTCACATCTATAGGAGTTACCACTTGTCCATGGCTGTCTTACCCCTTTAGCATTGCTGGCGGCATCCCATGCTTACCGCACACTGTGCCAACCACTGCACCACATTCCACATACTGATGTCCTTCCATGTCCTTGCTGCGTCCGCATAGCTCCATTTGGTGCGTAGCTTGTTTTATGTTTGTTATCACTGATTCCACGGCAAGCCTTATTACATGTTGCCTCGTGCCGCAGCCGCCTCGCACTACATTTACATACAGCAGTTACTATACTTGAGTGCTACTGATTTCACCTAAAGAATTCCAAGTACATACCATCTAGGATATAAGCGCTACGTACCCCGCATGATACAGCACCTTATTTTCACTGTACTATAGGTCAGGATTAGTGTCTAGCTCTGGATCTACCCAGTAGTAGACCTAGTCTTTGAAGTTTCCTTACCGCTGTAAAGATACAACCTAGCCTGGGCTGTAGATAAACCACTGCCTAAACTAGTATGTGAGTCTTGTGCTCCGTCTAGTCTGCTTCACTTGTGAGAACAAGAGCATTCAACCCTAAAGGGGGATGCCTATTAGTATGGTCAAGTTCGAGTCTAACTTATGTGCGAAACAAGCGTTGAGGTCAGCAGTAAGTTGCCACGATCAGCAATGATACTGCTGGAACTAGCGTTGTGTGTAGCGGTGCTACCGTGGTCGAGATATGATCAGTAACAGTTGCATCGAGCAAGCGATGTTGAGTGATGGTATCAGCGGTAGCAGTAGGGTTGCGAGCAGTGCAAGGAAACAGTGAAGAAAGCTGCGGTACTTTCAGCGGTAAAGCAGCGGTGCGTGAGAAGTTCAGTCAAATTAACTGTCAAAAGTCCAGCGGTATGCCAGTGGTAACAGAGAATGAGCATGATGTATTAACGAGCGATAAGGAAACTTTAAAGACCAAGTCCACTACTGGGTAGATCCAGAGCTAGACAATAATCCTGACCTATAGTACGTGCAATGGTGTAAAATCAGGTGCTTCTATCGTGCAGGGTACATGGTGCTTATATCCTAAATCGTATGTACTCGGAATACTCTAGGTGAGATCAGTAGTGCTGGAGTGTGGTAACCGCCATAAGTAAACATAGCGCAAGGCAACATGTAATAAGGCTTGCCGTGGAATCAGTGATAACGAACAGAAAACAAACAACACACCAAATGGAGCTATGCGGATGTGGCAAGGACATGGAAGGACATCGGTACGTGGAACGAGGTGCGGCAGTCGGTATGATGTGCGGTAAGCGTGGGATGCTGCCGGTACTGCTAAAGGGGTAAGACGGCCATGGACAAGTGGTAACTCCTGTAGACGTGAGACGAGTGTCAAAATATGGGGTTTTAAGCCCAGTGCCAATATGTTTGTTACATCCCCTAGGAACTTCAGAAACTGACCGTCCCCGGTCAACTATACCGCCGGTAAGGGACTTAGCAAGAATTTGAGTGATATCAAGATCACATGATGAGACGCGTAAGCAGAATTTGCCATGTGGACGTGGAATTGTGGATGCGCCGTGCTGTGACTGTGGACAATGCAGCGGAGTGTGACACGGTGTGGTCACGAAATTACTGTTCCCTACAAAAGGGCCGTTGTTGGTCTTCTCTACTTTCTCCCATCTTTACACTATACCATCATGTCTTCGTCGACCTTTGCTTTCGATGTCTCTGCTCCCGCTGCCGCCGTGCCATCTGCAGCGCAGAAGAAACTTGCCGCCCTCCAGGACAAACTGGACGGGCTCATCCTAATGGCGCCTGATGACAAGGAGGACCTGCTGGAGGAGAAGGAGATGTGGGTAAAGGCATGGGAGCAATTCTTTGTGCGTTTTTCTTTTTTCTTCTTCTTTAGCGGTAGCAGTACTGACTTAGCTTGTTCTCTTAGCGTGATGTAGAAGAGTGCCACCACGAAGGCGCGGTGCACAGCCTTAACTTGGGCTTGACGCCTGAGGAGATCATGGAGGCAACTGCCGTCATGCCAATGGTCAATGCCTACCATCTGGAGATCGCTGTGGCTGAGAAAGCTGCAGAGGAGAAGAAGAAGGCTGCTGCGGCTCCGCCTGAGCCTGCGGTAGCTGACAAAGGCAAAGGGAAGAAGCAGGCTTTGGAGGAAGAGCCTGAGGAGGAGGAGGAGGAGGAGGAGGAGGAAGCGCCTGCACCCAAGAAGGTAGCGCGGCCTTCTTCCAATAAGTCAATGGAGGTGCTTATAGTGCAGCCGCCTGTGAGTCCTTTCTTTCTTCTTTCACTTAGCTTTTACTAATATTGTTTTAGCCTAAGACTGCCCGCATGCACGCTGGGAACCCACAGCATGCCATAAAGTGTGACACCTGCACCAAGGGGGATCATATCTGCACCGGTGAAGAAGGCAAGGTCTGTAACCATTGTCGCAAGTTTAAACACAGGTGTTCCCATAACACTGGTAAGTCTTTCTTCTTTCTTTTCTTGACTTAACTTTTGCTAACTCGTTTTGTCTTTAGTTTGTCGCAAGAGGACACGTCCTGCGGCAAAGACACCACCAGCACATCCAAAGGTGCTGCCGTGGCAAAATCGAAAAAGCTGGATGAAGTCATTGAGGTGACTGATGGTGAGCCAGTGGTAGTCATGTCTCCCCCCCACCCAGCAAAAATCACTGCTAAGGTGCAGTCTCTGGCAGTGGTGGAAGAAGATTCTGAGGAGGAAGCTGTAGATGTCGTGCAGCATCTGCAGGACCTGCAAGGTGAAAACCTAGACTTCTTGATGGCGGTGTAGCGAGAAAAGTCACGCTGACCGTCAAAACCCCGTTTTCGACAAGCGTCTCGTTAATGTCTGTGGCGGCAACCAAAGGATTTCCTTATAGCGACGAAATAGCCTTTTTGCTCTGCTAAGGCGGAACCATCCTTCTTCCACGAACCCTTACCAGATCCTCGCACCGATGCCCTCATGTCCCATCCTATTCTGTCTAGAATCCATTGGTGCGTAGTTACCTCACTTCCGCTGTTACTAAACCTACGGCAGGATTTACCTTACATCTCAAGGGGCCGCTGCACGCTGTGCGCCTCATAATTAAGTACCCTGTTTATTTTCTTTCTCGCTACTGGACTTGCATAGCTATCTTGTATGCGCTCGCATATGTTAAAAAGGACTGAACATACATACTGTTACTGTTACTTCCCGTTACATCCCTTCACTAGGACTTAGTATCTGAAATGCTTGCTAGTCGCAATCTATTTGCCTTTGAACTCTTCTCCGTTCGAACTTCACTCATTGATTTAACTGTCGGTAACTTTACTGCTCAAAGTACCATGCGACTTTCGACTTCACTACTCATAACTGGACCATGGCCAGTGATCTCGCTGGGTCGTTTTCTCTCTCATCTGCATTCCCGCTCATACAGAAGTTGCTGCTACTGCTACTGCACCGCCGGTAGTTATAACATTTTTGTCTTGCCCAAGTAACTTTGTTCTTGCTCTCGCTAGCTAACCGTTGCAGCTATCATTACCGTGCGTGTACCGCTGACACCATGCTAGTGCCGCTGATATACCGCTACTGCCGCTAACCTCGGAAATCGGAATCCTTGTTGCCATATTAGTACTTCATTGTTTCCTTCACACTAACATAGAAGGAATTACTTCTATTTGCAGTCCTCTTGGGTCGAACATCTCACTTGCACCTTGAGTAGGATTAACGCTGCGCTTATACTTAGGCCAGCGCTAGTTTCTTCGTTTCAGCAGCTCAGCTTGAGTATGCCTAAGCGCGCTTCATGCAAATGGAGGGAATGATGAGGGAGTTGGTGG
Source organism: Suillus spraguei (assembly GCA_016800925.1). NCBI lineage: Eukaryota > Fungi > Basidiomycota > Agaricomycetes > Boletales > Suillaceae > Suillus > Suillus spraguei. The sequence goes on along the minus strand of JABCPU010000005.1, from coordinate 551,122 downwards.
GTAATATGAACTTTCTCTGCGGTTGTATGAACCGCCGCCAAAAGAGGCGCTGCCTTTAGATACTTCTGTCTCTTTTCTTTTTCCTCTTGTACTTGTACCTTAGCTCCTGTACCATAGACTTCTGTAACATAGTATAATCTGCTGCAATGATAGGGGTCCTGGCGGCTCCAGAAACAAAACAGTGTGAACGCCTAAGTCCTTGGGAGATCCAATAAGTCCAATGCCTCCATGTCCAAGTCCTAGCGCCAGTCATAGTCCATTTGACGCCTAAGGTCAACAGTAACGTATGGTAAGCGCTTGCTCATGGTAAATAAAAACTGAACTGATACTGCAAGTCTGTGCAAGGTTCCGCTCGTCTTGTCTTCTTTGTTGTGCTATCTTTATCTATGCCTGCGGTATTGCCGCCACAGTCAGCTTCGGCATGATATCTCCTGTCTTATCAATCAATGGGCGTGGTGTGCTGCCTACACGTTCGAAGAAAAAGGTGTATAGTACTTTAGCGGTGCATGGTATTCCTTGTCCAATCGATATAGTCCTTTGTACCATAATAAAAGTCTGTGCTCGCTAGTGCTAAACATATGTAAGTGATGCCATGTGGGCGTGCATTTGAAAGTGTGAAACTGATCACCAGACGAAACCCAGGGTAAAACAGAGACTATCATATGTGTGCAATATTTTTTTCTTTGTTTTTATGATCAAGTAACAAGGGTGGTATTAGCGAATGTCGGTGGCAGTAGGGTAATGAATGATGCTGTTGGGGTTTCCGCTGGCGGGTATATGTGCTTGGGTCTTTGATGCTTGACTTCTGGGGTTAGCTTCTTCTTCTGCAATGAAAACCGCATGATCTGCGTTCGTACTGCCGTAGCGCTATGCAAGCGTGCGATAGCCTGCAGTACTGTGGGACAATAGTTGGCGGACAACTAGCGGGCAGTAGGCTGCGCTTCGTCATCTGCCATGAGAACATATGCTGGTAGTCGATAATAAACCTTCTAGCCGCGGTAAGGCTAGGAATGTAGTATGGCCTGGTAAGACCATCGTCTTTGTGTACTAACACAGCAGTCAACACATGGCGGTAGGCACATGCGGTCTGCGAGTTCAGCTGAATAGCTCCTGTGGTGAACATTTATTTAGGTGTCAGCGGTAAACGTGCGGTAACAGTTTGAGCAGTAAACATTGCTTCTGTGGTATGTGTCGGCACTTCTACTATACTATACCTTTCCAGTGATACTTCTATAACTTCTTTGCTATCAGCACTAGCAGTCTGTGGTACTTCATCTTGAGAACGTGTATGTTCTGTGACTGTCAAGAGTTCTGTCAGTAAAATGTCAGTGCTAACCAAGTGAATTGTCATTTTGTCTGTTTCTTCTAGCGAGCGGTATGTGTCGCTGTCTGTATAAATGGTGCAAAACACAGTGGCGTTAGTATAGCATGCTTTATTCAGGGACTAACTTTCGTCAAGCACTTGGACTGGCAGAGATGCTGTATCCTCGCGCAGTAGTGCCGTAGGTAGCATAGTGCTGTCTGTACTTGGTGCTGTTAACAATTGCTGAACCGCTGGTGGTGCGGTATTTTCAAGCAGTAGTGATACTTGCTCAGCAGTAGTGATTTCCAATGCTGTAACTTGTTGCGGTAGGTCAGCATCGGAGTGCTCAATAGCATCTCCCTGATAGGGGTCTGCCAGTGGAGCGACTGCTTCAGCAGTAACTGTGCGGTTGAACATAATAGGACCACATTCTGGATACAAGTGCAAAATAGCATTAGCGAAGTCTACAAAGCTGTTACCATTGTATTTGTCAAGACATTCCCATACTTCTGCTTCGTCAGGATCTGCGTAGCGTATAGCTGCCTTGATGCATGCTTTATCAGTGATGCCGGCCAAGTCTGCCAGCTCATCTACAGTAGCAAGGAATGTTAGCAAATTTCTTGGGTTGCTGTCGAAGTACAGTGCCGCTGCTGTGTGGCGCAGTGGCATGCAAAATCTGTCAGACATACTTATCAGTAGTGTAGCAGAGCGATAATAACTGCGGTAACGAGCGTGCAGTAAGTGATTTAGACAAGAACAAAACTATACCAAAAGACCCCCTCGTGGTGGGCTCCAGTTGTAAAGATACAACCTAGCCTGGGCTGTAGATAAACCACTGCCTAAACTAGTATGTGAGTCTTGTGCTCCATCTAGTCTGCTTCACTTGTAAGAACAAGAGCGTTCGACCCTAAAGGGGGATGCCTATTAGTATGGCCCTCAGTCGTTCTCTCATCCTTCCTTTGGATAGTGGCTGAGGTATGCACTTACTGTCATTAATATTTACTTTATATCTAACTATGTAGTAGCACAGTATATGCTGCTTTTACTTAGGTGAATAACAGTTGTTCTCTCATTCTTCCTTTGGATAGCGGCTGAGTGCAGTATATACTGCTTTTACTTAGTTTTGTCAAAAACCGTAAATGATCCCTGGCAAGACAGTGTGGATGAAGTAGTGATGGCAAGGGTGTTAAGATTGTTGAGTAGGGACGAGGATGAAGTGTGACTTGGGTAGGATGCGCAAATATGTGAGCTTGTGTGAATCAAGAAGTGCTAATCGGTCTATCCATCTCTGAAACGTAAGAGTTCATCGCCGAAGCTCCAGGTCTCCAACCCATCAGCCAATGGCTTAGGAGTTGAGAACCCAGAGGAGTGGGAACCGATGGAGTGTAGATGGGGATTGTTTGAGCGGGGCAAGGTGTCGGTGATGAAGGTCGTGAGATCAGAAGGGAGTTTAATGGGGGGAAGAAGAAGATGGGAGGGAGGGAACTTTCCTCTGGAGGGACTGTCAGCTGGATTGTCTTGACTGGCAATGTATGTTATATGGAAGGATGTGGGATTTCACTCATTTTCCTATCTAATTACCAAAGTTCAGTATAACATCTTAACATTGTAACATCTATAAGTTGACATCTAAACAATGAGGATTATGTAATGTACAATTGTTTTAATCACATGGTTACACATTTGGACAGTTCCAAGATAATGGTAACCATTAGCTCAACATCTGAACATCCAAGCATACAAGTCATACCAAGTCAGTTGGAGTCACTCTTATAATGACTCACTCTGTGTAATTATGAATTATATTTCTAAATGTAGAAATTGCATAGCCACTAGTAGAATAGTATATAAAGGGCCTAGTTTTCCCCTCTGATAAGAAGAATCCCCTTTTGAAAGACTCTAAGTGTGAATTGAGTGAATATTAGTTTATTCCTCCACTCCTTTATCATCATTTCCCACGATGTTCTGACTATCTGAGATAACTTTTCAATAATCTTTAATTGCACTAGCTAACACACAGTTGTTAGTCATCTAGTGTAATTCTGCTTCACTCTCTTTGCAACACAGGAAATAAATTCTGTGGGAGAATTATTTTCATTAATTGAGTGATGACAAATAAGGGCTTATACTTTAGTCGATAATATTAAGAGCTTGGCTTACTTTAAGACTACGTTAAGAGGACATACTCATACTCTGTTCTGATTCTGTGTCATACTCATTGTGAGTGTCTGAGCAGCAGAGAAGTTGGTTTCAAGGCCACATATTAATTGATTCAATTGTATCTGATTCTTAGTTTGCTCTCCTAATTGTGAAGATAAGAAGTAGTCAAGAGATATTACTGAGAAATATTTTCATACTGTCAAATCATTAGTTGTAAAATCATAGCACTGCGTCAAGCCAGTTATCAATTCAGTTACACTCCGTTCTGTCATATTCATTCTTCTGAATCACCTGAGTACTGCATCACACCAGTTAACAATAATTATTTTTTCTAAATTGCCTAAGTACTGCATCACGCCATTTAATGGTAATTATCCTTTCTAAGTTGCCTAAGTACTGCATCAAGCCAGTTAATGGTAACCCTTCTCTCTAAGCTGCCTAAGTACTGCATCATGCCAGTTAACGGTAACCAACCTGTCCAAGTACCCTAAGCACTGCATCATGCTAGTTAACGGATACCAACCCTTGAGATTTCCCATACCATCTCAACCCTTTTAGTCAATTGTAAATTGCTTGGAAAAACTGCAACTCTGTTTCTGCAACCCCCCAATGAACACCACATTATCAACCATTGGTAATTGTCTGAACTGTTGACTGTGGAAGGACTGTGAAACCCAGTGAATTTCTTACCAATCACATCCTTGTAAGACACTGCCAACGTAATGGTGGGAGACAAAAGATTCCAGAGAAGACCAAGGAAGAGTACAGTGAAGGTGAACAAGGTGTCTTTGGATTGTTCCCACAGAATTCCCAAGGCAAGCAAGGACTGATCAATGTCAGTGAAACAACAACTGAAAAGTTGATCTTCTGTGAAATGAGCAGAAGTTGTGGAGAAATCATGTATGGGAAACCAACAATCTTCCCCAAAGATTTCCTGGAAACCGTCGTCAAAGGTATCTCCTTCAAACCATAGTCTACCTCCTGTATAATGCATTGGCTGAGTAGATGAAGTAGAATGTAAAGATTTGCAATATTCATTGTAAAGGCGGAGATATTTACATCTAATGCAACAAAAGAGATGGTTGTCCACCCACTTTGTGAGTGGTCCAAGGCCCATCCCTCACAGAATATCAGCTCCAGCATCTGCCACATACCCATAAGCGCCAGCTGATGGTCCCATCCCGAAGGATGTGCAAGTGTCAACATAGAATGTGTGAGTGTCTGCATGAACAACTGTAGCGGGCCATTGTGAAGGGAGTAGAGGTACTGTGCAATAAGCTTCTGCAACATCTCTTGTTGCCACCTGAGAACCAGCAGGAAGATGCCGAATAATTGAACAGACAGTGTCAAAGGTACCCCAAGTACATGGAAAGTGGTCAGAATTGACAGTAGACTTGATTGAAGGTTGAGTGTGCAGGAGAAACAGAGTAAAAAAAGGAACAGTTTTGGATGATGGATACCAGAGAAGATTGAAAGTGTCCCAGAACTGAATGCAAATGAATGCGAGTAAAATGTCCAATATAGTGTTCTGTTTCAAGTTCACAAGTGACAATGGTATTAAAGGCATCACACTATTGTGTGAGAGATGGATGATTTGGTGGTATCTGTGAGACATGAAGGCACAGGAGATGTATATCAAAGCCCGAATGGAAACCCTCGCAAATTTTTTGGTATTAATCAGAGAGTCCAAATTGTGTGAGTGCTTGTTCCCAGGCAAGCACCTTGTAAGGACAAATCTGCTCAAGACATCTGAGATCAAGGACAGTATTGAGCTCCGTGAGTGGGTGAGAGACACCCACAGAGATGCTGATTGTCATGCAATCGAGTGGAGCAGCTTTTCCACACTGCCAGTCGATGCAAAGAGGTTTGTCAGAGGTGTGAATGAGCAGCTGATGGTTGGTACACTTGCTGACAGCAGCAAGAGAGTTGTCCCAAAGTCAATTGGTGGGACATTTGATGAAGGAATGAGCATTTTGCCCGAGACAAATAGCACACACAGGAGGAGGGCATTGTCTGCTGTAATGAACATATTGGCACTTGGCTTAAAACCCCACCTTTTGACACCCATCTCACATCTACAGGAGTTACTGCTTGTCCATGGCCGTCTTACCCCTTTAAGCATTACCGGCAGCATCCCACGCTTACCGCACACCATACCAACTACTGCACCACATTCCATGTACCAATGTCCTCCCATGTCCTTGCCGCGTCCGCATAGCTCCATTTGGTGTGTTGTTTGTTCTATGTTTGTTATCACTGATTCCACAGCAAGCCTTATTACATGTTGCCTCGTGCCACAGCACCTCGCGCTATGTTTACTTATGGTGGTTACTACACTCCAGCGCTACTGATCTCGCCTAAGAGTATTCCAAGTACATACAATTTAGGATATAAGCACCATGCACCCCGCACGATACAGTACCTGATTTTACACCATTGCACATACTATAGGTCAGGATTACTATCTAGCTCTGGATCTACCCAGTAGTGGACTTAGTCTTTAAAGTTTCCTTATCGCTCGTTAATCTATCACGCTCATTCCCCATTACCACTGGCATACCGCTGGACTTTTGACAGTTATTTTGACAGAACTTCTCATGCACTGCTACTTTACCGCTGAAAGTACCATGGACTTCTTTCCTGCTTCTTCGCACCACTCACAGCTTTACTATTACCGCTGATATTATTGCTTGACATTGCTTGCTCGACACAACTGTTACTGACCATATCTTGACCACTGTAGCACTGCTACACAGGACACTAGTTCCAGCGGCATCATCGCTGACCGCAGCAACTTACCGCTGACCACATGTTACGAACTGGGATGGCGTCACCAGCGACAGTGAAAAGACACAGGCAGTCTGCTGGGAAGTTCTACAATGTCCAGAGGAGGACAAGGTGAAAGTACAAGGAACGCATTCCAAGTACTATCAAGGGTTCAGCCTCAAAGACAAGTCTAAGAGGTTCTACAAGAATAGAGACTAAGGCTAAGGAGTGCTTAGACTTAGAGATGATTCAAGACGACTTAGGTTGGAGACCTAAGCGAAGGATGTTCCAGGTAAAACCCAGTAAGATTAAAGTAAGGTTTACAAGCGTAATACAACGTGCTTAAATAGGCCAATATGTGCGCACAGACCAAGAGAGATGTGAGAACATAAGTGCGTATTCAAAGAAGGAAGGCAACTATAGTACAGATGCATTGAGCATATGAGTCAGAGTCAATTTATGTGATATACACATAAAGGAGACAAAGAGAGAATGAATAGGGGCATGTACAACTGTAACATTACCCCCTTTTTACATGGAAAGTCACCGACTTTTACATATCGCAATTGGCATCATAGATGGGGTCATAGTCGTCATAGTTAGCGATGTCTTCATCAGCAACACTTCCCCCTAGCATATAAGCCGCTTCTTCTTCCACTACAGTCCTTGCTCGTCAACCTGCCTTTCTTCATTGACGATTAATAAGATACTGCTCCCACCTACGAAGTGCATTATAGAATCCATCGTCCTTCCAAGTGAGCGTAAACAGGGGATCCCCAATACGCTGAGGGCAGTAGATAGATAGATGGGTGGGGGCATGTCGCAGACAAATTTGATACTGGTATTCAGGGCAATTCTTCTGTCAATGTCCAATGATGTTGCAAAACCGACATTTCATATTTTCGTCAGTGTTGGAGGTAGACATGTGTAACGGCGATGGTGAGATAATGGGCTTGGGACTAGTGGATCTGGCACACTTCTTTCCCTTCCTTCGTGTCATACAACTCAAGGCGAAGGCATTATCGCGTCTGAGCTGCGCCTGCTGTTCAATGGTAAGGGTGTATGCCAACGTTGGGAGATCAGGAGTAATTGCTCGTTCAGCAACCGTGAGGAGTTCATCGGGGGAGGAAGGGGACGTTATGCCGAAGTCCTTTACTAGGACTGGCAAAACAGGGTCCATTGGACCAAATGATGCCGGGATGGACATTGGAGGGTGAATATGGAGGTCGCAGAGTCAAGGACCAAGTGCCACCAACTCAGTGACAGGGACTCCTAATATTTTCACGGCTTCACACTGCTTGTCTGTGCAAGGTTCGTATGACCATGTGGGGTGATCATGGGAGACTATGACAGAGGGTGATGAAGTTGGTCGTTCAATAGGAGATGGGGTTCGTGGGGAAGCAAGGTCCGCTTGCATTTGCTGCAGATCAGTAATAGCTTCTTCGACTAAATTTCTGGCTGCTCTTGTTTCAACGACTGATTGCTGGATAGTTTCGGCGACTGCGTTGGTGAGCTGTCCAATCTCCTGAACAGCAGTGTATAAGCCAGCAAAGGCATCAATATTAGAATAAATGCGCGAAGAAGGGGGTGAAGGGACTGGAAGTGGGTCCGTATCTCTTTGCGGAGAGGGAGGTCGAGCAACACCTGCTCGGCGTTCGGCCACAATGTGAATAGCTTCTTCAACATCGCTCTTAAAAGAATGGGGAAGCAACAACATTGCATAAGCACGAATGTGTTTCTGTAGATGTAAGATGCACTGGCAATACGTGATTTCTGTGGTTTCGTTGATGTTGGTTTCGATGAGGGCAGCGGTGTGGATAATGTTGACGAGAAGTAAAGCAGGGAAGGCACCTCTTTTGGTGAGGATTCTCTCAATCTCGAGAGCATGTCCTTTGCATAGAAGGGCAGCTTCAATATAGGAGGTGTTGTCAATTTCAGTGGCAAGGGTTCCGTAGTTTTCTGCATCGGAATCAGAGTCATTGTTGACAATGGTGATGGGGGTGATGTATGCAGTGGGAAAAGGCATTTCGAAAGGCTTTAGTTGATCAAGTGCTTGTGCGGTTTGATTGACTGAAGGATAATCAGAGGGAGTGTTGCTTCTTATAAGCATTCAGGATTTGAGCGGAGTTCTTTAAGTTCTTTTCTGGGAGCCATTCATTATCTCCTGATGAATATCCCTTCCAAGAAATAAGATAGCGTCAGCGAATGCCGGTTCCTTTGTGGGAAAGAATTGCTTCCACTTTGTATTCTTCTTCTTCAATAATATCAGGTGGTGGTTCAGGAAGTTCGGGCCGTGTATGTCTGTTTCGCTATAGGATGATAAGACAGAAGCATGGAAAGTGGGATGAATCTTCCATTGTGGAGGGAGTTTGAGCATAAATGTGATAGGTGATAAGACATTGATGATCGGGAAAGGTCCATATCGCTTCGGTGCAAGTTTCTGTGATGGGAGTTTGAGTCTAAGATTAGCAGCAGATAGCCAGACCTTATCTCCGATCTTCCATGGAGTGTACTTCTCTCCTCGGATCGTTCGGCCATTGTTTGCATAGAAATGTTATGGCAGGCAATTGCTTCTTCTCTTATCTTCTGCAGGGATCAGGTGAGGGATAGTGCGTGGTTCGTATCTGTCATATACCATACTTCTAATCTCAGATCCGATCATATCCGTCCAGATCCGATCGTTTCCATATCCGTCTGGTCCACAGATCCTGTCCGGACCACCCTTCCGAATGTACTCACTTCTCACACCTTAACTCCCTGGTGAACATCTGCGTCTATCTCCTTTCATCATTTCTCCTACTACCGGTACTCCGGCTGTTTATATTTCCGTCCTGTGTTACTGATCCGTTTCCTGTGTTCATTTCCGATTCATGCTTACTGATCCGCTGTGCAATAACTAATAGACTTCCGTTACACTTCGTACATAGCCCTCGGTCCCGGACTTGCTAATTATCCGTCTTAGATACTTACTGTATATAAACCACTTGTAGATCTCCGTAGAACCTTAGTTCGAATATCATCTTAGATTCTACTCATTCTGCCTCCTCCGACTTAAGCCACTCTCCGCTTTAAGTCACCTTCCGAGACTTAGGATTGACTCCTATAGTCTATACCTCCGACTCTATCTTCGGATAGTCCATCTCTGTTAGTTTCTAGTTAGGAACTCGTTCCGAAACTAGCCTTAATCTCTGTCCTCTCCTTACGTTCCGAATTACCTTCGGACGTATTATATCCGACACCTTCGGACACCCGGATCCGTCGCGCAACCCTTCCGGGTCTTCGGACGAATAACTCCTCCCTGAAATAAGGGGCATTACTCGAGAAAGGGGCACAGTGTACGAACTGAGGCCAAAGCCCTTCGGATCTCTCTACCCTTGAGTACAGTCTTAACAGTATCCCATCATTAGATAAAAAGGTGATGCATTCCTTGCATTGTGTTTCGATGGTTGTGAACAATTCAGTGATTGGTAGTGTTCTATCCAATATTCAGGGTTATTGCAGCAATAGATCCGCAGATATGTTTCTAGCTCCTGATTGAGTCGCTCAGTTTGACCATCAGTCTGAGGGTGATAAGCCGTAGATGGGGCGATGATGTAGTCGAGAAGTCGGGCAAGCTCCTTGGAGAAGCGAGATAGGGACTGCAGGCCACGATCAGAGATAACTTTGTTATGGAGTCCAAATTGATGATAGACATGTTTCAGGAATAATTTGGCAATGCCTTCGGAAGTGACGGTTTTCAGACAAGGGATAATAATTACCCCCTTTGTAAGGCCATGGTCTACCACGACCATGATACTGTCAAAGCCGCCAGAGATAGGGAGGTCAGTGATAAGATCGACAGAGACCTGAGAAAAAGGGCGAGTCGCAGAGGAGGGGATCAGGGTAAGCGGAGGCCGAACAGGGTGTGTATCCGCTTTCATTTGCTGACAAAGGGTGCAACCCTCCACATATTTCCGAATATAGGAACCCATAGCGGGCCACCAAGCTTCCCGTTTGACGAGTTCTTCAGTTTTGAATCTACTGGGATGTCCCGCAGTAGGATGATCATGATACCATTTCAGGATATCAGGACAATGTGCCGGTGGAATGTAGGCGCGATTCTTAAAATAGAGGATGTTCTCCTCAATCTTCCAGTTGGAAAGTGCTGACTTCATAGGGGGAAGGCACATGCCATCTAGAGTGTCGGATGCTGTTTTGAAGACAGGGTCGTTGAGGGGGTCAGAGGATGACAAGACATCTGTTAGGTCGGTATCAATAAGACGAACGAATAGAGCATCAGGGAGGAGAGTCTGGTAGTCGTTATCATCTTTGCTGGAGTTATAGTCAGGCCGGCGAGAGAGGGCATCGGGTACCGCCAATTTGGTACCTGCAATGTGATGCAGTTCAATGTCATAAATAGACAGAATCAGTTGCCAACGTGCTTGGCAATGGGTAAGCTTCTGTGCACTTCTAAAGTACAGAAGATTCTTGTGGTCGGTGAATACCAGGATAGGGTGCGGGTTTCCTTCAAGATAATGACGCCATTCATTCAATGCCCGGATTATGGCAAGGAGTTCCTGATCAAAGATCTGGTAATTGCGTTCCGCGGGGTTCAAAGATTGTGAGAGATATGTGCATGGGTGATAAACACCATTCTCATCAGTCTGTAAAAGAACTCCGCCAGTTGCTACAAGCGAAGCATCAGTAGCAATGGCAAATTGTCAGGAAGGGTCAGGATTGCGGAGTACCAGTTGGGATGTGAAGTGTCGTTTCAGTTTGTCAAAGGTGTCCATACATTCGGGTGACCAATCAAAGACCTTATCTTTCTTTGTCAATTCGATAAGGGGGCGGGCGATATCAGAGTAATGGGAAATGAATGTGCGGTAGAAGTTGCAAAAACCGAGGAATGACCATACTTCTTTTACAGATTTTGGTATCTTCATCAAAACCCGTCTTGTCCATTCACGGTGTTCTACCATAGTCTTGGAGAAAATCAGGATATCGTCCATGTAGATAACCATCCATCCTTCATTGATTTCCTGCTGGAAAGTACGATTCATGTATGCTTGGAAAGTTGCCGGGGAATTGCAGAGGCCAAAGAACATGATGTTCGGTTCAAAGAGGCCAAATTCCATAGTAAAAGCCGCTTTCCAGCGATCATCAGGATGGATATGAATGTTATTATAACCAGACCGAATATCCATTTTCGTAAAGAACTGTGCATTGTGAAGGCGTGCGACGAGGGAAATAGGAAGTGGGAGCGGATAAGCGTTCTTGACCGTCCAATCATTGATGTAGCGATAATCTTGACAAGGACGCAATTCTCCACTCTTCTTTCCCACAAAGAAGAAGCCACTAGCTTGGGGTGACTTCGATTCTGAGATGAAACCCCTTTGCAACATTTTCATCGATAAATGTTTTGACGGCAGCACGTTCTTTTTCCGATAATGGGTAAACCTTAGACATGCAGGGAATAAAACCGGGTTTAGTATTGATCTGATGATCAATACCAGGGCGTTCAGGAGGTAGTTTGTTTGGTCCGTCTTTAGCAAAGACATCCGCAAAGTCGTGCAAGCATTCAGGGACCAATTCTTCAAAGGATTTCTTCTCCTTCTCCTTCTCATCTGTAGTGAATTCCTGAGCTTTATTGCTATATTTCAGAGGGGGAAGGGAGATTGTGGAGTAGTTGGGGAGTTGTTCAAGTCGGGAAGTTCCATCACATGTGAGGGGTGTATCCATGGATACTTCTTTGATGATTCTCATACTAACTCCATCCATGTCATATTCCACAAGGAATTCTCCATCTCCAAGCTCGTAAGAGGAAATTTCACGTACTTCTGGCGCATGCCAGACATCTCGCATAGTGTTGAATTGATCATCATCCTCTTTTGGGATCAATGAAGGCATGGGTTCTTCTTCATCGGGGATTTCTTCAATTGAAGCTGAAGGAGTATTTTGAAGAGTTTTCGGAGGAACATAGAACTTGGATAGTTTCGGTACGTTTGTATCTCGTCCAGGGATTTCTTCTTCCGCTTTTCTTTTTCCATGCTTCTGTTCTTCTATCGGCCATTGCTCAATAGGTTCTGTTCCAGCCCAATACTCGGGTTCGGAGTTGTTTTTACGCTTCTCTGCGCAGAGAATTGGTGATACTGCTCTCGGCAGTTGTACACGGGGGTGGGGTTTGTAGTACATGGCATTTGTATTTCAGGTTCTGGATCTCTTGGAACATCAGGAATGTTAATAGAAGGGGCGACAAGAAGTTTTGGAAGTTGTGAATTTTGTCATTTCTTGGGATGACAGTGGAAAGCCGGGGGTAGCCCGTTCTTCATCCGATCCGTATCCAAGTCGATTTCAATTTCATCAGACTTCGTTGTTTGAGGGAGGACGAGTGTTTCGGCGGCCCAATCTATACTGGGGTTCATGGCATGTAACCACGGGATTCCAAGAAGGATTTGATCTCTTTGTCCTAGTTTAGTGATATGGAACTTTCCATACATGGTTCGTTCATCAATTTTGACCACTAGGAGACAGTAGTGTGTGATCGACCCTCCCTTGATAAGAGTTCCATCTGCTGTAGTGACTCGAAACGGTGTCTTAAGTTTTTGTCATGTGATTTGATGGAGTTTCACAAACTCCTCGGAAATAAATGTTCCTGCTGTGCCGGAATCGATGACAGCGGTAGTGTCTGTCATATACCGTACATTCAGGTCTGATCCATGGACATCTGGACACCCAATCCATACATCCTAGTCCACCCATCCAATCCGTGTTCATATCCGATCCATGTCCATATCTGATCCATGTCCATATCCGATCCATGCTCATATCCGAAACTATTCCCGCACACCTGCGCGTTACTCCTTTTAGATTAATACCTGTGTCTGGCTTTTGGTTATCTCTGCACCTCTGGCTTTCGGTTATCTTGACTTCCATCTTGATAAGATATTTCGTACAAGTCTTATTTCCAAGTTCATAGCCTTGTGTTCCGCAATGCCTCAAACATAGCCTCGGACTATCCTTACTTGCCTTCCGGCATGCTACCTACAGTATATAAACTTGTAGTACAACTCCTGCAGACCTCAGTCTGATTCATTGTTCCTACTTCTGTATATTCCTTTGATTACTCTGTATCCTGTTATCATGTCTATATAACTCCGTTTCCGTTCTTGCACTTGGGCTCTGGCCCTTGTAAGCTTCCAACTCAGGCCTATGGGATCACTCCCTAGGCCAGAGCTTTGATCCTATGTCCTATAATTTTTTCGGACTTCGTCCATCTCCGTCTATCATCTGTTTCACCTCCGACTCTACCTTTGGTAGTCTTATACTGTCTGTTTCTATTCCGGACCTTGTCTGGAGTAGTCTATACTATCTCTACACCATATCCGGACCAACTCCTCTCTAGTAGTCAACACTTCCTCTAAGATCCACAGAGCTATGCTCATCCGCTCCTCCGCTCCTCTGCTCCTCTGCTCCTCTGAGCTCCGGACCTTCGGACCCCTAGTCCTCTGGATCCATCCTATCCTATCCTCTGACATCTATGGATCATCTTTCCCTCTGGAGCTCTGCTCCTATCCTGCCCTGGACTTTGTCCAGCGGTCCATCCTTCATTTGTTCTACTTGGAGCTTGTTCCAGTAGTGTTACCATTACTCCCTACCTTCCAGAAATAGTTCCGGCGCATCCCGCGCTCATCCAGAAGTCCATCGGAGCTCTGTCGAGCTATCCTGCCTTAGAGTTTGTCCGGACCCTCCATCCAGACTTCATCAGAACTCTCCCTTGGACTTCATCTGAAATTAAGGGCACATACTCGGGTAAGGGGCACAGCGTACGAGCTGAGGCCAAGCCCCTTTGACTTTACAACCCTCCAGTACAACCCCATGTAAGACCAGGACTTCTTACTAATCTCCAGTTTTGCATGGTTGTAACAGTGTCGACGGATTTTAAGTGGGTATGCAAGTGAAGAGTGATAGGGATACGAAGTTCTTTTCTTTCACCTACAGCATGTACAAGCCTTAGCAATACATTGGGAGAAACATACGTTGAATCCTTGTTTCTCCAATTTAAAAATCCTCTATAATCCGCCTCACAGTTTCATCTTCTTCATTTTCGACTTTGGTTTGTTGGAGCAGAGTCTTCTTCTTCCTTTCAGGACAGTTATGAATGCGATGTCTGGTCTTCTTGCATCTGAAGCATTGTCCTTTCTTCATACACTCAGATCTTTCCATATCAGAGATTCGGTCTACTACCATTGCATTCGAATCTCGACTTGGTGTGTAACGCGCGTTTCCATAGTTCTTCTTCTTTTGCAGAGCATGACGTGCTCATAACGCCAGAAGGCATTGGTGAGAGTTGTCAATGGAAATGCATTGCAATACAACATTGCAGAATATCTCTGAAACATCTCCTGGCACAAAGAGCTTGGTTAGGATACCTAGGTTGAGGCTGTCTTGGAAGAACTGAATCTTTGTTGCATCATCGGTGATGTGGGCCTTGGCTGCAAGTGCCTCAAAGTCAGCGATATAGGTATGGAGATCGCCACTTCCTTGTTTGAGGTCTCTGAGCTTTGTTAACGCGGTCCCTCTGGTATCCACTGGTTCGAAAGCTTCATTGAAGCTTTTCATAAAATCCTTCAACGTCCCGTAACCAACCTTTTGTCCGGAGGTATCGGTTGACTGAGCGTGAGCAAGGAATTGTTCTTTCCAAGATTTGGCGTTCTTTTCGGTCATGAAGGATGTAATGAAAATGATTTTCTGCTTATCGGTGGTGTAAAGCTTTTTGTTGATATCGAAGCACAGATTGCATGATTGGATGAATTCCAGAGAGTTGTCACGATCTCCATCAAAACCGGTTGGAAGACCGATTTTGTATTCAAATTCTTTGGTGGTAGTCATGATGGTAATCCGTCTGATGAGTTATACTTTCTCGGTGCCTACACGCACGGTCTTGCTGTCCGTTAGGGCTTTATCAGGTTTCAGGGTCGAAGACTGGATAGTCGACGATCAGGTGGACTTTAATCTTTTGTTACAAACTGGGATGGCATCACCAGTGACAGTGAAAAGACACAGGCGGTCTGCTGGGAAGTTTTACAATGTCCAGAAGAGGACAAGGTGAAAGTACAAGGAACGCGTTCCAAGTACGATCAAGGGTTCAGCCTCAAAGACTAGTCTAAGAGGTTCCACGAGAATAGAGACTAAGGCTAAGGAGTGCTTAGACTTAGAGATGATTCAAGACGACTTAGGTTGGAGACCTAAGCGAAGGATGTTCCAGGTAAAACCCAGTAAGATTAAAGTAAGGTTTACAAGCATAATACAATGTGTTTAAATAGGCCAATATGTGCGCACGGACCAAGAGAGACATGAGAACGTAAGTGCGTATCCAAAGAAGGAAGGCAACTATAGTACAGATGCATTGAGCATATGAGTCAGAGTCAAGTTATGTAATATACATGTAAAGGAGACAAAGAGAGAATGAATAGGGGCACGTACAACTGTAACACCACAACGCTTCCTTTGCACACAAGTTTGACTCAAACTTGACCATACTAATAGGCATCCCACTTTAGGGTCGAACGCTCTTGTTCTAACAAGTGAAGCAGACTAGACGGAGCGCAAGACTCACATACTAGCTTAGGCCATGGTTTATCTACAGCTCAGGCTAGGTTGTATCTTTACACCACGTGCACCATTGGAAAAACCCAATGGATTGTGCAGAGAGTTATTGAGGTGAGAGGGTTTTCCTTTGGATGGTGGAGAGGCAGAACACATCTGATCTACATGAAAGATCACTGTTCCATAGAATGTTTTCCTTTGTTTCCACAAAAGGATGCAGTGTCCATGAAGAGTAAGGCGTATTGCCAACTTTGGAGCCTCTTGGCATCAAATTCCAGATTGGCATGGTCACGCTCTGCATGATAAAGCTTATTGAAGGTTCTAGAAGGTTCTTTTTTCTTGAGAATGTCGATGTTCCAGGCCTCATCAGGCAATGGAATGGCTTGATGCCATGCACAACGTTGTTCTTCTTCGTAGGTAACAAGTGCATGTTGCTCTAATACATTGTCAGAGGTCCAGTAGTCATGTAACATCAGCACGCCGAAGAAGTTGGCAAGCATGACAATGCATGAGTTCTTCCAACCTCGTTGACTTAAAGAATGAATGAAATGTGGGACTGCACATGAGAAGTCGAGTGGAGTGAGAAGATGATCGGCCATGACACCTACTACAGGATGAGCACCATTGGCAGATATCCAGGGTGTAGAACCATCAGCAGCCGTGGTAGGAACCATGCTTTCCTCGTTGGTAGTATGAAAGTTGTTTTTGGCATCAGCAAGGCCTTAATTATTCCAGTAGTAAAGCTCAACAAATTGAGCCTTGTCCAACTTGTGAAGAGCAAAGTCAGCAACTAAAATGACCTCAGCGGCACATGTGGGGCATGGGTGATTGGGGATGGCAATATGGTGGATGCAATTCTTCTTTTGATCTTTGGCAGCTACAGCGGCATCCATCCTGTAGACATTACATTGTGCAGCAGCACATTGTTCAGCCTCCTCATCCAGGAGGCATTGTTGTTCAGCTGCCGCAAGAGCATCCACGTCCACCTGAAGTTGCCACTGGACCTTCAGAGCATCATTAGTAATTCAAAAGGATTGAAGAGTCATGGCTGCTTGTGTGTCGTTTACTTGAGCACAGAGAAGAGCCGTGCAACAGGTTTGAAAGACAGCAGAGGTATAGTCAGGGCATTGATCCATGTTGGGATCAGTAAGAAGTCAATTCATAGTCTTGTGCAAAGTCAAATTGACACAGAACTATAGAGCTTTGAGGGCAAAGAGGGGTGAAATGAGTTGATACACAGGCGCTTGCGCCAAGTTGGTGGTAGCGAGGAGGAAAAAGGTTTGTTGATCTTACTTGGTCCTTACATAGACATAGTTTTATGCACGTGCTCGTTCCTCACTCTTACATAAAACACAAACGATGGAAAGCAGGACAGCGCATGCTGTTTGTCAGCAAAAATGGTACTATATAAGAGCTCGTTCAATAACCATTTGTATAAGCCGAAATTTCAAAATACAAAATTTTGTTTGTGGTGCAAGCATCAGCATGTAAGCAGAGCTTGAATATGATTATCATCATTATCAGTCCCTAGTTCAATGAGTTGCTTGATCCTAGTTGTAATATCATCTGTTCATAGTATGGAGCCCCCTGATCAGCCCCTGCTTGGTCCCTTGTTCACTAACCCCCTTACCCCATATCAGCGGCTTCTCACTACTCCCTGCTGAAATGAAGAAACTAGTGCTGGCCTAAGTATAAGCGCAGTGTTAATCCTACTAAAGGCACAAGTGAGATGTGTTACAATCGTACGTGCCCCTATTCATTTTCTTACTTCATTTACCGTGTATATTACGTAACATGACTCTGACTCATATGCTCAACGCATCTGTACTATAGTTGCCTTCCTTCTTTGGATACGCACTTACATTCCCACGCCTCTCTTGGTCTGTGCGCACATATTGGCCTATTTAAGCACAGTGTACTTGTAGTAGATTCTCTACTTTAATCTTACTGGGTTTTACCTGGAATCTCCTTCACTTAGGTCTCCAACCTAAGTCGTCTTGAATCGTCTCTAAGTCTAAGCACTCCTTAGCCTTAGTCTCTATTCTCGCGGATACCTCTTAGACTTGTCTTTGAGGCTGAACCCTTGATCGTACTCGGAACGCGTTCCTTGTACTTTCACCTTGTCCTCTTCTGGACATTGTAAGAACTCCCAGTCGACCGTCTGTGTCTTTTCACTGTCGCTGGTGACGCCACCCCAGTTCATAACAAAAGATTAAAGTCTATTTTGATCGTCGACTATCCAGTCTTCGACCCTGAACCCTGATCGCTTAGATCGGCAGACTAGCGTACGCGTACGCTGAGCAGATTGTCAAGAGAAGCCCTCTGACAGAAGAAAGCCCTGACGGACAGCAAGACAGCGCGTGTAGGCACCGAGAAAGTATAACTCATTAGAAGAATCATCAACCATGTCGACCAAAGAATTCGAATACAAGATCGGTCAACCGATTGGTTTTGATGGAGATCGCGATAACTCTCGCGAGTTTATCCAGTCGTGCAACTTGCACTTTGACATCAATGAAAAGCTTTACACCACCGACAAGCAGAAGATCATCTACATAACATCCTTCATGACCGAGAAGAATGCCAAGTCATGGAAGGAACAATTCCTTGAACACGCCCAATCTACCGACACTTCGGGACAAAAAGTTGGTTATGGGACGATGGTGGACTTTATGAAGAGCTTCAAAGAAGCATTCGAACCAGTGGATACCAGAATGACCGCACTCACACGTCTTAGAGACCTCAAGCAAGGAACTGGAGATCTTCATACCTATGTCGCCGACTTTGAGGCACTTGCAGCCAAGGCTCATATCACTGATAACGCGACGAAGATCCAGTTTTTCCAAGATGGTCTTAATTGGGGTATCCTCACAAAGCTTTTCAATACAGGAGATGTCTCCGAAATCTTCAGAGATGTTGTGTTGCAATGCGTTGCTATTGACAACGCCCATCACCGGCTTAACGCCATGAGGACGCGTCATGCTCCACAACAGAAGAAGAAGAACTACGGGAATGCACGGTATATTCCAAACCGTGATTCCAACGCAATGGTCGTAGATCGAATCTCCGATATGGAAAGATCCGAATGCATGAAGAAAGGGCAATGCTTCGGATGCAGAAAGACAGGACATCGCATCCATAATTGTCCTGACAGAAAGAAGAAGACCCCGCTTCGACAAACCGAAGTCAAAGCAGAAGAAGATGAAGAAACCGTGAGACGGATTGTTGAGGATTTTTGACTTGGAGAAACAAAGACTCGACGTATGTTTCTCCCAATGTAATACTAAGACTTGTACGCGCTGTAGGTGAAAGAAAAGAACTTCGTATCCCTATCACTCTCCACTCGCGTACTCGCTTGAAATCCGTTGACACCACCGCTGTTATCGATTCAGGAGCAGCAGGAACATTCATCTCAGAAGAGTTTGTGAAACTCCATCAAATCACACGACGAAAACTCAAGGAACCATTTTGAGTTACAACGGCAGATGGAACTCTCATAAAAGGAGGACCAATCACGCATTACTGCCTCCTCGTGGTCAAGATTGACGATCGAACCATGTATGGAAAATTCAATATTACCAAACTAGGAAGAAGAGATCAAATCCTCCTTGGGATTCCTTGGTTACGAGCAATGAACCCAATTATAGATTGGGCTGCTGAAACGCTTGTCCTTTCAAGGACAGAGAAATCAGACGAGATCGAAATTGATCTGGACGAAGATCGAAAGAAGAACGGGTTGCCTCAACTTTTCAATCATAATAGATGGCAACATTCCCGTCTTCCGAAACCATTTATCGCGCCTTCTATTGATGTGCCCGAACATCCTGAACCAGAAGTACGAGTGCCACGTACTACTGAACCCACTCCACGCGTACAATTGCCGCGGGCAGTGTCACCGATCCCTCGCGCAGAGAAGCGCAAGAATGAATCCGAACCCGAGCATCGGGTCGGACAAGAACCTATTGAGCAGCGGCCAATAGAGGAACAGAAACAGGGAAAGAGGAAAACGGAAGAAGAACTCCCAGGGCGAAACACCAACGTACCGAAACTATCCAAGTTCTTTGTTCCCCCGAAAACCCTTTCAGCTTCAATTGAAGAAATCCCCGATAAAGAAGAACCCGTGCCCTCGTTAATCCCAACCGAGGATGATGACCAATTTGATACCATGAATGACGTCTGGCATGCGCCAGAAGTACGAGACATTTCCTCGTATGAACTAGGAGATGGAGAATTTCTCGTGGAATACGATACTGAAGGAGTCAGCATGAGAATCATAGAAGAAGTTTCCATGGACACGCCCCTTACGCACGATGGAACTTCCCGATTCGAACAAACTCCCTACTCCACGGTTCCCCTCCCCCCTTTGAAATATAGTAACAAAGCCCAGGAATTCGCCACGGATGAAAAGGAAAAGAAAAAGAAATCCTTCGAAGAATTGGTCCCAGATTACTTGCACGACTTTGCAGACGTCTTTGCTAAAGACGGACTGAACAAACTACCCCCGAACGCCCTGGTATCGATCATCGGATCGACACCAAACCCGGTTTTATCCCTCGCACGTCTAAGGTCTACCCGCTATCGGAAAAAGAACACGCTGCTGTCAAAATGTTTATCGATGAAAACGTTGCGAAAGGCTTTATCTCAGAATCGAAGTCACCCCAAGCTAGTGGCTTTTTCTTTGTGGGAAAGAAGAGTGGAGAACTGCGTCCCTGTCAAGACTACCGTTACATCAATGATTGGACAGTCAAGAACGCATATCCGCTCCCACTCCCTATTTCCCTTGTCGCGCGTCTTCATAACGCACAGTTCTTTACGAAAATGGATATTCGATCCGGTTATAACAACATTCGCATCCATCCTGATGATCGGTGGAAAGCTGCTTTTACCACGGAATTCGGCCTCTTTGAACCGAACGTCATGTTCTTTGGCCTTTGCAATTCCCCAGCAACTTTTCAAGCATACATGAATCGCACTTTTCAACAAGAAATCAATGAAGGGTGGATGGTTATCTATATGGACGATATCCTAATTTTCTCTACAACAATGGCAGAACACCGTGAACGGACCAGACGAGTTTTGATGAAAATACGAAAAGAACACCTATTCTTGAAACCGGAGAAATGCACATTCGATGCAGAAGAAGTGGAATACCTCGGAATGATAATTCGCCCCGGACAAGTTGCTATGGACACCGCCAAAACTAAGGGAATCTCTGAATGGCCAATCCCGAAATCTGTAAAAGATGTTCGGTCATTCCTCGGTTTTTGCAACTTCTACCGCACGTTCATTTCCCATTATTCTGACATCGCCAGACCCCTTATCGATTTGACAAAGAAAGATAAGGCCTTTGAATGGTCAACCGAATGTATGGACACCTTTGAAGAACTGAAACGACGCTTTACATCCCAACCGGTACTCCGTAACCCTGATCCTTCCCGACAATTTGCCATTGCTACCGATGCTTCACTTGTAGCAACTGGCGGAGTTCTCCTGCAGACTGATGAGAATGGTGTTTATTACCCATGTGCATATCTCTCACAGTCTTTGAACCCAGCAGAACGCAATTATCAGATTTTTGATCGGGAACTCCTTGCCGTAATCAGGGCATTGAACGAATGGCGTCATTATCTCGAAGGAAACCCACACCCCGTCTTGGTATTCACGGACCATAAGAACCTTCTGTACTTTAGAAGTGCACAGAAGCTCACCCGTCGCCAAGCACGTTGGCAACTGATTTTGTCTATCTACGACATCGAACTGCATCACGTTGCAGGTACTAAATTAGCAGTACCTGATGCACTATCCCGCCGGCCTGACTATGACTCCGGCAAAGACGATAACGAGGACCAGACCCTCCTCCCTGACGCTCTATTCGTTCGTCTTATTGACACCGACTTGAAGGATGTGCTGTCATCCTCAGACCCTCTCGATGACCCCGTTTTCAAAACAGCGTCCGACGCCCTTGATGGCGTGTGCCTTCCCCCCATGAAATCGGCACTTTCCAATTGGAAGATTGCGGAGAACGTCCTCTATTTTAAGAATCGCGCTTATATTCCACCGGCGCGTCGCTCCGCTATCCTGAAAAGGTATCATGATCATCCTACCGCGGGACACCCTGGTAGATTCAAAACTGAAGAACTCGTAAAACGAGAAGCCTGGTGGCCTGCAATGGGCTCTTATATTCGGAAATACGTTGAGGGTTGCGCCCTTTGTCAGCAAATGAAAGCGGATACTCATCCCGTTCGACCCCCGCTTACGCCGATTCCTTCGTCGGCTGTTCGCCCGTTCTCCCAAGTCTCTGTCGACCTTATCACTGACCTCCCCGTCTCTGGAGGCTTTGACAGTATCATGGTCGTGGTAGACCATGGCCTTACGAAGGGGGTAATTATTACTCCTTGTTTGAAAACTATCACGTCAGAAGGTGTGGCCAAGCTATTTTTAAAACATGTGTACCGACGATTTGGACTCCATGACAAAGTTATCTCGGATCGAGGACCGCAATTCCTATCTCGCTTCTCAAAGGAACTTGCCCGACTTCTCGACTACGTCATCACTCCATCCACGGCTTACCACCCGCAGACTGATGGTCAAACGGAAAGGCTCAATCAAGAACTTGAGACATATCTACGCATTTATTGTCGCAACAACCCTGAAGATTGGGTAGAACACTTACCAATCGCCGAATTCGTCCACAACCACCGAAAACACGATGCAAGGAATGCATCACCCTTCTATTTGATGATGGGATATGAACCACGCGCTATCCCTCATCTGATCCCGGATTCATCCGTCCCCGCAGCGGAAGATCGAGTACGATCTCTGCAGAAGATAAGAGAAGAAGCAATCGCCTGTCACAACATTGCTATGCAGACAATGGCCGAACGATCCCGAGGAGACAAGTACATCCCATGGAAGATCGGAGATAAGGTTTGGCTATCCGCCGCTAATCTTAGACTTAAACTCCCATCAAAGAAACTGGCACCGAAACGATACGGACCTTTCCCGATCATCGATGTCTTATCACCCATCACGTTCACACTCAAGCTTCCTCCGCAATGGAAGATTCACCCTACGTTCCATGCTTCTGTCTTATCATCCTATAGCGAAACAGACGTACACGGACCGAACTTCCCTGAACCCCCACCTGATATCATCGAAGAAGAAGAAGAATATGAAATCGAAGCAATTCTTTCCCACAAAGGAACCGGCAATCGCCGACGATATCTCGTCTCCTGGAAAGGATATCCATCGGGAGATAACGAATGGCTCCCAGAAAAGAACTTGAAGAACTCCGCTCGAATCCTGAATGCTTATAAGAAGCAACATGCCCTCGAAATCGAAAGAATCCTTACTGAAAGAGGCGCCTTCCCTGCTCTCCTCATCGTCAACATCATTCGTATTGCAGCCCTCATTGAAGCCACTGCCAAAGAAACAACGGAAATTACTCTCCGTCACCGCTTCCTTCATCTTCAAAAACGCATTCGTGCTTACGCTATGTTGCTTCTTCCCGATTCCTTTAAGAATGATGTTGAAGAAGCTATTCACATCATTGCCGAGCGTCGAGCAGGTGTTGCTCGACCTCCCTCTCCGCAGGAAGATACGCCACTTCCTATCCCAGCACCCTCTTCTTCACGCGCTTATACTAGTCTTGACGCCTTTACTGGCTTATACACTGCTGTCCAAGAGATCGGACAACTTACAAACCAAGTCGTCGAAACTATTCAACAGTCGGTCGCTGAAACAAGAGCAGCCAGAAACTTAGTAGAAGAAACTATTACCGATCTACAGCAGACGCAAAGCAACCTCGCCTCTCCACGAACCCCATCCCCGATTCAACGACCAACTTCACCACCTCCCATTACCGTCTCTCATGACCATCCCGCATGGCTGTATGAACCATGCACAGAAGAACAGGTCGAAGCCGCAAAACTATTAGGAATCTCTACCACCGAACTAGTAACATTAGGTCCTCGACTCCGCGACCTTCATATACACCCTCCTATGTCTATCCCATCGTCATTCGGTCCTATGGACCCCATTTCACCAGTCTTAGTAAAAGACTTCGGTATCACTTCCTCCTCTTCTTCCACCGAACTTCTTGCAGCTGCTGAGCGCACAGTCACCCCAGACCTTCCTGAATCAGCATACACATTGTCCTCCGCTCAACAGGCACAACTTAAGCGGCAGAACACCCTTGCCTTAAAACGTATGATGAAGAAGAAGGGAAAGAAACGCGCCAGATCCACCAGTCCTACACCCATCATTTCTCCATCCCCCCTACGCAAAGTCCATTCTAACCCTGACGAGAACATGAAATGCCGCGTCTGTGGATTACTAGGACATCGTCAAAAGAATTGTGCAGAATATCAGTGCAAGGTTTGCAGATATTGGTCGCCAACGCATTTGTCCCTCTACTGCCCCACCGTGTTGGGCCCCCTCCATTCGAGTTAACTTGGAAAGATGAGGGGTTTTATGACGCACTTCGCACCTGGGAGAAACAACTTGACGATGAACGTATTCAAAAAGACAAGAAGAGGGATTCTAAGCGTTGCGCTGGTCTTGAAGAAGCCAAGTATATGATGAGTGGGTCGTTTGCTGATGAAGACTACGAGTTTAGCGATGACCCCATTTACTATGCGAATCAAGATGAGTAAAGTCGGTGACTTTACGTGTAAAAAGGGGGTAATGTTACAATCGTACGTGCCCCTATTCATTTTCTTACTTCATTTACCGTGTATATTACGTAACATGACTCTGACTCATATGCTCAACGCATCTGTACTATAGTTGCCTTCCTTCTTTGGATACGCACTTACATTCCCACGCCTCTCTTGGTCTGTGCGCACATATTGGCCTATTTAAGCACAGTGTACTTGTAGTAGATTCTCTACTTTAATCTTACTGGGTTTTACCTGGAATCTCCTTCACTTAGGTCTCCAACCTAAGTCGTCTTGAATCGTCTCTAAGTCTAAGCACTCCTTAGCCTTAGTCTCTATTCTCGCGGATACCTCTTAGACTTGTCTTTGAGGCTGAACCCTTGATCGTACTCGGAACGCGTTCCTTGTACTTTCACCTTGTCCTCTTCTGGACATTGTAAGAACTCCCAGTCGACCGTCTGTGTCTTTTCACTGTCGCTGGTGATGCCACCCCAGTTCGTAACAAGATGTTCGACCCAAGAGGACTGCAAAAATAGAAGCAATTCCTTCTATGTTAGTGTGAAGGAAACAATGAAGTACTAATATGGCAATGAGGATTCCGATTTCCGAGGTTAGCAGCGGTACATGCACGGTAATGATAGCTGCAACGTTTAGCTAGCGAGAGCAAGAACAAAGTTACTTGGGTGAGACAAAAATGTTATAACTACCGGCGGTGCAGTAGCGGTAGCGGCAACTTCCATATGAGCAGGAACGCAGATGGGAGAGAAAACGACCCAGCGAGATCACTGGCCGCAGTCCGGTTACGAGTAGCGAAGTCAAAAGTCGCACGGTACTTTGAGCGGTAAAGTTACCAGCGGCTAAATCAATGAGCGAAGTTCGAACGGAGAAGAGTTCAAAGGCAAATAGATTGCGACTAGCAAGTGTTTCAGATACTAAGTCCTAGTGAAGGGATGTAACGGGAAGTAACAGTAACAGTATGTATGTTCAGTCCTTTTTAACATATGCGAGCGCGTACGAGATAGCTATGCGAGTCCGGTAGCGAGAAAGAAAATAAACAGGGTACTTAATTATGAGGTGCACAGCTTGCAGCAGCCCCTTGAGATGTAAGGTAAATCCTGCCGTAGGTTTAGTAATGGCAGAAGTGAGATAACTACGCACCAATGGATTCTAGACAGAATAGGACGGGATATGAGGGCATCGGTGCGAGGATCCAGTAAGGGTTTGCGGAAGAAAAATGGTTCCGCCTTAGCGGAGCGAAAAGGCTATTTCGTCGCTATAAGGAAATCCTTCGGTTGCCGCTGCAGACATTAATGAGACCCTTGTCGAAAACGGGGTTTTGATGGTCAGTGTGACTTTTCTTGCTACACCGCACTCAGTCAACTGACCAGAATTTGCAACAGCTGGTGGTCCACGAGCAGATTATTCACTATATTGTACTTCTTACCAGTATTCTTATTGCCGCAACCACACAGGTGGTTCTTCCATTGGGACAAATACACCGAGCCCCTGAACCATACCACACATCAGCACTGTCTGGTCATGAATGGGTCATGGAGCTCATTATTGGTCATCCTGAGTGCATACACTGCGAGCTCGGGATGCATGTCCATGTTTTTGAGAGTTTGATAAATGAGCTCCATGCCCTTGGTCACACAGATTCACAATATGTCTTGCTTGAAGAGCAACTAGCCATCTTCCTCTATTCTTGTGTCACAAGATTAACAATACAACATGTTGGTGAACGCTTCCAGCACTCAAATTATACGATTTCTCGGTACACATAATTTATTTGAGAAAAATATATTGGTTTTGATGCTCTTGTAGGTATTTTCGCAAGATGCTTGAAATATTTGCATCACACCCATTCTACCACCAGTATATTTCTTTTCCTGGTGATGATGATCCTATCCCTGCTGAAATTCACAACAATCCAAAATGTTGGCCATATTTTGAGGGTGCCATAGGGGCACTAGATGGTAGCCACATTCACGTGTTCCCTCCTGCAGTCAAGCATTGGGTCTATCATAACTGAAAATTGCAGAATTTCCTTTTTGCATGCAGCTTTGACTTGCTGTTCACATATACATTGACTGGCTGGGAGGGATCCGTGACTGATGCACAGCTGTGGGATCAAGCGTGTGAAGGTGGTTTGACGGTTCCTGCAGGCAAATACCTTCTCACAGATGCAGGTTTTCCCTCCTGTGAAGAACTACTCACGCCTTACCATGGTGTTTGGTACCACCTCACTGAGTGGGGTCGTGCTGCCACGAGGTAAATATTCACTCCTGTTTTTTTATTTGAACTAAGCCAATATATTTTTCAGACCCGTCAATAAGGAGGAACTTTCAACCTTCGCCATGCCTCAGCACGAAATGTCATTGAACGAATCTTTGGCGTCTTGAAGCGACGCTTCCAAATCCTTCTTTTATCCCCAGAGTACAAGATGGACATACAAGCTCGCATCCCAGCAGCATTATGTGTCCTACACAATTTTATTCAGATTCATGTCCCATCCGAAGACCCACTGCCACCACTGAGCATTGTGAATGACAACCCAACCCATCAAGGAAATGTCACAGGAGATGAGAGCGGACCGGATGTCCAAGCTGCAAATACATGCCATGATTGCATTGCGACACACATGTGGGAGGACTACAAAGCTTTCCTATGCGACAATGACTTAGAAGATACTGATCTTGATGATGATGATGAAACCGACAATGATCTTTACCAAGGGTATGAACCTGACGAGGTCAATGCAGAATGGATTTGTCGTAGCTAGTATAATTGATTCTATGCAAAAATGAAGTACTACAACTCATGAGAACAACAGATGTAGGGCTACAGTCTAGCCTACAAACAACGAATGAGCAAAAGTAATGAAGAGCTACAAAGTAATGGTCTCTTGTTTAGCACGAGTGACTATAGAATGTACAAATGCAGAACGCAGCTCAAGATCATCAATGTCTAAAATTGTATCACATGCTGCTGGGTTCACCATGAGCACATGCATAATCAGCACCTTATCGTCCACTAAAAGATCTGCAGATGACTGGATCACCTTTACTGCACATGACCTATGCTCAGCTACATGAGCATCATCAGTGAGGCTAAATGGGCCCTTATTTAATGAGTCCGAAAGGTAGTTGATGGAGCCTTGGAGGTTCATCAACACAGCAGTGTTGGCAGCCTCTGGAACAGCATTGTTCTTGGGCGCACTTGGGCGCATCTTACCACTGGCTGTTAACAGCTTCCGCTTCTTGGCAGATTCTGCCTTTGTCATCTGTGAAATGGAAGTCCACACGGTGGAAGGGGGAGCTGAATTGCCATGGGTCATGTCTGTGTGTGAGCACTTGCCCATGCTAGAGCCTGAAGAGAGAGGAGCAGACAATATAGGGGGAGCAACACTAATACTACCACTTGCGAGTGCAGGAATGGGAGGGGGGGCACCCCAGTTGACGTCTGGGCGGGACTGATGAGGACTGACTGGAAGGAGGCTTGGAACAGGAGAATGCATCATGCCACTGACACCAGTATTCAACATGCTCGCACTGGCATATGGAGGTGCACTACTCAGACCAGCAACTGGTGGTTCATCCTGCGGTGCTAAGACGGTGGGGTTATATGCAGCATTGCCTTGTGCAGAGCTGTGGCAGGGGAGGATCTGTTCCATCTTCAAGTAAAAAGGCCAGCCACTATTCTTGAATGGCTTTAAGTGTATATTGGACTTTAAAGACATGATGCCGGTCAGGTTCAATAAAGATCTGAAAAATAAACATGTATCATACCTTCTTGCTAACGATCTCCTCCCAGACAGCCTCAGCAGCAGGGCCATTGATATTAGCCCCATGCTCATCATCCCAATGACAGCCTGATCTACTGCGATATGCAAGGATAGCATGATATGTAAGCTTCAACTACATAGATCAGTTAGTACAGTGGCAATCAATGTAGGATGACATACCAATGTCCATTTATTCTTGCACTGGGCCCTAGTCTTTAGAAGCCCATGTGTCCGCTTGCTCATGATCTGTTGTGCAGCTTCATTAAATGTCGCTTCCTTGAAGGTCACTCCTGCCATCAATGATTTCACCAAGATCAGGTATGTGAGTAAGGTGTTGATCTCATCAAAGTTCCACTGGGCCTTGGGCTGCTGAGTACCCTTTCGTGTCATGTTTGCGACCTGTATCTGGGTGCAGATGATGATAGCAGTGACTGCAAGCCAGATCTGCTGGCGTTGGATATCATTGTGGTAAGGGATAGATCTAGAAGTCATGGTCGGAAGCAAAGATATTTTAAACTCCGCTTGCGGCCTGTCATCATGCCGGGACAAAAAACAATATTTTGTATTTCGAAATTATGGCTTATACAACGGTTGCCGAACGAGCTCTAAGGGAGTACCTCATTGATTGGTAATTGTCAGATATACGAAAAGATATTAGTATCTGGTCTAGTGTTGTACAGTGCAGACCCAAGAAATACGATCTAATAACGTTCAGACTCCCGCTTCTGTCTCTGCGTCCGTGTATTCAGTTTGTCACCTTCGTGTTTTCATCTTCTGTCGTCGTGGCGAATGGCACCAATCCAAACCATGGCCACTCGCAAAACTCATTGCACTTGTGCTGTTTCTGAATGGTGGTATACTATCTAGCACGAACACTATTTTTATACACCACTAACGCTCCCCACTCGTTCAAACCCATCCCTCGAATATGACCCTAATTTCAAATGATCCTAGTTGGTGGCCGGTCATCAGTTTAAATATTTTTTACAGCTATTGGACGGGTTGCTTGTATCAGTTGATGACGTCAGACGTCTCCATGTAACATTGACTTGTGGTTTCGCAGTTGCCGCCAGTGTCGTGGTGGTATATGATTGGGGTGCGCAGAACAGTGTTCAAAAACCGCTGATATTCTCATGATAATTTCAGTATTGACACTACGACGAGAGGTAGGTCGGTGCTATTGCCGGAGTAGCCAACTTGCTAAGAATAGTGTTATAGATTGAACTGATCTGGGTGAGTGACAGAGTCCTATATTAGAAGAAAAGCAACAGAATACAATGAATTCGCGACAGAGACAACGCCGGTCTCTCGTGACTGTGGTGTACCTGATAGTTCGTACCTTATGTCATACTATAGCTTGACTGGCAAGTAGTGCTGACCTCAAAATATTCTAGACACGATAGATTGGAATACCATTTTCTGTGTATGTTTT
The DNA here is from genome assembly GCA_016800925.1 of Suillus spraguei. Lineage (NCBI taxonomy): Eukaryota > Fungi > Basidiomycota > Agaricomycetes > Boletales > Suillaceae > Suillus > Suillus spraguei. The sequence goes on along the minus strand of JABCPU010000005.1, from coordinate 521,435 downwards.
TGAGGCCAACAACTTTATGCTATGCTAATAGCCCATTCTTATGATCAGCATCATTGCGCTGTGTATGTCTCATATGCACTATGTTCGATTCTTCTCACTGGCATCACACAGAATCTATTCCATTTGTGTCACTAACAGATACAGTGAGTATTCTGCAACCATCTCATTCCTATCCAATGGATACATTCATAATATGCAGGGTGAGTGAGACTTTGTTTAGGCATCCAAAGCACTTCAACTGCGCGCGACAGTATCAATTATAATGATGATGTACACTGTACGCAAGCTGTAGGTCAGGGTCCTAGTCCTCCGAGACCCTCAATCCGGCCAGTCGCTAGTCACTGCTGAAGTAAACTGAATCCCGCAGATGGTGCGACAATTACTGGCTCTAATTCAAGTAAATAAATATCACAGATTATACACAATCCATCTACGGCCACGGCAATGATCACCAGTATCCATCAACTACGCGCGCACCAATCCGAGATTTCCTTGCTGCAACCTCACCACAAATCCATTCACTTCCTCAGTCTCCATATTATTGACATTGTGCTCCGGATGCATGACTCTTCGCCCGTTGATTTGGTCCAGAGCGAGCTTCAGCTCTTCCTCAGCCCCAGACAACTCCTCGTCGCTTTTTGGACTCGTGTGATTGAAAGTCTTCGAGACAATGCTTTGAATAGCCTGCGGATTCATGAGCGGGGCTGAAGCATCAAACACTTCCTTCGGGAGAATTGCTTTCGAAGCCGCTGAAAGGCTGTTAGGCGATGTGGGGTTAAAGCACTTGCCGCAGAACTCCAGTGCATTCTGAAGCTCTTCCGCACTCAACCGGCTCCCCATCTCCGATGCACCCTGGATTACTGTATGGAAACAACAGTCAGTATTTTCGACATTGCCAATGCTATACGATGATAGCAGTACCTGGTCGAATGCAGCGAACGCCCGATCATAGTTATCCTCATCGATGTCGTTCAGGATATCGAGTTTCGTCGATCGTATTTGTTGATAGGCACTCATCACCACTATTTGGAATCTATGCGGATCACATGGCACTATGATCAGGAAGAGAAAATGCATATACTGATGGACGAACCTCGTGTAACTCAACGAAAACCTCTTTGTGTGCCATGCAGCTGCATCGACTTCTGAACAATCTCCTCGGATTGAGGCGCATATAGATACCGTCGCAGATAGTCCGGAGGTCATCGCGAGGTGTATCCCGGAGGAAAGAATGGATCAATGAACGCTGAAGGGAGATTAGTTCTATCATATAGACAACGAAGACATTCAAGTTCGTACCACCAGCGTCCCCGACCACGCGGAAGCCAGGTCCTCCGTAGCTCGAAGCGGAGTAGCTGTAGTCGGACGCTGATCGTATCAATGGCTCGAGCTCCCCAGGTTGTCCCCCAACAACCTGCTTTTGTACTAGCTTTGCGGGTCCGAGGAGCTCGACTAGTCCTGGGGCAAGGGCTGCAGAAAGCCTATAGCGTTCTTCCATAGAACTGCCCTTCAAGGCACGGACCCTCTCGTTGTACATATCTTGATTCATAACGACGCCGACGGAAGTCGTTCCATCGTGCAGAGGGATAAACCAAGCCCAGCCGGATTCGTCTGGTGCACATTTGCTCCATCAACACACCATCGCCGCTGACAACACGATACGCACCGCTCAGTGTCTCGAACCAGGGGGCACCCTCTCTTGTGGTATTCAGGCCGTATGAACCGGCTCCTGTCCAGTAACCCCACAAAGCAATGTTCTTCAATGACGCATTGACATGACGGTTGCGCAAGTGTTTGGTCGACATCAGTCCTGCGCGACCGGATGCATCGACAAGATAGTCGAACGAAATCTCTCCGGTTTCTCCATCCGCAGAGCGTAGCCATTCGGCGGCCACGGGCCTGGAAGACTCGGTCGTAGAGAAGCGGAGGGATTTCACGCTCGTTTGTTCAAACACCTTCGCTCCGCAGGATGCCGCATGGTCGAGCAACAACTTGTCGAATTCCGAGCGCACCTAGCTGGAGCATTAACTTTGAAGAAAGGAAAGGATATCAAGTACATACCACGTTCCACACCGAGTTGAAGTGCCCAAGCCCAGCAAAGTCCGTGTCTGAAAGTAGGTGAGCGCCTGTTCGGCTAATTGCTATCATCACCATGACTCACATCCTTCCCGTTTGAATTGATTGAACTTGATCGCAGCTCCGGGCTATTGACGACAATGCATCATTGGTTCTTATCATTCGAAAACACTTCGGTCGCACCTTGTTCTGGAAACCCATCTCGACCACTTTTTTCTCCACGTCGATGAACTTCAGATAGTGACGAACCGAAGGAATTAAGCTCTCCCCGATGTGATACCTGCATGGTAACGGTTAAATGGGACGCCTGAATACTTTGGAAAAGTCTATTACCGAGGAAACTGGGCAGCCTCCAACAACACGACGTCTAACCCTTCCCTGGCGAGAGCCGAAGCAGCAAAACTGCCAGAGGGACCTCCGCCGATGACAAGGATTTGGGCATGCTGGCATGGACGTCAGTCCTGCTAGCGAATGTGCTGGGAATGACCAACCTTTGGAATTTGGAGGACATGTCGAATGCTACTGGGTGTGTATGAGAAATTGACAACGTTCATCGATGCTCTGAGCTTGAGCTTTTATACTAAACGCGTCCAAACACATTAGGTCAAGCCTCGGCAGGGCGACTCTCAATATCCACGCAGCTCCCACCGCCTTGCGGCGTAGACTACAGTCGCTCCTTCTTTTTCAAGCCTAGGCGCTGTGGTTGTCAGGTGATTATTTGTGAATTATCAAGAAAGCTCAATAATTATAACTAACCAACTCTTGGCATCTCTCCTGAAAGTTATTATACAAACCATGTTCGGCCACTCCTTAGAGTAAGGCTGAAAACGAGTTCGACGGGGATTGGCGGATCACGACGAGTGAACAGTAATTCATTAGATATACGGAAAGTAAGGATACGCTCTCATGTTCAAGCGAAGGACTCATCTGATAAAGTGGCACAGAATTACATCTTCAGCGGAGTTGGCAACCCCTCACAATAGTCTTACCTGGCCAATGTTTGCCCAAGCCGACTGAGATATCTATCATATGCTTCACTCCAGTAAGTCCCAGCGAAACCAGTGTAATTGCGTTGCTCGCCGACAAGAAGGCAGTGAAAACTCTGTCTAAGGCGGCACCTGATGATACCAACTGTGAATCTTTCATCAGTAGAAGTAGCCTAGTGGTATTTCGTTGCTGTTTTTCCTGATGGATACAAGATACAGCATCAATGTTATATGACTATAGCACAGAGAATGATTGCGTGCGCGGCAGTCTAGTACAACCTGGTACGAGCGAGAAATTAAAATCGATCGCATTCCCAAAAAAAAGTCGCTAACCTTGTTGGTCTTCATGAATCCACCCACCGGTAACCAGGCTAATTAGACTGGGCCTGATGGCGGGTCTAATAGGGCTGCTCGAGAGCTAGCATGAGCAATGCATCAGAATCAGACAGATAGTGACATCACGAAGGTCATCATCATTGGCGAGTTCATTAAGATCATCGTCCGAATTGTCGTCCAGCACAGCTGCGAGCTTCATGAGGAGTTGGGCTTGCCCTGCAAGATGTGCTTGAAGTTCGGCCTGTCTTGGTTGTGCCATGCTTGAGCTTGAATTCACGCATCGCAGAGTCGACGCAGACAGTCATGGCAGCATTGATGGTTGCGTCGGCATGATCTCGGCACCGTTGCCACTGAACATTAAGCGATGTCATTTTTTGACAGGTGAACTCAGCTGGGCTGAGCCCGCGAGCTGAGCCTTGCAAGAATTAAGCAGCCTTATTAGACCCGCCATCAGGCCCAGTCTAATTAGCCTGGTTACTGGTGGGTGGATTCAGCGCCTGGACCTCACGTAACTTAATTCGGGTAATCTGCAACATTTCAGCAAATCTTTTGTAGCTCGTCAATCACTTCATATTATCTTCCACGAATTTAGAGTGTTGTAGATTCGTACCGCCTCTATATAGATCTGAGTTTTTCTCATTTTTAGGACGTTGTGGTGTGGTGTCGGATGAAAGCCGAGAAAATTCAGGGTCTGACTGCTAATCTGTAGAATACGGTCACATCGAGTCACACCTCGGGCGCAGTCAACTTTGAGAGGCTATACTGTCATAAGTTTTGATACAAGGCCAGGAATGGTAGAAGAGTAGTTATGCATACTCAGCTAGGATTGCCAGCCCCCATACATGTATGCATACAGGCGGAGAATCACTTGAGGAAGCATACACGAAGCATACAGGTAGAAAGCTGGTCTTTTCGGACTTCTCCGATGTCTCCGACTTTCTCAATTAGGGTGTTCCGAACCGTTTTCTAAAGATAGAATTAGCATGGATCCTCCCAGACTTCTCGGACGTCTCCGACTGTCTTAATTAGGATGTACCCAACTGTCTTTTCTAAAGATAGAATTAGCATGGTGATCAGCACATCCCAAAGAGGACGGCGCCTAGTAGGTCAGTGCCTTTGATAGCTTCTTTGACACTTCTCCTGGTTCTTTCGCTGATTCTTGGGCTCTTTGCTTGTGGAGTTTGAACTAACCTTGATACCACTCCTTGATGCTCAAGTACTATGGTTGCGACCCAGCCAATACTCAGTAACACTTATGTATTTTAACAATTGCAAGTGAAAACTACATAACTCTATTTCTTTCTTCATGTATTCATCTCCACAAGCAGTCATCAACTTGGCTGCTTCCACGCGAAGTGCAGACATGCAATTCTGCCAGGTGTATTCACTATTCTGCAGGTGAGACACAATTTCTTCCTTGACTGAGGAGCCATCCTGATACTCGGTATGCATGTAATGTTCAACTGCAGATGGTCTACGTGTGCATTCAGTTGAGGAGCCCATCAACTTCATAATGGTTTTGATGAACTGCATCACTTGAGTGTGTCCAGCAGCTGAGGTGCCATGGTACATGTAAGAACATAGTTGCTGGTATTATTTTAGGTATAAGCAACCAAATACAAATTTTGCAACACAACACTTATAGCCTTGCATCACTTGGTATGGAGTCCTAACTCTTTAGTTTGCTCCATTGAGAGCTCTTGTTCCATAAGTGCTACACCTGTTTCTGGGTTGTTGAAGTGCACCGTGATTTCAGGCCACTTCACGGATCATTCAATGTTCACACCCAACAAGTACAAATTCACTTCACCCTGCAGCTGACTCAATCAAAACCCATCCAGCTTCCCTGACAGCCAGGTTGACTGTTCATGCGACATCCATGAGGCTCCAGGCATCTAATCAACCAATATTAAGCTCGAATGAATGCTGTAAGTCTGGATTTGTCACATACCTTGTGTTTTTTTTACTCTTTACTCCGTGATGGTACCCAAAGTTTGGCAAGCATACTTACTTGGGAGGGAATTTAAACCTTAATCAATAATCAACCAATGAGCTCCCAGCAATAGGTAGAACTTGTCATATACCGTACATTCAGGTCCGATCCATGGACATCGGACATCCAATCCATACATCCTAGTCCACCCATCCAATCCAGCTCACATATCCAATCCACCCATCCACTCCAATCCATATCCATCCATATCTAATCCATATCCATATCCGACTCAGTCCATCCATCCAATCTGATTCACCCATCCAATCTGTGTCCATATCTGATCCATGCTCATATCCGAAACTATTCCCGCACACCTGCGCATTACTCCTTTTAGGTTAATACCTGTGTCGGCTTTCGGTTATCTTGACTTCCGTCTTGATAAGATCTTTCATACAAGTCTTATTTCTGAGTTCATAGCCTTGTGTTCTGCAATGCCTCAAACATAGCCTCGGACTATCCTTACTTGCCTTCCGGCATGCTACCTACAGTATATAAACTTGTAGTACAACTCCTGCAGACCTCAATCTGATCATTGCTTTCCTATTTCTGTATATTCCTTGATTACTCTGTATCCTGTTATCATGTCTATATAACTCCGTTTCCATTCTTGCACTTGGGCTCCAGCCCTTGTAAGCTTCTGACTCAGGCCTATGGGATCATTCCCTAGGCCGGAGCTTTGATCCCATTTTCTATATCCCTTTCAGACTTCATCTGTTTCCTGTCTCTCATCTGTTTCACCTCCGACTCTACCTTTGGTAGTCTTATCCTGTCTGTTTCTATTCTGGACCTTGTCCGGAGTAGTCTATACTATTTCTATACCATATCCAGACCTACTCCCCTCTAGTAGTTAACACTTCCCCTAAGATCCATAGAGCTATGCTCATCCGATCATCTGATCATCCTGTCATATACCATACTTCTAATCTCAGATCCGACCATATCTGATCAGATCTGATCGATTCCATATCCGTCCGGTCCACAGATCCTGTCTGGACCACCCATCCGAATGTGCTCACTTCTCGCACCTTAACTCCCTTGTGTATATCCGCATCTATCTCCTTTCATCATTCCTCCTGTTTCCGGTATTCCGGCTATGTATATTTCTGTCCTACATCACTGATCCGTTACCTGTGTTCATTTCCGATTTGTGCTTACTGATCCGCTGTGCATTAACTAATAGACTTCCATTACACTTCATACATAGCCCTCGGTCCAGGACTTGTTGATTATCCATCTTAGATACTTACAGTATATAAACCACTTGTAAATCTCCGTAGAACCTTAGTTCGAATATCATCTTAGATTCTGCTCATTCTGCTTCCTCTGGACTTAAGCCACTTTCCGCTCCAAGTCATCTTCCGAGACTGGGATTGATTCCTATAGTCTATATCTCTGACTCTATCTTCAGATAGTCTATCTCTGCTAGTTTCTAGTTAGGAATTCGTTCCAAAGCTAGTCTTAATCTTCGTTCTATCCCTATGTTCCAGATAACCTTCGGACGTCTGGACCTGTCACGCAACTCCTTCCGGATCTTCGGACGTATAACTTCTCCCTGAAATAAGGGGCATTACTCGGGAAAGGGGCACAGTGCACGAACTGAGGCCAAAGCCCTTCAGGTCTCTCTACCTTTGAGTACGGTCTTAACACATCCGCTCTTCCACTCTTCCGCTCTTCCGCTCTTCCGCTCTTCCGCTCTTCCGCTCTTCCGCTCTTCTGCTCTTCCGCTCTTCTGCTCTTCCGCTCTTCCGCTCTTCCGCTCTTCTGCTCTTCTGCTCCTCTGAGCTCCGGACCTTCGGACCTCTGGTCCTCTGGATCTATCCTATCCTATCCTCTACACCTATGGATCATCTGTCCCCCGGAGCTTGCTCTATCCTGTCCTGGACAAAGTCCAGGAGTCCATCCTTCATCCATTCTACTTGGAACTTTTCCAGTAGTCTTACCATACTCCCTACCATCTGGAAATAGTTCCAGCGCATTCCGGCACTCATCCGGAAGTCCTTCGGAGCTCTATCGAGCTATCCCGTCCTACAGAGTTCATCCAGACTCCGTCTGGACTTCACTATAACTCCCCCTTAGACTTCATCCAAATTAAGGGCACATACTCGGGTAAGGGCACAGCGTATGAGCTGAGGCCAAGCCCCTTCGACTTTCCATCCCTCCGTACAACCCCATGTAAGACCAGGACTTCTTAGTAGCCCCAGCTTTGCATGGTTGTAACAGAACTTGTCAAAAGGTATTAAAACTGTCAATAAAACCATCAATCATGACAGTGCATTACCCACATAATGTTTACCTGCCTGTACTGAGGTTTGTTTAAAATGAAGGTTCTCCCCAATGTCATCATGGAGCAGACTTTCAATTTGTCTGAACTCATGAGTGCGGTTGAGCTCATTCATACTCAGAATGGTATGTGTTTGCAAGTCTGCTAGTCTTGATCACTAACATTGAGAATGGTTGCTTTTAGCCATTACCCACAATGTGGATGGTGACAACCTTGACCTAGCAGAGGAGTTATTAGCAAGCTGTTGTCCTGCTTGCGAATGTTGTACACACCGACACACTTGTTATGTCTGTGGTGCCAATATCCAGGATCACACCAGTTACTGCCTGCCTGCAGATAGTAAGTCTTCTAGCCTAACCCTTGCTTGACCCATCTAATTATGGAACAGACTCAGTGGGTGTAGCCTCAAGCAATGACAAGTATTTCCAGGATCACACTGATCACCATCCACCTGCAGACAGTAAGTCTTCTAAATTAACCCTTGCTTGACCATCTAATCATGGAATGGACTCAGCGGATGTAGCCTCAAGCCATGATGAGTTATCAGTAAGCGACACTGAGAATGAAACAACCACAACCACTCCACACCTTGATATTGCTGTTAACCCAGCCATTCCCACCATGGCTGTTGCGACCATTTCTCCTGTGCTTGTTGCTGCTGCCACAACCACTTTCCCAGCTTCCGCTGTTCCAGTTCTTGCTCCTGCCATTCCAGCTCTGGCAAGTCAGAGCTCAACTGTGTCTACGCACTGGTATAGTGTTACAGTGGGACATGAAACTGGTGTTTTTAGAGGCTGGTAAGTACCTTACACTTGGACTTTTACAAAATTTCAATATCATTTCCAGGCATAATGTTCATCCACATGTCATTGGCATATCAGGTGCTTGCTTTAAACACTACTCCTCCTATGCTGCCGCTGAGGCTGCATATCTTGAGGCTATCAAGGATGGTGGAGTTGTGCAGGTACCACCCTAAGATCATACCATACCATGCTGTATATACAAAATAATGTACTGCTACTTGTTATTGTGTTTTCTTTGTGCTGAATGCCATTTTGTTGTGTTAGATTTACATTGTTTGATCTTCAATATTATAAGTATCCCGAAGTTGTGGCAGTGACAGTGCAAAATGTAGTGTTGAACCTAAAGCACTCTGTTTGTCCTTATGCAGGGTTTGAATTTCACTTCATATGTCTACCACTTTACTCTTTAATTTCTAACAATTCAATAGGCCAACATTGTAAGCCCTCACCGGAACATCAAGCTGCATGAAAAGGTTCTAAGCGCTATTATTCATATTTGAGTTGCTATTCATTCTGAAGTTAACTATAAGGCATGTGGGGCATGAATGAATTCAAGTGCGACATAAGTGGAAAAAGTGGCAGGGCACTAATCAGGCAAGTTTATCATTATGATGCTCTAAATAATTTATGGTCAGTTTACATAGGCTATACTAGATGCTTTTCAGGCGATGGAAGAAATGTGGACCCAAACTTACACAGGCAGCCAGAATCACAATGGATGCAAAGATTGTGTCATTGCAGTTCTCCAAGATGTAGACAAATGAGGCTTGAATACTGTTAGACCAGGGTTTATGGAGGAGCTTGTAGAGGCACAGGATTTCATGAAAGAAGCTGATGCACTGGCGAGTTTGGTTGGTCATATTAGTGGTCCTTGAGCTGCGCAGCTCACAACAGACTGCTCGTGTCTGCTTTGCCTTGCCCGTCTTTGACTAGCATCAGAAGAGCAAATACTTAGTCTCATGGATCAAGGACAAGATGTCCTTGATGATGCATTACTTAATGACAAGTTAGTATGGCAGGCAGGTTGATTATGTAGTATGATTAAGTATTAGTCACTGCGGTAGCACATTGTCACACACTTCTTTTTGAGTTTTTCATCAGCGCCATGGTCAAAGGCAACCAAGGACAGAAACTCTCAAGATTAGAGAAACCATTCTATGAGGAAAATGGTGCTCAACATGCTGCTTGAGACTGGGCTGCGAAACGCCAGTGTAATATTGACAGCACTCAAGATATTCATGCACACACTTCTGTGGATGTTACCAACACAAACCAACATCCTATCAAAACAACATATTTCCAAGCTCTCAAAATCACACCTGCACTGAGTATAGAAACCATCACTTCTGACAGAAATGTTGGAGGTGCTGAGACTTTTTATTTTGATGCCACTGTCAACAATGCTTACATGGATTTTCTGCTGGAACAAAATACTGATCGTGAGCCGGTGAAAAGCAAAAGAAAACATACCACAGGGGTAGGTGCTTTAATCAATCTCCCTTTTATGATGTGCAGAGCTCACTATGTCCTAGGATGATCCACAAAAACTTTGAGTGCTAGAGAGAGATTTTTTTTGAAGGAGTTCACCAGACTCAAGGCACATGGAGATGTGCCATGGAGACACATGTCATGGCCTACCAGACTGCATGAACAAACCCACAGTCCATTGCAGGGACTGTGAGGGGCTTCAGCTTTACTGTCAGTCCTGCATTGTGACACTTCACACTCCAATGCCTTTGCATAACATTGAGGTATTTTATTTTGTTTCCACATCCTAGCTTCAATTCACAGGTTATCACACAGGTTTGGACAGAGAGATACTTCCAACTGATCTCCCTTCGCGATCTGAGCTTATGCATTCAACTTGGCCACCCACCAGGCATCCAGTGCTGTAATCCCGTTCCTGCATTCGACAATGACTTTACTGTTTTAGATGTCAACAGAGTACACAGTGTCGCACTCCTCTTCTGCAACTGTGCGACTGCCCAGAGACACATGATCCAACTATTACATGCTTGCCATGGCAATTGATCCACAAATGGCTGCCACTTTCTGACTTCTAGACCATTTTCAGATGTACACTTTGAATCCAAAGGCTCTGTCTTGCTTATCAGACAACACAGGGATGAAACCACTGAAGGTATTTATTGATTCTTTTAATTTCCTTTTGATTGACTTAGAGCAATTCCAGGACCATTATGAACCACTCTTACAAATGAGTCGACAGTACCGACACTTGTTAGCTCTCAAGCAAGCTGGCCATGCCCATGATATCAGTGGAGCATGTGGTATGCAGTCTGGGGAGCTTGCTGTCCCATGTCATGCTTGCCCACAACCCAGAAAAAATCTTCTGCAGGATTGGGAGAGTGCTCCTCTCAACACACAGCAAGTCTTTCCCCCTCAATGTACTCCACTGTGACCTTACCTAGACATAGGTGGCTATTTGCCCTATTTCTGGGAATTGATGCCAACTTCCAAATGTGCTGCCATAACAAGTCATCAGAACAAGCTGATCCAAGCCTAAGCAAGGGGTGGGCATACTTTGTGGAGAAATCCGAGTTCAAGACACTGTTGGCTGAGCACACTGGACAAATTCAAGAGGTAATGTGTGAATGTCTTGCTGATTTTTTCTTGGCTTGTGCTGACTCTGCCTCACAGAAAAGCTCTTGTGCGAGCCACAATGCTGTGAACCCCACAGATTCTAAGAATGTGCATGGCCTCGCAGCAACAAGTATCAGTGCTGTTGTTTGTGCCAGGCACAATTTCAAGTGGCCATCCACTGTTGGTGATCTCCAAAAGGGTGAGAAGTCAGTCTCAAATTTGTTTTAATGTACTCGCACTAATGAATTATTAGATATGTGAATATGGACTATATGCACTGGTATCTGATGCCTCCAATAGGGCCCTTTCTTTTACAGAAGTTGAAGGAAGCCATTCCTCAGTGGGACCAACATGCATCTGACCTGGTGGACTTTGAGGAGGCTATTCCCACTGAGAGCCTTATGGTATGGCGTCAAATGGTAGAGGAATGGTAAGCTGATCAGACTAAACCTAATTGTCATATACCATACTTCTGATCTCAGATCCGATCAGAGCCGATCAATCCTACTTCCATCTGGTCCACAGATCCTGTCCAGATCACCCATCCGAAAGTCCCTCTCTCTCGCACTCTAACTCCCTTGTGGACCTCTGCATCTACCTCCTTTCAGCAATCCTCCTGTCTCCAGTATCCTGGCTGTGTATATTTCCTTCCTGCTTACTGATCTGTTACCTGTGTCTCATTTCCGACTCGTGCTTACTGATCTGCTGTGCATTAACTAATAGACTTCCATTATACATCGTACATAGCCCTTGGTCCTGGACTCATTGATTATCCGTGCTAGTTACTTACAGTATATAAACCACTTGTAAATTTCCATAGAACCTTAGTTCAAATATCATCTTAGATTCTGCTCACTCCATTCCTTTGGACTTGAGTTGCTTCCAGCTCTAGTCATCTTCTGAGACTTAGGATTGATTCTGATAGTCTATATCTCCGACTCTACCTTTGGGTAGTCTACCTCTGTTAGTTTCTAGTTAGGAACTTGTTCTGAGACTAGCCTCACTTCTTGTTCCATCTCCATGTTACGGTGTAAAGATACAACCTAGCTTGGGCTGTAGATAAACCACTGCCTAAACTAGTATGTGAGTCTTGCGCTCCATCTAGTCTGCTTCACTTGTAAGAACAAGAGTGTTCGACCCTAAAGGGGGATATCTATTAGTATGGTCAAGTTCAAGTCTAACTTATGTGCAAAACAAGCATCGTGGTCAGCAGTAAGTTGCCGCGGTCAGCGATGATACCGCCGGAACTAGCGTCATGTGTAGCGGTGCTTCCGTGGTTGAGATAAGGTCAGTAACAGTTGCGTCGAGTGAGCGATGTTGAGCGGTGGTCTCAGCGGTAGCGGTAAGGTTGCGAGCGGTGCAAGGAAACAGTAAAGAAGTCTGCGGTACTTTCAGCGGTAAAGTAGCGGTGCATGAGAAGTCCAGTCAAAGTAACAGTCAAAAGTCCAGTGGTATGCCAGCGGTAACAGAGAACGAGCATGATGTATTAACAAGCAATAAGGAAACTTTAAAGACTAAGTCCACTACTGGGTTGATCCAGAGCTAGACAATAATCCTGACCTATAGTACGTGCAATGGTGTAAAATCAGGTACCTGTATCGTGCGGGGTACGTGGGGCTTATATCCTAAATTGTATGTACTTGGAATACTCTAGGCAAGATCAGTAGCACTGGAGTGTAGTAACCGCCATAAGTAAACATAGCGCGAGGTGCTGCGGCACGAGGCAACATGTAATAAGGCTTGCCGTGGAATCAGTGATAACAAACAGAAAACAAACGACGCACCAAATGGAGCTATGCAGACGTGGCAAGGACATGGAAGGACATCGGTACATGGAACATGGTGCGGCAGTTGGTACGGTGTGTGGTAAGTGTGGGATGCCACCGGTACTGCTAAAGGGGTAAGACGGCCATGGACAAGTGGTAACTCCTGTAGACATGAGATGAGTGTCAAAATATGGTGTTTTAAGCCCAGCGCCAATATGTTTGTTACACCGGATAACCTTCGGACATGTCATACCCAATACCTTCAGATGTCTGGATCCGTCATGCGACCACTTCAGGATCTTTGGACAAATACCTATCCTCTGAAATAAGGGGCATTACTCGGGAAAGGGACACAGTGCACGAACTGAGGCCAAAGCCCTTCAGATCTTCTATCCTTTGAGTATGGTCTTAACACTAATCCATTCAAATTGACTGCAATACCTGTGACTCAAGCCTCTGTTTGACTCAAACTCTCGCAGGCTGAAGCAGATCAGCTTAAACATGGCTTGGACATCTCCCTGCATGCAGATGTGTCACCAAGTGTATTGATAGCAGCTGGAACAGATCTGGAGGTACAGCAGTAAGTATAATGTTCATTCTGCATATGGAAACAGACAACTAATCTAGGATCAATTAGGCAGCACCTTGCTGCTGAAACTGCAGTGATTGGTGTCCACTCAACTGACATGCAACTTTTGACCATACAGCAATGGATGAATTCATTGCATTGTCAACTGGAGCACTGGGTCAAAATACAAACCGTCCATATGCCATATGTTGCACAACTGTAAGAGACTAACGACTCAGGTCCCAACTCTGAGGAAGAAGCAGTCCACCACATAAAGCTGTGGCTGCCTTCTGCCATCCTTAAACTCTCCATGCCTTAGGATGTCAACCTCACCTGCATTGAATGGAAGCTCCACATCGCCCAGGCACATGAAGGCCTACATGAAATTCATCAGGACCTGCATCTCAAGTGCCACCTTACTGGCTTCAAGAGAGACTGGATCACTGGTCAGTGCACTCACATGAGATTGCAAGGCATCATCAACACTGTGCAAAAAAAAATTGAAGCTGCTGCAACTAAGTACAATGTTGCTTGGGGTGCACTCGAGGTTCTGGCTAAGGCACTCCTGGAGGTGGACTGGATGATTCAGTTCCCAAAGTTGGAAAAGAATAATATATGAGGCATGATGGTGTAAAGATAACAACCTAACCTGAGCTGTAGATAAACTACCTCCTAGGTTAGTATGTGTGGTCTTGTGCTCTGTCTAGTCTGCTTCACTTGCAAGGCAAGAGTGTTTGACCCTAAAGGAGGATGCCTGTTAGAATAGTCAAGTTTGAGTCAATCCAATGTGCGAATATAGTGTCGTAGTCAGTGGTAAGTTGCCATGGTCAGTGATGATGCCGCCGGAACTAGTGTCATATGTAGTGGTGCTACTGTGGTTGAGATAATGCTTGTAAATGTAGCATTGAGTGAGCGATAACGAGCGATAAAGTCAGCGGTAGCGGTAAGGTGCGAGTGGTGCAAAGAAGCAGTAAAGCAGTCCGCAGTACTCTCAGTGGTAGAGTAGCAGTGAGCATGAAGTTCAGTCAGAATAGGGGTCAAGAATCTAGCGGTGTGCCAGCAGTAACGGTGAATGAGCATAATCGATTAATGAGCGGTAAGGAACTTTAAAGACTAAGTCCACTACTGGGTAGATCCAGAGCTAGACACTAATCCTGACCTATAGTACAGTAAAAATAAGGTACTGTATCGTACAGGGTACACAGTGCTTATATCCTAAATTGTATGTTTTCGGAATGCATTAGATGAAATCAGTAGCGCTCAAGTACAGTAACTGCTGTATGTAAATGTAGCACGAGGCAGCTGCAGTATGAGGCAACATGTAATAAGTCTTGCTGTGGAATCAGTGATAAATGGTCATGTATAAACTATGCACCAAATGGAGCTATGCGGATGTGGCAAGGACATGGAAGGACATCAGTACGTGGAACATGGTGCAGCAGTCAGTATGGTGTGCAGTAAGCGTGGGATGCTGCTGGCAATGCTAAAGGGGTAAGATGGCCATGGACAAGTGGTAACTCCTATAGACATGAGACGAGTGCTAAAAGATAGGGTTTTGAGGCCAGCGCCGATATGTTCGTTACAATGGAAGAGCAAGTGGCAAGTAAATCCCAAACTGAGGGGCGGAGACTGGTGGGCATCTCATGGATATGGAAGCAGTGTCATGGTGCTGGGCAAGAAGAACTGTCTGATGGTGAGTAATCTACTATTCAAGCAAAATTTTATCCTTATGAGTTGAGTGCTTCCTAGCAATGTGCATACTAGAGTGGTGCAAAGCGCACGCATGGGCCAGCAGATGGTCTGAGGAAGTCCAGCTCCTACAAGAGGAAATGAGGTGGGTATTAGCTTTCTTGGAGTGGCAAACAGCTTGGTGGGAGGACCACACTACCCCCAGGACATGGCTCAATGAAATGGAGAATGAAGGCATGAGTGCATATGCTCACTGGCAGGCTGCTATCCATTGAGCAATGCATACTCGATGTGTGTCCATCTGGAGCATTGTGCCTAGTCTTATTGCATTGTCTGTCTTTTCACCTATGTAGAATCTTTTTTTTGCATATGTTTTTGCTATCCCAATGCTGTCAATCTTACATGATCGTCTCACTGTTTCTGTGGACCATGCATGTGTTAATCTACCCATCAGTTGTTCTCACTTTTTCCATGACCATGCACTTGTTAATCTACCCATCAGATTATCTTTTTGTTGCCTTTATAAGCTATGATATCCAGGAACATGGGAGGTGGTACTCCCAGGAACATGGAGAGCAGAAGCACTGTCAGATCTCTCTCGATATGGAGGCTTAAAACAGGAACATAGAGGGCAGAAGCACTGTCAGATCTTTAGGCTTAAAATACCAGACGAAACATAGCACTAATAAGATCTCAGTCCTGATACTCTAGAAAGTACAGGGAAGCACCAAGGGGCACTCGAAGGGCTCAGCAATGGTTCCCCATTGACTGATATTCTCGGCAAATGCCATGAAGTTCATGCCTCCTTGTTGCCATCACTGGCAGCAGTGAAGGCATTGTCCTCTCTCCCTTCTCCCAATGCTAAGCTCAAAAACCTCTCATTCTGTCCATCTTGTTGTCGGCTCTACAAGGTCCACTGCCAAGCTCAAGTCTAGGATCTTGTCACAGACACAACAGGTTGAGGACCGATGATGCAGACAAGAATGATACAATGCCAACATCACAGGTAGGTTCTCATTATTTATACTATCTTTTTTGCTATTGACACTGCCTATAGGATTGAGTACCAACTCTCAGATGCTGCTTGCAGACATGCAGCATGAGGCTGTGGACAGTGTGAGTGGAGGCATAGATGATACCATGAGTGCTATGGATGACACAAGATTCAGGTATGTCCTACATGTATATCAAAGAACTGTTAGATGCTCATAATTTTGTGTGCATACTTGTATAGTCTTGCATTGGGTGTGTCAAATGCAGCTGCATCTGTTTCACAGCATGCGCTCAAGCTCAAATGCTGAGGGTATTGTGCTTCTTCTGTCTCAGGAATGCAGAGTTTAACACAAGGTTGACTACACTGCTTACTACTACTGCCTTGTCAACTTGAAGCTGTGGCCTCTCTGCATGCTATCTCAGTCCTTGCTTCTTCCCCTTGTCAGAGCGCGTCTTGCGCAGTTTCTTAGTAATGGTTACCTCATTCCCTTCCATGCCTGTAATACCTGAAATCACATGCATAACACCACCTTCTACTTGCTCATGGCCTTGTTTCCTTTGAATGGGTGCGGCTTTTCTTGTTGTAGCTACAGACTGGGACTCAGTGTGTCCTGGCTGTGAGATAGACAATAGGAATGGATCAATGTTAGCTAGAAAAAGCTGTGATTAGCATCGCCCAATATCATGACATAAATATAATTTACCATCTGTGTTCCTGTCTTCATCTGCATCATCATGTGAACTGCACTCCAAGGTCTCATTGAATCTGTTCTGGTCCCAATCCTCCCACTCAGTGGTTGTCAATTTGCAAAATTTTGTTGTGCCCATCATAAACACATTGTACATGATCTTGACCTCTACCATTGAGCCAATGTCCCCGGGATTTGCAAACTTTTTCAGTGGCCAGTTGTCAAGAATCACTCCATAATGTGCAGTGATATTCTCATTGAAGTTAACATAGTACATTCTCAAGACAGGCACCTGCGCTGCCTCACAGAGCTTTTCCAGTATAAGTGCTGATATCTTGCTCTTGAGTTGAAGGAAACTCTGCTTGTAGTTAGAAATGATGCCTATAGAACCACAAAATAGTTAGTACAATTAATCATAAATAAAAATTCATACCAGTGATGCCAGATGTACAGTAGCCTTCAAGACATGTTGCAAAGTTGGAGGGTGTCTCTTTGAGAGCAAGCTGGAAGAAGTCGCCAACACGATCATCTGAAAGGTAGATGTAAGGGCGATTATAATGGTCAAGGTCACCCCGGACAGTGATGAGGGCAGTATGACACCTAGTCCTTGCAGAGATAGTAGCAAGCTATATACAATATAAAGGCATGCCAAAAATTGCTGCTTCCACAATGTACATACCATTTGTGTTACAGAATCTAATGTAGTGCAAATATCATGGAAGGCATTGATGGGGACGTTGTGACTTGCCAAATCCTTGTTGTTGCGATGGTCTTCTAAGTCTTCCATGAGGCCTTCTGTTGTGTCAGTCTTCTCTTGTTGTGATATAGTGTTCCACTTCTCAGCAATATCACACACAACCTGGGTAGCCTTCACATGTGGTTCATCAGGTGCTCGTGCTGTATAAAATACATTAGAAAATTTGAGAAAAGTATTCAAAAACACAACTGACCTGAATTCATTGCCTTGACCTCGGAAAAAAGAAATGCATTCCAATGGGTCGTTTTTCGGCTCTTTGCTTGGTGTGTGTTCATTGCAAAATTGCTTCGAAATAATATTCAATGGTCCTGTGAGGAAACTGTTTGTGTAATTTGATGGCCTCCTCCATGACCATATCCTGACAATTTACAAGGGCATCCTTATATGCGCATTTAAGAGCCATGCATTTCTCAGCGAGTGCCTTTTTCTCAGCTTGTGTGTGGAGATGTGCTTTGCATTTGATGTGGTGGCACCATGGAGGCCTTGCACTTGATTTAGTGACCTTGATATAATGCTGATGTTGAGCAACATCTGGCATTGTTGAAAACTGCAACAGCACAAGCAGGAGGACAACATGAACAAATGTGGGAATGCAAGCAAATGAGAAAAAAAACTTGTTAGTGTATATAGGCAATGTAAATGATGTTAAAGGCATGGTGCAAAAGCATCGGTAATATTATCTAGATGATGACATCGTCATCAAGATAGATGGCACATCCTGAAATCAACTCAAAGATATATTTGGCCTCCAACATAGCCATTCCTCTAGCACAGAGATAGTTGGTGAAATCTTGAGAGGAATTTGCTTCCCTAAAAGCATGAATGATGCTCCATGTAGCTGACACTTGGTAGCCATGTGCAAAGAGGTACTTTTCGGCAGCAATACCAAGGATACCAGCGGGTGGTGAGTCAATGCCAATACTATCAGATTCTCCAACATAAACTGTCTTTGTGATTCCAGAAAGTGATCTGTTATAGTGGAGGATGATGGGCAATGTTGAACTGCTGAGAGAGCAGTAGGGGGAGGGAGATCTCACTTGAAGCTGCTCAAATTGAGTTGAAAGCTGCTGTAGACCTTGTAAAACGATCAGAGGGAGTAAGTCAAATGAAAAAAGAACATACCTGCAGGTTGAGGTATCCCACATTGCCCTTGAGAAGTGGATGATCAATGTATCATCACAGGAGACTCAGTGTTGTGAGCTAAACAGGTGAAAGTTGGCTGAGACTCATTGTCAATAATATTGCCCTTGAATATCATGAAGCGGAAAGCGTCGATAAGCGTGTTAAATTTTTGCAACACCCTGGTTTCAAGGCAATTGACCTGTACAAGGGCATATTCACAAAGTTATACCTGGAGCATAACAATCACCTCATCAGGATCACAATTTTGATAAAGCTCATCCTTTTAAGATGCTATAGAGGGAGAATTGACAACATGTATAAATACATGACAGTAGATAGGAGAGTGTGTAACAAATTCAATCTCCTCTATGGCACACTATTTGGCAGCTATCAACCACAGCCTATCCCTCAACCCTCAATGTCATGCATGGATCTTCCTCCACCTGGCAGGTATGCACCCCCCATATTATCCCATGCACCATTCAGTGCCTCCTCCATTCCCCACTTTGCACCGGCAGCTGATAGTAGAGCAGATTTTCAAGTTGGTGAGGTACAAATGTATGATGTTGCACTTGGTCAATCTTATTCAGGATCATATCATCAGTACACTCACAATAATTACATGAATCACAATACTTGAAATAATATATTGCTGTATTCATTATTTATCAGAGCTTCATGCTTCAAGCTTCCAGTTCGACGACACCCAACAGATCAAGAGCACAGTGCGGAGAGTCAAAGTTGACTGCGCCCGAGGTGTGACTCGATGTGACCGTATTCTACAGATTAGCAGTCAGACCCTGAATTTTCTCGGCTTTCATCCGACACCACACCACAACGTCCTAAAAATGAGCAAAACTCAGATCTATATAGAGGCGGTACGAATCTACAACACTCTAAATTCGTGGAAGATAATATGAAGTGATTGACGAGCTACAAAAGATTTGCTGAAGATGTTGCAGATTACCCGAATTAAGTTACGTGAGGTCCAGGCGCTGAATCCACCCACCAGTAACCAGGCTAATTAGACTGGGCCTGATGGCGGGTCTAATAAGGCTGCTTAATTCTTGCAAGGCTCAGCTCGCGGGCTCAGCCCAGCTGAGTTCACCTGTCAAAAAATGACATCGCTTAATGTTCAGTGGCAACGGTGCCGAGATCATGCCGACGCAACCATCAATGCTGCCATGACTGTCTGCGTCGACTCTGCGATGCGTGAATTCAAGCTCAAGCATGGCACAACCAAGACAGGCCGAACTTCAAGCACATCTTGCAGGGCAAGCCCAACTTCTCATGAAGCTCGCAGCTGTGCTGGACGACAATTCGGACGATGATCTTAATGAACTCGCCAATGATGATGACCTTCGTGATGTCACTATCTGTCTAATTCTGATGCATTGCTCATGCTAGCTCTCGAGCAGCCCTATTAGACCCGCCATCAGGCCCAGTCTAATTAGCCTGGTTACCGGTGGGTGGATTCATGAAGACCAACAAGGTTAGCGACTTTTTTTTGGGAATGCGATCGATTTTAATTTCTCGCTCGTACCAGGTTGTACTAGACTGCCGCGCACGCAATCATTCTCTGTGCTATAGTCATATAACATTGATGCTGTATCTTGTATCCATCAGGAAAAACAGCAACGAAATACCACTAGGCTACTTCTACTGATGAAAGATTCACAGTTGGTATCATCAGGTGCCGCCTTAGACAGAGTTTTCACTGCCTTCTTGTCGGCGAGCAACGCAATTACACTGGTTTCGCTGGGACTTACTGGAGTGAAGCATATGATAGATATCTCAGTCGGCTTGGGCAAACATTGGCCAGGTAAGACTATTGTGAGGGGTTGCCAACTCCGCTGAAGATGTAATTCTGTGCCACTTTATCAGATGAGTCCTTCGCTTGAACATGAGAGCGTATCCTTACTTTCCGTATATCTAATGAATTACTGTTCACTCGTCGTGATCCGCCAATCCCCGTCGAACTCGTTTTCAGCCTTACTCTAAGGAGTGGCCGAACATGGTTTGTATAATAACTTTCAGGAGAGATGCCAAGAGTTGGTTAGTTATAATTATTGAGCTTTCTTGATAATTCACAAATAATCACCTGACAACCACAGCGCCTAGGCTTGAAAAAGAAGGAGCGACTGTAGTCTACGCCGCAAGGCGGTGGGAGCTGCGTGGATATTGAGAGTCGCCCTGCCGAGGCTTGACCTAATGTGTTTGGACGCGTTTAGTATAAAAGCTCAAGCTCAGAGCATCGATGAACGTTGTCAATTTCTCATACACACCCAGTAGCATTCGACATGTCCTCACAAATTCCAAAGGTTGGTCATTCCCAGCACATTCGCTAGCAGGACTGACGTCCATGCCAGCATGCCCAAATCCTTGTCATCGGCGGAGGTCCCTCTGGCAGTTTTGCTGCTTCGGCTCTCGCCAGGGAAGGGTTAGACGTCGTGTTGTTGGAGGCTGCCCAGTTTCCTCGGTAATAGACTTTTCCAAAGTATTCAGGCGTCCCATTTAACCGTTACCATGCAGGTATCACATCGGGGAGAGCTTAATTCCTTCGGTTCGTCACTATCTGAAGTTCATCGACGTGGAGAAAAAAGTGGTCGAGATGGGTTTCCAGAACAAGGTGCGACCGAAGTGTTTTCGAATGATAAGAACCAATGATGCATTGTCGTCAATAGCCCGGAGCTGCGATCAAGTTCAATCAATTCAAACGGGAAGGATGTGAGTCATGGTGATGATAGCAATTAGCCGAACAGGCGCTCACCTACTTTCAGACACGGACTTTGCTGGGCTTGGGCACTTCAACTCGGTGTGGAACGTGGTATGTACTTGATATCCTTTCCTTTCTTCAAAGTTAATGCTCCAGCTAGGTGCGCTCGGAATTCGACAAGTTGTTGCTCGACCATGCGGCATCCTGCGGAGCGAAGGTGTTTGAACAAACGAGCGTGAAATCCCTCCGCTTCTCTACGACCGAGTCTTCCAGGCCCGTGGCCGCCGAATGGCTACGCTCTGCGGATGGAGAAACCGGAGAGATTTCGTTCGACTATCTTGTCGATGCATCCGGTCGCGCAGGACTGATGTCGACCAAACACTTGCGCAACCGTCATGTCAATGCGTCATTGAAGAACATTGCTTTGTGGGGTTACTGGACAGGAGCCGGTTCATACGGCCTGAATACCACAAGAGAGGGTGCCCCCTGGTTCGAGACACTGAGCGGTGCGTATCGTGTTGTCAGCGGCGATGGTGTGTTGATGGAGCAAATGTGCACCAGACGAATCCGGCTGGGCTTGGTTTATCCCTCTGCACGATGGAACGACTTCCGTCGGCGTCGTTATGAATCAAGATATGTACAACGAGAGGGTCCGTGCCTTGAAGGGCAGTTCTATGGAAGAACGCTATAGGCTTTCTGCAGCCCTTGCCCCAGGACTAGTCGAGCTCCTCGGACCCGCAAAGCTAGTACAAAAGCAGGTTGTTGGGGGACAACCTGGGGAGCTCGAGCCATTGATACGATCAGCGTCCGACTACAGCTACTCCGCTTCGAGCTACGGAGGACCTGGCTTCCGCGTGGTCGGGGACGCTGGTGGTACGAACTTGAATGTCTTCGTTGTCTATATGATAGAACTAATCTCCCTTCAGCGTTCATTGATCCATTCTTCTCCTCCGGGATACACCTCGCGATGACCTCCGGACTATCTGCGACGGTATCTATATGCGCCTCAATCCGAGGAGATTGTTCAGAAGTCGATGCAGCTGCATGGCACACAAAGAGGTTTTCGTTGAGTTACACGAGGTTCGTCCATCAGTATATGCATTTTCTCTTCCTGATCATAGTGCCATGTGATCCGCATAGATTCCAAATAGTGGTGATGAGTGCCTATCAACAAATACGATCGACGAAACTCGATATCCTGAACGACATCGATGAGGATAACTATGATCGGGCGTTCGCTGCTATTCGACCAGGTACTGCTATCATCGTATAGCATTGGCAATGTCGAAAATACTGACTGTTGTTTCCATACAGTAATCCAGGGTGCATCGGAGATGGGGAGCCGGTTGAGTGCGGAAGAGCTTCAGAATGCACTGGAGTTCTGCGGCAAGTGCTTAACCCCACATCGCCTAACAGCCTTTCAGCGGCTTCGAAAGCAATTCTCCCGAAGGAAGTGTTTGATGCTTCAGCCCCGCTCATGAATCCGCAGGCTATTCAAAGCATTGTCTCGAAGACTTTCAATCACACGAGTCCAAAAAGCGACGAGGAGTTGTCTGGGGCTGAGGAAGAGCTGAAGCTCGCTCTGGACCAAATCAACGGGCGAAGAGTCATGCATCCGGAGCACAATGTCAATAATATGGAGACTGAGGAAGTGAATGGATTTGTGGTGAGGTTGCAGCAAGGAAATCTCGGATTGGTGCGCGCGTAGTTGATGGATACTGGTGATCATTGCCGTGGCCGTAGATGGATTGTGTATAATCTGTGATATTTATTTACTTGAATTAGAGCCAGTAATTGTCGCACCATCTGCGGGATTCAGTTTACTTCAGCAGTGACTAGCGACTGGCCGGATTGAGGATCTCGGAGGACTAGGACCCTGACCTACATCTTGCGTACAGTGTACATCATCCGCAGTTGAAGTGCTTGACTTGTTCATCATGGTCAATTGACTGAAACACGATTAAGCAAACGAATTCAAAGTATAACGTAATCACATAAGCTGACATAATCTCACCGTGCGTCTTTGACTATTCTACCGCTTCATGGATCCCCTTGTTTAAGTACATAAGTTACTTTCGTATGCTCATCTTGTATAGACAATAGTTCGGACGTATTGTGATGACCCGAATCTCTGAAAGCTCGCTGGCAAGGCATACTGTGCCTCCTTATGTTTTAACATCAATGTGCGACAGATAACCGGCGAAAGACCTCCCAAGAAACTTTCACTAGTTCGCAGAACGTGGTGCTGTCTACTCATTTATGACTCAGACACTTATCATTCACGCCAGCAGAGTTCCCTTATTAGGCAACTCCACACTCGCTTTTCGTTTTTCCCCAGGGCAACTGATATTCTAGCAAACCTATTACATTCTTTACTGATGTACTATAGAAATCACTAGAGTTCGTTCTATCTAGGTATATGATATAGTCTTTTATACTCGACTGGGAAACTCACTAGAGTTCGTTCTATGTAGCCAGCGCTCGTTTTCCATCACAGCCCACGGTACAACGGACACCAGCATCCAATGCGAAAGCCCCACAAGAAAATTTCACCAGTACCCAACAAGGGACTGTGGTTCCTCTTTATCATTTGCAATAACTAGTTTAGGAAGCAACAGCTTGTTGGCGATGTGTCCATATTAGTTTTTCAGGGTGCGGCCTACAATCAGGTATTACTTCCTATGGCCAAATAACCTTAGCGCTATCGATAATTGCGTCAGAATCGAACCATACCACTGGGCATCTCCCTCACAATCTGCGCTGACTCGGAGTCCCACGTAAGTACTGCGCTTCAAATTGATCGTGACGACTGTCTGATAATTCGCTTCCCAACTCTCACCTCTACCAATGGCTTTAGAGGATGTTGTCTCCCAGCGGCTGCAGTCAAAAAAGAAGGCAGATGACTCTGTTGAAGTCGATGTTACCAAGGATGTCGACTTTGTTGCTTATTATGAGCAGGCTGCTGGCCGTTTAGTAGTTGATCCCGAGTATGTGGTTGTTGCTCGCCATCCTGAGCTCATCGTTACTCATTCGTGACTCATTAGACAGGCGAAGGTCGAGTTTGGGGAGGAAATGGCTTCTAGGCTCAAGCTCAGCCCTGATGGATCGAAGGTTCTCTGGCCTCAACCCGCCGACGATCCAAATGATCCGCAAAACGCTCGTCATCTCTCACTATCATGTAATTTTTACTGACACTGAGATATTCATTCGTAGTGGACTGATTTCCGCAAGAATATTCACTTGATTATCATTACGATGGCCGCAGTGGTACCTGACTTCGACTCTGGAATTGGTATGTATTTCGCCCTTGCCCGTAGTGTCTTTATGAAATATTGGTAGGAATCGCCTCGATATTCGCACTCGCTCAAACTTATGATACGACCTCGGGTGTCATCAACGATCTGACGTCAAAGTTCGTAATTCTTCGTTCTTTATCGCATTTAATGGTGACCGGTTGAAGCTGGAGTATCTTTCTTCTGGGTGAGATTATACCATTAGATGGGAATTACTTCTTCTCACATGTAGCCTAGGTTGGGGAGGCATCTTCTGGGTCATGCTCATGAGGCGTTATGGTCGGCTGCCAGTGCTCTTCTGGAGTCAGGTATATATTTCTTGTGATTTGGCTAATATGAACCCTAAAACTTATGAGCACAGCTTTTTGCGCTTGCATTCTTGATTGGCGCCACTTTGGCGCCGAACCTGGCCACCTTTGCAGGTATGTGCAGGATAATTTGGCAATTATTGGATAATGTTAACTGTCGATGAAGGGATGCGTTGCCTGACTGGGTTCTTTGGGCAAGTCGACATTTTGTTCATGTTTGCGTTAAGCTCATTACGGTTTCAGAACGTGTCCTCAGGTTACAGTATGATTGGTCGCAACTCTCGCGATAGCTCCAACATTTATCAATCTCCAAGGGTCTTTATGTCGTGACGGATATCTTCCCCTTTCATCTTCAAGCACGGAAGTTGAACATCTGGACTTCAGGTTTTGTTATGTCAGAAAATGAATTCCTTTAGAAGAGACATTTCTCACTATCTTATAGGTCGCCTTTCCTATCACCATTTGTATTTGGCTTCCTGGTGGCGCATGCGAGGTACGTCTTGTGCTGTCCTTGATTCAGAATATTCATCAATTATTGGATAGTTGGAGGTGGGCCTATGCTATAGGATCTATCTATAGTTGTATTGTATTATTTCTCATTACATTTTTCATGGAAGAGACGTACGTTCTGGTATACTGTTTTTTCTTGGGGCTATGGCATTGACTTTCCTGCACCAGTATGTATGATCGTCACCGTGTGTCAAAGCCACTGCCAAATTCCACGGGACTGCGATATCGATTTGAAACGTTGATGGGTATTACTGGGTACAACATGGCGAAATACAGACCACAATGGTCGGAAGTTCTATTGGCATCTTTGAATGTCGTTTGGCGTCCTCAATTTTTCTTCGTAGTTCTCTTTGAGGTGAGATGAAATAAATTGCTGACCATAATCTGCTGACCTTTTCGAAAGACATTTGTCTTCGGGTTCTCGATCGGTGTGAACGTGAGTGTTTCCAGTTTGACCTGCAGCAATGGACTTATAAACTTTTGTAGACAACAAATGTTGTTTTCATGGGATCTCCTCCTCCCGTTGGTTTTGGTTTCAGTCAATATGCCATTGCTGGAGCGTATGCGACTCCGATTGCAAGTTTTTTCCATCTATGAAGTGAGCATAACTACTGTACTCAACTTGGAAAGTTTAGGTTGCCGTCCTTTTTGGCGAGTTCATTGGACGTTACGTGAATGACTTTATCATGAATCTAAATATTCGCAAAAATGGTGGTTTCTTCGAGTCTGAGAGCCGCTTATGGTATGCAAATCATTTAGCTGACAATCTTTTACAAAAGATTAGAGCTGAGAGTTTGTGTAGGACCTGTTACTTAGCAATGCCGCTGTATATCTGTGGCTTTTTGACACTGGGTGCTGGGATACAAAATTTCAATAAAGCCGCTCTCATCATGGGCTGGGGCATTGCACTTGTTGCAATCACCCTCAACACTGTTGCAGTGTGTGAGTCTTGAATCTGATGTTTCGTGTGTCACGGGATAACTCAAGGAATATCATTAGACGCATACTGCAATGACTGCTTCCCTCACAGTGCCGTGAGTGACGCATATCTATTTATTTGCAATTCAGTGACACCTCCCACTTCTAGGGCGAGGTCAGTGCCCTCTTAAACTTTACAAGAGCAATGGGGGGTGAGTCGCAACAACGCAATGCTGATTACTCCAACATTCACGATTGTGGCCTAGGTTTTGCAGTCGCATATTTCCAAGTTCCATGGGCTACGAAATCTGGTGCATTGATGGTGTTTGGTGTTGAAGCAGCGCAAGTGATATTGCTTGGCACACTCGAAGATCCTGATGGTTTTTTATAGCGTTGTGGCCGCCATGTTTTTAATCGCCATTCCTATGACACAACTGAAGGGAAACTACTTCCGAGTTAGTACAGTTCTTTCCATTTGACTTACAGCATTGAAATTTGAATCTGTGTATCAAACATTAGGCACGCTTTGCCTTATGATTGGCCCTCTACAACTTCTCGATTTCAAAAATCGGGAAGGGTTATTAGGGTTGGATACGTTTAGATTATTAGTTACTTCATCGCGTGTACACGCCGTCTACGGCCTTTACGATGTCGAACAATGATATTGATGAATGAATGATTGTTGTATTTGTGTATATGCGTCACGAAAAGGAAACAACACAGCATGACAAACTTGATCGGAAGTTCAGAAATTAGAACCGAATACTGAACGTTGAACGTTAACTCTGACTTGGAGTCATCTGGGACTCACTGAACTCAGACTGTAGACCAGCGGCCAGCCTATTTCTTCTACAAAACTTTCTCTCAAAATATGGGGCTTATTACGACGAGATCGAAATTGAAGATATGGCATGGGATGAAGTAAAGAGCGTCTACCACTATCCCTGTCCCTGTGGCGACCGCTTCGAGATCTCTCGCAAGCAGCTTGCCAACTGCGAGGATATCGCGACGTGTCCGAGCTGCAGTCTGATCATTAGGGTTGTCTACGATCCGGTACGTTATGTAAATCTTCCTCAGCGAGACTCATGTGCAAACAAAAGCGGCAGCTTGATTTTGAAGACGAGCCTCCAAGTGACGAAGGGTCTGCATCGGAAGAAAGTGAAGATAGTGAGGAGAAAGATGATGATAGTGATACCGACAAGTTTGAGGATGCTCTTGAGAAGCTTACTCTATCTGAGCCATCGGTGGCGGCGGTTACAGCAGGAGCACAACCTCACATTATTTTACGCTGCAAAGAGGAACGTACCGAAGACCGAGCACTTGCCGTTTCTCAAATATCCCGACAATGACGAGAAAATGTGGTGACTTTGCTTGTGCAGATTATGCAACGGCCCTCGGGGTGGTATGTTTGTTCACCCTTGGCAGCACTTTGAAGATATTCTCACGGTGTGTCAGACCCTATTCTTATAAAGGGAATATATGGTCTGAGAGACCCCCTCCTTGCAGAGGTCTCCCCCTAGTTTTGCAGGACTGCGTGGATCTCCTGCGAGAGAATACTGGCAGACCCTCGTAGCGGAGGTAACGTCTCGCGGATGGTGGGATGTTCCTCTTGACCCTCCATACAGCAACTTCTCCAGATGGTGTCACTGTGCAATGAGCTCGACCATGATACCATCTCTGTATGTTTCCTGTGATGTTGAGGAGTACTATGACAGATGTCCTCATAACCCTCCTGGTTTATATGTTTTACTCTCGATATTTTCTTAGCACAGTTTAAAGGTTTTTCTTCGCTCTTTCCTGCTGATGTGAACCAGGCATGATTCAGACATAACAAGATGCATTGACTAATATGATGGTAGACACAAAAACACAATAAATATGTCAATGTGGTGAGAAAAGCAGCAACAACAGTCAGGTATGACAATATAGGACTCAATGTATGCTGGTAGAGTGAGTTGATCTTGGCCAACAAGTCATGCCAGTCTAAGGGGTTCATCCTCCTTCCTCTGGGTTCTTAGGATACTCATTGGGGTACTCACATCTGTACCCATGTGTATTTTACTGATATAGACTTTGATGAAATTTAATATTGTACTTCAAATCATGTCACACATATCCCATTGTACAGAGGGAAGGAGGGGGGGGGGGGGAGAGTGTAATTCAGAGGTACCGAGGGAAGCCTGGTACATAGTGTGATGACATTCAACCTCAGAGCATGATCCATACATTCCTGGCCTCACGTCCACATCATGTGCAAAAATTTCCATCAGTAGGCACAGTTGGCATCTCAGACTCGACATGCTGATCATAGTGTGATCATGGTATCTCCATGACAGGTTCACTGCACCCATGGTGAGCTGCTAAAGTTGGTGGAAGTTCTGCATCAGGTCTCCAGTGTTCTTGAACCCCCAACAGAGCAGCCAGGTGTCATATACGTACATTCAGGTCCAGATCAGATCTGATCCATGGACATCCAGACACCCAATCTATACAGTCCACCCATCTAATCCAGTTCACATATCTGATCCACCGATCCACTCCAATCCATATCCATATCTGACCCAATCCATCTGTCCAATCTCATCTGCCCATCCGATCCATGCTCATATCCAAAACTATTCCCATGCACCTGCGCATTACTCCTTTTAGGTTATACCTGTGTCAGCTTTTGGTTATCTCTGCACCTCTGGCTTTTGTTATCTCGACTTCCATCTTGATAAGATATTTCGTACAAGTCTTATTTCCAAGTTCATAGCCTTGTGTTCCATTGTACTTACTAATGTGTTCGTATGCCTCAGACATAGCCTCGGACTATCCTTACTTGCCTTCCAGTGTAATGAACATATTGGCGCTGGCTTAAAACCCCATATTTTGACACTCATCTCACATCTACAGGAGTTACCACTTGTCCATGGCCATCTTACCCCTTTAGCAGTACCGGGGCATCCCACGCTTACCGCACACCATACCGACTGCCACACCACATTCCACGTACCGATGTCCTTCCATGTCCTTGCTGCGTCCGCATAGCTCCATTTGGTGCATAGTTTGTTTTCTGTTTGTTATCACTGATTCCATGGCAAGCCTTATTACATGTTGCCTCATGCTGCAGCGCCTCGTGCTATGTTTACTTATGGCGGTTACTACACCCCAGCGCTACTGATCTCACCTAGAGTATTCCGAATACATATGATTTAGAATATAAGCACCGCGTAC
Organism: Suillus spraguei; assembly: GCA_016800925.1. NCBI lineage: Eukaryota > Fungi > Basidiomycota > Agaricomycetes > Boletales > Suillaceae > Suillus > Suillus spraguei. The sequence goes on along the minus strand of JABCPU010000005.1, from coordinate 491,811 downwards.
CCCACATGATACAGGTACCTGATTTTACACCATTGCACATACTATAGGTCAGGATTATTGTCTAGCTCTGGATCAACCCAGTAGTGGACTTAGTCTTTAAAGTTTCCTTATCACTCGTTAATACATCACACTCGTTCTCTGTTACGCTGGCATACCGCTGGACTTTTGACTGTTACTTTGACTGAACTTCTCACACACCGCTACTTTACCGCTGAAAGTACCGCAGACTTCTTTACTGTTTCCTTGCACCACTCGCAACCTTACTGCTACCGCTGAGACCACCACTCGACATCGCTCACTCAACGCAACTGTTACTGACCTTATCTCGACCACGGAAGCACTGCTACATATGACACTAGTTCTGGCAGTATCATCGCTGACCACAGCAACTTACTGCTGACCACGATGCTTGTTTCGCACATAAGTTAGACTTGAACTTGACCATACTAATAGGCATCCCCCTTTAGGGTCGAACGCTCTTGTTCTTACAAGTGAAGCAGACTAGATGGAGCGCAAGACTCACATACTAGTTTAGGCAGTGGTTTATCTACAGCCCAAGCTAGGTTGTATCTTTACACCGGTATGCTACCTACAGTATATAAACTTGTAGTACAACTCCTGCAGACCTCAGTCTGATCATTGTTTCCTACTCCTGTATATTCTTCTGACTACTCTGTATCTTGTTACCATGTCTATATAACTCTGTTTCTGTTCTTGCACTTGGGCTCCAGCCCTCATAAGCTTCTGGCTCAGACCTATAGGATCATTCCCTAGGCTAGAGCTTTGATCCTTTGTCATATGACCTTTTGGACTTCATCCAATTCCTGTCACTCATCCGTTCCACCTCCGACTCTACCTTTGGTAGTCTTATCCTGTCTGTTTCTATTCCGGACCTTGTCCAGAGTAGTCCATACTATCTCTACACCATATCCGGACCTACTCCTCTCTAGTAGTCAACACTTCCCTTAAAAGATCCACCAGAGCTACACTTATCCCATTGTCTGATCATTCACTCCTCCACTCTTCTGCTCTTCTACTCTTCTAATCTCTGGACCTCTGGATCCATCCTATCCTATCCTCTGACATCTGTGGGTCATATTTCCCTCTGCAGCTCCACTCCTATCCTGCCCTGGACTTTGTCCAGCAGTCCACCTCCATCCATTCTACTTCAGACTTGTTCCAGTAGTCTTATCCTTATTCCTTGTCATCTGGAAATAGTTCTGGCACATTCACGCACTCATCCGGAAGTCCATCGGAGCTCTATCGAGCTATCCTGCCTTAGAGTTCGTCCAGACTTTCCATCCAGACTTCACCAGAACTCTCCCTTAAACTTCATTTAAAATTAAGGGCACATACTCAGGTAAGGGGCACAGCGCATGAGCTGAGGCCGAGCCCCTTTGACTTTCTGACCCTCCGGTACAACCCCATGTAAAGCCAGGACTTCCTAGTAGCCTCCAGTTTTGCATGGTTGTAACAGCAGGCCTTGCATTGCCACAGGCTGCAGGGCTGAAGGATGCACAATAGGTGACTCAGCTGCAGGTGCAAGAGATTACACACACTGTAAGGACAGAGGTTGTGCAGAATCTGCATGCTGCTGGGATGGAGGTTGTGTAGATCCTGCAAGCTGCAAGGATGAAGTTCTACAATGGACAACTTGGTGCAGGCACTAGAGATTCTGCACACATGAAGTTACTGGGAATCAAGTCTGCCAAACCACAATGAGTGGGGGATGGTGAGGATGGTGACAAAGGGCGCATAGCAAGCCTGTTAATGGCATCAACATTGAAGTGAATATCTTCTGTCACTTTGTTGAGGTCTGCATCATTGGGAGAGTCAGTATCACTGTAATCCATAAGCAGATTGACCACAGTCGCAGGACACTCTAAGAATTGTGTTTAGTTAGAATCACAATGATGCAACCCAACACATTACAATTGCAATCCAACAGTAGATGGACTGAATGAAGCCCTTGCCCTAATTCCTCCCCCGAATTCTTGGCCAACATCAATGGCATTCAAGAACAGTGGAAAGTCACTGTACTTGCCATGCTTGTTCATCAACTTCACAGTGACAGCAATCACATCAATCTTACCCACAGATTCCATTCTCTAACTTCAACTCACTATCATACAGGACTGTCATGCCTTGATTCTGGTCAGCAAGTCAACCAAGATCAGTGGTTGAATCTTTGGAAAACTCACACTGATCACACAAGAACTATACTTTCCCTCATCTTTGATCTGGTATGTTGACCGTCCTATTCACAAAACATCAACTTATGCTAATAAATGCGCTGCAGCGCACCACACTTGATAGGCTTACAGGTGGCTTGACTTTGTTTTTCCATCACCCTGGTGCTACCACTCCAGGTGGCATTATCAGTCCTGAGTCGCTGAAAGCAGATGTCTACATCAACCCAAGGATGCTTGCAGAGGATAGAGAATTACATCAGACAATTGCAGATATCTCCCAGCTGTTCATTGAGTGCTTTGCGACTCCTCTTGCACATTGTTTTGCTGCCTGTCGCACACTCAATGGTTGGCTGGCATGCTCTGGATCTAGCACGACACCATCACATACCCCTGCAACATAGTACAACCATCTTCCCCTCATCCCCACACCCATCATAAAGTCATCATGTTATTTTCACATTCAAGGCCATCCATCTGGCAGCCTCACCCGTCTGAGAACTCTGCTTCTATCAGCTGTTCCACAGGGTCACCCCTTACCTGGAATATGCAAGTTGTTCCTGTTTCTTCAGCACCAGTGGATCCAAACATGTTGAACATTCTGGTGATAAATTTGGTAGGTCAATTTATATATATTAAAAGCAAGCTAATATTTTATGTTACTTAATGGAAACAACCTCTGGTGGTTGTCTGTGACTCTGACTCCAAAGATGATGGTTACCCTGATCCCAGTCCTATCACCCCCATCAGGATTAAGGTGCTACTCCATCAGCTGTGAAAGTCAGCAAATGCAGAGCTCTGCAGTCATCATCTCTGAAGGATTCGCAACCATTATCCTCATCATTCCAGCAACAAATTTCTCCATTGCAAGTCCAGCATAAAGCCTTGATGTCATTTGGTCCTGAAACAGAGAAAATCATTGACACACTTGGACTCCCTGACACATTACACACAATATACACTAGCATTGCAAGGGCATCTCTGCTGAAACAGTGGGTTGTGAAGCTTATGGAGCAGGCTAGTCTTAGTATGGAACATGCTGAAGCGATTGTGGAGGCTATGCTCCTGGATGCTGGCCATGCATAATGATTTCATAACTTTGTCACCCTTCCCATATAAGTATGATGTATGTTTGCATTGGAAAAAAAACATTGTCTCTGTCCTTGCTCTAACTATGAAGACTCACCCTCATAACCCCTGGCAACTAATCATGTGCACTTGTGGGCCTTATGTGTAATCCAAGGAGTTCCATGCCTTGCTCACTCATAGACAGCGTGAAAAATGTATGAATGAAGAAGGTGAAGTGCATGCTGTCATTTGCTATCTAGAGGATAAGGCCACAGAGCTTGCATGGGTGTTCAAAAAGCCTCACTGCCATTATTTAGAGTGGTTTCACTTGGGCTCGAAACTTCAATGTGCGAAGCAAGGGAAAAAAAAGTGCATGGTCAGCCTGGGTTCACTTCAAGGGTATCAAGTTCAACACTGGTAAGTACAGTATGTAATGTCATGTACATTGCTGACAGATGATTTACAGGCAATAGTGAGCAGGTCAGGCATGCTAGAATGTCAGACATCATCAAGGCCGAATATAGTGAGCTTATAGAGGATAAAAAGAAGGCCCTTGTTACAGACTTTGACAAAGTCAAAAGTCATGCCATCAAATGGCTGCCCAATATCACTGCTTGTGTTAAGTCATCTGAGTGTGTGAAAAGCTTTCAGGGTGTGAAGGATTAGGTATGTTTTTTGTCCCTATTTAGTCACTTTTCTCATATACTCCTAGCTTGAGGCCCTTTCACAATGTGCTGGCATGGAGGCCTTTATCTTTATGGTCTGCGGCACATCCACCTTTCAGATGGCCCCTAAGGCATTCGTTACAAGTGCTGCATGTGAGCACTTCATATGCATCTACTTGCAGCACAATGCTGCATGTACTGCCACTGACTTCAAGAGTACAATGCTTTCAAAGGGAGTTTTCAACTGTTCGTTCATTCTTTTTCATTTAGTATTACATATTTAATCATTCTTCTTAGCTATGGTGACCAACTACAAGGATTGTGTGTCAGAAGCAAAGCTTAGCATTCGTGCTGGCTTGTGAGCATCACTTTGTAAGTCTTTTTCATCTGTTCACAATCTCTCACAATTCTAATAAGTGCACTAGGTGATGTCACCAAGGATGCATTGGCAACAGTAGAGTTCATGCGCTACAAAATTGGGATTGTCTGCAAGTATCATGTCAAACTTGTGGGGTGGAACCACCCCTGATGGGTCAATCCCTTGGACCTGAAGGGCAGAATTGAAACACTTGAGAACATTGTTAGCATCATTGCTAATCATACCTGCCGCTTCATGGAGATCACAGCGGAGGAAGTAGAGGAACATAGACATGAAATTGCAGATGGGGCTGTGATGACACCTGAAACTGAGCCCTCTCTTCCACCACCACCTAGTACCCTTCTCTCATTCCTACCCTCTGAGTCCGCACCTTCACCATTGTCCACATTAGCAGATTCTGGTTTGTCTATGGGTGCTTCCTTGGCACCTGACATTGACAGGCCCTCATTTTATGTGTTACCAGATGTATTAGAGTCCGAGTCTTGACCACCATTACTCCCAGCTAGCTTAATCACTGATGATCTCATAGACCCAAACCTTCTCCCACTCAGTAGAGGTACATCAAAGTATTGGCATTCATTCACATTGCTTTATTTATACAAAAACATACAGATACTCAAAACACTGCTGCTAATGATGGTCCTCCCTTGACAACCAGTCAGCTCCCTCCTTTGAAAGTCTGACATCGCTTAATTTACACAAAAATGTACAGATACTCAAAACACTGCCACTAATGATGGTCCTCCCTTGACAACCAGTCAGCTCCCTCCTTCGAAAGTCCACCACAAACAGGTAGATGCCAATGAAAATGCACCTCAACCACAGACAAAACATGCAAGAAAATTGACTGAGAAACAAGCAGCACTGGAAGATGCGAGAGCAAGTTCCAAGCAGCAGAGAAAGCAGACTTAGGATTAGAGGGCTCATGGTTCATTACTGGGCTCGTACCTTCCAAATAACATACTTGATGTACACATGAGAAACACATCATCGGATTTATCAACCTCAGGGACTTCAATACCATTACGCTGGTAAGCGAGTAGTGCATCCATAAGTGCATCATATTGATCAATGTGTTGGGCATAACATAGGCTGCAGTCATGTGTGTCAACAGGTCTTGGAACAGAGGGTAATATGGGAAATAAACAAGCACAGAATAACATACCTGGTTTGCGCATGGGTGTCTATAGTGGCATGTGATGGTGCTTTGGATGTAGACTTGGAAACTAAGAGTTGTTCTCAATTGTGCAGATGCAACTCTACACAACAATCAGCTGAGTTAAATGGAGGAAATATTGTACCATACCTTTGAGTAGTTCAGTATGAAACAACTTTGCTTGGTCTCCACACTGTCAGATGCTGCCAGCTTGCAGAGTCTTGGCTTTACTACTGCCTATTTGCACTAAGCACTTGCGGGAGACATACCCAATGAATTCCATGAGGGATAGACCATGAGATGTGGTTTGAGGTGGTGGTGGTAGCTAGAAGAGAATGACAAAACTAAGTAAAAGCAGTGTATACTGCGCTCAGCCACCATCCAAAGGAAGGATGAGAGAACAACTGTTATTCACCTAAGTAAAAGCGGTGTATACCGCACTACTACACAGTCAGATATAGAGTAAATATTAATGACAGTAAGTGCATACCTCAGCCACTATCCAAAGGAAGGATGAGAGAATGACTGAGGGAAAATTACATGACAAGTGTCCATTATATGATAAGAAAAATGAGCTCACTAAGACACCATGAGGCTTGCTTGAGAAATTCCTGACCTCTCCACTTTGATGTGTGCACCCAAGTGCCTCTGAGGTGCACTTAAGCATGCATGCAATCAAGCGCAATCAAGCGCGATAAAACGTGATGAAGTGCAATGAAGTGCAGTCAAACACAAAAAGCATGAAAGGCGCAAGAAAGGCGCAGTGAGGTGCACACTTCGCCAAAGGTGCAAACTCATCTGGCTTTGTCAGATAATTCTCCCTCCAGTTTGCTAACCCACACAAGTGCCAATACACATGGTGATCGTGCATGTTGATTGAAGGGATGGCATGTGATGTATAAGCAGTGGTTGGTGCAGGCCAGAGGGTAGGCATAGTGTTGTTGTGGGCTGAGGGGTGTGCAATGAGCAATATACACTAGAAAACAAAGTGAGGTCATGACTATTGTCAAGCTCGCTGTTGTGAACAGTCAGAACAGGTGAGAGAGAAGCGTGGGAATATTAATTAGCATAGAACAAACATTAAACAAACATAGCATGTGAGAACAGTAAACATAAGTTTAACTAACAGTAAAGTCACGGTTTTGGCTGGTGTGCACCAGCAGTGCTCTGTATGAATGACATTTTAGCTAACTGAAGGGGATGTACAAGCCCTGCCTGTCCTCTTTACTAACTAGGTAATACGGGAAGTATAGGTGGCTCTATATATGTAGATAATGGTATTCCTGTTACGACTGGGATGGTGTCACCAGCGACAGTGAAAAGACACAGCCGGTCTGCTGGGAAGTTCTACAATGTCCAGAAGAGGACAAGGTGAGAGTACAAGGAACGCGTTCTGAGTACGATCAAGGGTTCAGCCTCAAAGACAAGTCTAAGAGGTTCTACGAGAATAGAGACTAAGGCTAAGGAGTGCTTAGACTTAGAGACAATTCAAGATGACTTAGGTTGGAGGCCTAAGCGAAGGATGTTCCAGGTAAAACCCAGTAAGATTAAAGTAAGGTATACAAGCGTAATACAATGTGCTTAAATAGGCCAATATGTGCGCACGGACCAAGAGAGACGTGGGAATGTAAGTGCATATCCAAAGAAGGAAGGCAACTATAGTACAGATGCATTGAGCATATGAATCAGAGTCATGTTACATAATATACAACGTAAAGGGGAAAGAGAATGAATAGGGGTACGTACGACTGTAACAATTCCCCACATATGATTGCCCTCAATATTATCAACCCATACATTAATGCTCATAATGTGAGAGCAAACATCTGTTCCTTTGTCAGGCCTTTCGTGACCACCCAGTTCATGTACATATGATATCAACAGGTTCAACCCATATTTCCTTGTTTTTGTACTTCAGTCTTGAAGACTTTCTCATCGTTTACGACCCAAGTCAGCCATGATTACCTTGGTTCTTATAAGTAAGTCAGCCAATCAGACATGTACTTCATCTTCATTTATCAGCACCCAGTGCTTCTCACTCGAAGTTCTAATTCAATTGATTTAACCTTTGAGGGACAGTAATTCGGAATACCCGTCACTGGGACTGAACATCCTTTATTCTGTTTTTATCATGTTTCTGTCCTTGTAATTCGAACCAGGTTGACAATCAAACTGAGCCAGGCCATGGTATTGTGCATCTTTAGTCACTAGTCTTGAGCCAAGGGTTCCCAAAATATTGATTGGCAGTCATTTCTAGGTAAGTCACACACTTCTCCAAAACATACATCATAATTCAACAATTGTTATGCCTGATTAATGATTACTGAGAATGCCAAATACCCTCCAGGAGTCTGGACTGTGTCAATGAGACGTAGCTGTCTCTCAGAGGGTGGTCTCACTTTTGGGATAAGTAATCAGGTAAGCAATTGATAATCTAGATTTTTGACATCTAGATCTAGATGATTGATTTGAAGCTATATTTTCAAACCACTATTATGATCACCAATTAGGCCAGGATGAAAGGTGGCAAGGGGACTGTAATAGCCTTGCCAAACCCTTAAATTTGCCGGCTTACACTATGGTTAAGATCTTATTCCCTCGTCTCGTTCTGGCTCAGGTCATGAGCTAATATAGGAGGCTAGTGACTAGTGAGTTTTAATGCCATAGTAGCAATGTCAATGGTTGTCCAGAACCTCACAGCATCCTTTATCGTGGTGACATTGGTCAACAAGTGGATCAGCATGCCTGAGGCTTCTGAATGAGTATACATTACATGTGGAGAACTTCGGGAAGCAGATTCAGAATCGCAAATAGTCTCCACACTAAATTTCGATAACCTTGAGCTGTGGACACAAATCAGCTTGGACTGGAATCCTTGAAACAGGGAAGAGCCTACAATACCTAAATTGATATGAAACATGTAAATTCTGTTGTTATTGATCCAAAAGACGATTGTATTGCCTGGCAGAATGGTCAAGTTTCTGCATACATCAGCAAAACACTTATGTACTATACAGGAAAGTCCACCTATGTACAGTGCTGTGCAGTGCTGTGTAGTGCTGCACAGCACTGGAGATAGGGGGACCTCATATTTTGGTTTTGCTGATGGCCTGACATGACCTCAACATAAGCTAAAGATGTTGTCACCAACTTTCCCTTTAAGTCTATGGTAGATGGCTTACTCACCACTCGTCCTAGGTCCTGCGAGTCAGCGCAGAACAGCTCACGGACTGAAGTCCATCATATGATATCTATAGTCCACGAATTGTCGTCGTCAATACTTTGTGCTGTAATGTCAATGTTTAAACACTTTGAGTCCTGGCAGCTCTTTTCACTTGACACTCTGCTACCCCTTAATTCTCGTCACGCACTCTGATATCTTTCTTATCTGTTGTAGTGAATATGTCTAATTCTAATATTTCGTATAATTTTGATAATATTTAAATTATATGTAGTCGTCATCGTGGTAGTGTACAAAGAGTCATAAAAAACAAAAGCATAAGCACTCAGGGAACATAAAGAGCCGCGATGGCACAGAACAAAACAACACAGCATGATGCGGTGGACAGAGATGTGATTGAGTTCCAGTGGCGTTTCATGCTAAAGAAAGCAAAGGGGTGTCCTTGTATTGCTATGAGCTAATCATATGGCAGAAGCCCAACCAATGGATAAGGCTTCCAGAGCCCATTTAAGAAGAGTACATAGTACATACAACCTTCAAATGCATATGCTGCTTTGCATCGCAAAATGATCCTTCGCAATTCCATATTAGTTGGTATCTGCCACAGTGAACTGGGTGGTGGAAAAACCGATGCAGCAGTTGGGGACATCAAACATGGTGTAAAAGCGCTGCATGAATATGTAGCCAATAACAAAGTCAAAGGACCCTTGGCCAATTCGTGTGCCGATGTTGCGAACAATGAGATATATGGAACTATGCTGACCACCAATCATGGCGTTGAGAGGACGAGGCCACATCTTGGCATTATGGTTGAGAGCAAAGTTTTGCTGTGTAAAACGGTGAACAAGGGGTGTGAGTGCTAAAATAATTGACATACACCATTAATATTGAAATTCAGGTCCTGCAGGGCATCATACTGATTGCTGGTAATAACGAGAAGCCCAGTCATAGGATCGCTGGTACATCTCAAAGGCCTCTATTGAATGCTAATTAGACCATCATTACTCGCTGCACTCTAGTGAATACACACCAGTGGCAATCGCAATAAGGACGTTGCCAGAATCGACAATACCAGCAGTGTCTGCTAAGATCAGTGTGGGGCCATATGTGATGCTCTGATCAATACCCCAATAGTTCGATGCAGGCGGGCAGTTGGTGATAGGACTGAAACAAAACAATTGCTATCAGCCTGGATTCCAGTGATCATATAGGAACTGAGGTAGCTTACATGTATGCAATATTATCGATGTGGAAGTTATTGTCAGTTCCACCAAAGGTGAGTTGTCCAGTGGTTTCTGCCTGCCCAGCTTCCCAGGGCCTAAAAAAGACACCAAGAATGTCCGCAGGAATGATGCCTTGGTTAGCCAGGTTGAAAGTGACAGTCGGGATTGTCTCTGTTGGAGCTAGAGTCAGGGTGTCGAGTGTCAAGGCAACAGGCCCAATGCCAAAGACACCGTCAAAATTGAAGCCCAGTGCATGATTAGCAACACTGATCAGCTGCGAGGCGATGGTGAGCCCAAGACCGACACTGACGGTGTTGTTATACAAAGTTCCTATAGATAATTGTAGGTATTTTCAACTTATGATATCACATTGTATGTCATACCATCCCTGTGGTGGCCAGCACTGTAGGTGACCAATACAGGTTGGTTAGTATGGACACTGGTGGGGGTTTGCTGGTACGGAGTACGGGCACCAACCCATGTGTTCGCGCTACCACTATCAAGAATCAAGTTGTCTTCAATAATGCATTAGCAACTGCACATTTTTTCAGTATTGAACTCACAGGTTGTGGGGGGGTTGCCAATATCAACTGCTATGGTGTAGGCAACAAAATTGTTTATAAGAGGAACATTAAATTGACATTGTCCGTGTTTGCTGGGATCCCTAAGGGCCTGCAAGCGAGCTCTATTGTGCACCATGAGGTTATAAGTACCATTGGACAAATTTAGCCTACTGGTAATGGGGACGGAGGTGGGGGAATTGGCAGCTTTAACAAGCGATCCTGTGATTGACAAAACTAGGAGAAGAGTGGGGAACATAGCTGACTGGAAAGTAATATCATACTCAGTGGCCCATTATATATGTGCTAGTGAATTCAATGATGGCAATGTCGAGCACCTTAGTATTAGCCACATATGAAATGTTCCCTCAGAAAAGCGATGACAAGATAGTTGTGATCTGAATCATCACAAGTGTGAGGATTAGGCTTCTCAATAAAGTGTGACAAGAGATGGTTTATGCCAATACCAGGTGGCAGCAATTTACAATTCACCTATTTACCCATAGTTCAAATGTCACCATTAATGCATTGACTTACCTCATGTTCATTTCCATAGAGATGCCAATGTAAAGATACAACCTAGCTTGGGCCGTAGATAAACCACTGCCTAAACTAGTATGTTAATCTTGCACTCCGTCTAGTCTGCTTCACTTGTAAGAACAAGAGTGTTCGACCCTAAAGGGGGATGCCTATTTAGTATGGTCAAGTTCGAGTCTAACTTATTTGCAAAACAAGCGTCGAAGTCAGGGGTAAGTTGCCGTGGTCAGCGATGATACCGCCGGAACTAGCATTGTGCGTAGTGGTGCTACCGTCGTCGAGATAAAGTCAGTAACAGTTGCGTCGAGCGAGCGATGTCGAGCGGTGGTCTCAGCGGTAGCGGTAAGGTTGCAAGTGGTGCAAAGAAACAGTAAAGAAGTCCGCGGTACTTTCAGCGGTAAAGTAGCAGAGCATGAGAAGTTCAGTCAAAAGTAACAATCAAAAGTCCAGCGGTATGCTGACGGTAACAGAGAACGAGCGTGATGTATTAACAAGCGATAAGGGAACTTTAAAGACTATGTCCACTACTGGGTTGATCCAGAGCTAGACAATAATCCTGACCTATAGTACGTGCAATGGTGTAAAATCAGGTACTGTATCATGTGGGGTATGCGGTGCTTATATCCTAATTCATATGTACTCGGAATACTCTAGGCGAGATCAGTAGCGCTGGAGTGTAGTAACTGCCATAAGTATACATAGCATGAGGCACTGCGGCACGAGGCAACATGTAATAAGGCTTGCTGTGGAATCAGTGATAACGAACAGGAAACAAACTACGCACCAAATGGAGCTATGCAGACGCAGCAAGGACATGGAAGGACATCGGTTCATGGAATGAGGTGCGGCAGTCGGTACGGTGTGCGGTAAGCATGGGATGCCGCCGGTACTGCTAAACGGGGTAAGATGGCCATGGACAAGTGGTAACTCCTGTAGATGTGAGACGAGTGTCAAAATATGGGGTTTTAAGCCCAGCACCAATATGTTCGTTACACTGACCTATTATGAATGCACCTTGGTAGAACGGCCACGTCAGTGCTAAAGCTAGTGCAGTGAATGTTGCTAAGGAGAGCAACGTCCAAGGATCTCCCGGTTGTCGACTCTACCGCTGACTCATCACAAAACTTGCTCATGTGGCATGTGACCACTGACAAGAAGCTCCAGGTCAGCTTGAACAAGCATCTGCCAATATGCGTCCATGCAAGCTTGCTCCCAATCTTTCCTATGTCATGGTTCCTAGTCTGCTTGTGGGATCAGCGCTGGTTGCACTCACCCTCTGTGACGGGCTCTGGTCATATGCTCTTGAGGGTTGGCCACCCATCCTTGGAACACTAGAGAGAAGCCTCCTGGAGGAGGGGGTCTCTCAGACTATATATTCGCTACATAATAATAGGGTCTGACAGTGCGTGGGAACATCTTCGAAGTGCTGCCAAGGGTGAAAATCGCACTGACACCTGCGCCCACGAGAATTTTTGCAACTCTCTACTGTTTCTAACTTTTTGCGTCGACATTCCTTTGGCAGCATCACTTAAAAACCTTTTGTTCTTTTGTCAACTGGAGATTTTCCGCGACACACGTGGCTACAGTTCCATGTAATTATTTTGTCTTAATGTGCGGTGATCATTGAGATATGAAAATGTGGTTGTCAGATTTTGCCACTCTGGCCCAGCGATAGTAACAGGATGTCGGATTCTCACAATACTTATAGCAATTTTCATAAATAATGACAATTCCCAAAAAAGAAAAAAAACTTTGTTGATCCGTTGGACTTGCATTTGGCACATTGATACTAGTACCATTTGTGTGTCTCTACATATTTATGACAATGCTGAACAACAACAACCCCAAAGCAGAGGACTTGGCCCTCAATAATGGATGTATGTACAATATCTAGGACACTGCTCGGTGCTCACCATGAAGTACAGGGGGGGCGAGCCTTTACAATGATGGCAAGGGAATGAAATTCAGCATCCTCTTTGTACCTCTTCAGCAATTTGACCCCAAGCGTCGAAAGAATGCAAAGCCAACAACGATCACAAAGATAGTCTACATCTGCACCCGTTTGATGTTGAGCCCAACACATTTGAATGAAGCATGAATGGTTGCAAGAGAAACTGGCAGGTCACGATATTCTTCAAGACGATGGCTGTATTCATCCAGGAACAGGGTTGGCTTGTGACGAGCCAAGCGGAGCAAGTAGAGACAATCAGAATGAATGAGTTTGCGAGGGCGTCCACGTCCAATAGCAAGTGTCTTTGTAACATCACCAGTAGCATACTTTTGTCATAGAATTCGGTGCAATGTAGACAGTGAGAAGTCAACTAATTGGCATATTTCATCATCAGAGTCTCGTCGAGGAGCTTCCAGGCGCAGAGTGATGTGTTTCGCATCGTCACTGATGCAGCAGTTGACCATGTTGAGTGGCGCACTATCAGAGAGAGAAGAACTGAGGCCAGACAATGAACGGCGAACAGTGGCTCAGGACTTGTATCAGCACGGCTCGAGCTTGAAGGACGATCGACACACTCACAGACTGTGAACAGTGGCCAAGGACTTGGATCAGCACAGCTCAAGCTTGAAGGACGATCGACACACTCACTCTCTGCAAACAGTGGCCAAGGGCTTGGATCAGCACGGCTCGAGCTCGAAGGACGATCGACACACTCACTCTCTGCAAACAGTGGCCAAGGACTCAGATCAGCACGGCTCAAGCTCGAAGGATGATCGACACTCACAAGCTGCGAACAGTGGCCAAGGGGGAAACGCGCGTGTACACTAAACTAGTAGGGAATATCAAAAAGGAAGCTGACTCAGACGTTCATGAGACAACCCAGTATTCGATGACAGAACATTCGAGTGTGTTAGCTGCCAGGCAGCGTCGTTTGACGGACATACTGTCATACTCCAGTGGCCGCAAACAGCAATGGGTGACTGTCTGCGTATATCATCAGGAAAACCCTCCTGGGCTAAATTCGTGCAATCTTGAAAGTTCGTATAATTTTTCTTAATCACTTGTATTTAGAAACAAAGTTAATAACAATGTAGTGGCAATATGAAATTGTTTCGCAACAGAAGAGAATTAGTGAGGATTATCTGAATATTGAAAAAGTATATCTATCAATGTATGAGTTGACCCAAAATGTATTACAGTCCTCAAGAATGGTCTCGCTCGTCCATTCTCGTGGAGCCGAGTCTCCAAACTTCGGTATAAGGTGGATACTACGCACAATATTACCCACCAGCACAATACTAGCCACTCTGTCACCACCTCGCATCAATGTTGACAGTTTATACAGTCCATTGTTTTGGTCAGGAGCAGATGGGAAGGGAGTGAACCATTCAATATATGCGAGGTGAGAAGGAATGTTGACAGTGGGTGGAAAGAGCAATTGTAAAGACTTTGGGGGCAAGGAGAATATAACTCGAATGAGCACCATCACCACTATGCATCGAAATACAAATTCGCAATAGCGCGACGACGGGATGCTTTGTTTGGAATGTGTTCGAGGCAGCTTGTTGGCAGATAAGCAAGAAGGATGTAGCTACCAGATGAAGGCTTGCAGTGAGATTCTTTTGGTATGTTGCTGATTGTAAGGTACACAGGGTAGGCTGTCTTGTTGCGAAACATTGTCACTTGAGTTTTGTCAGAGGAAATGATGATGGGAACTATAGTTCCATCAGGACAAAGCTCGTTGAGTTTTTTCTAAAGACATTAAGTAATGAAGTCTGATATCATAACAAGTCTAACATACCTGCGTTTCCCACCACCATTTGCCTGTATGCATGTCGTGGAATAAATGAACAGTCTCGTCATCATCAGCATACATAGTGCTGCTCCGGGGCAAAAGTGAGATATCGAGCGAAGTCAGGATCACTGTATAATGACTTCACACATTCAATGATATCACGGTAATATACATCAAAAGCTTCTCTGGCAACAAGAACTTGTTCTCGGTTGAATTTGGGTCATCCCGTCGGAAGCTCATGGTCGATCAACTTGTTCAACTTGTTCACGTTTTTGAATGAAAGTCCCAAGCATTTGCTGACCTAGTAGTATTGTTGTCAATTAGATACATGTGCAACAAAGAAAATTTCTCACTCCATCAATCGAGAGTAAGTCCGTAGATGCAGTAGAACTTGAACCACGAAGCTTGGCCCATCGTGCTATCTCCCATTCAATCTTCGAAGCAAATGGGTAGTAAATATTCGTGTTGTTCTCATCATCAACCAGTTGGGCTCCATACATCACATTCGCAGACTGATCAGGTGAATGTCGCGATGTTCTTTGACCAGCACATGGGTCAGGATAAGGCACTACCACACATCCATGCTGCCCTCGTGCATGAGCCTCGATGTCCTGATGAGTGTTGTCAAAGGTGCCATCCTCAGGTAGGTTGGTATCGTCAAAGGTGCCGTCCTCAGGTAGCGATGGCACTGGCACCTCCCATTCAGGTTCGAAGAATGGTTCATCAAGGTCCTCTCCCTGAGAACACAGAACCAAACCTTCAGCTTCCAAGTAACCAAAGTAAGTAATCAAAAACTCACAGGATGATGATGATCATCAGAGTCGCTATCCTCTCCCTGAGAACGCAGAATTGAACCTTCAGTTTCAAAGTAACCAAAGTAAGTTGAGTTGTGCACCTTGGGGGTGTCATCGGAGTAGTTTCCCTGAGAGTAAGAGAGCGGTCAGAACCTTCAGCTTCAAAGTGACTAAAGTAAGTTGCGCACCTTGGGATGTCCTGACTCAGGTGCGATATTTTTGGTGGTTTTGTTGACTGGATTTGGGTTTGTTCACGAGCGTGAATTCCTGTAGAGTGCTTGACACCGGGAATCGCGGCTCTTTGCAAGATGCTGGCTAAGGCCGGTGACAGTGAAATTGTTACGGCCACATGCTGGGCATGTCTGTAGGCTCATACTAAAGAAAACGAGTGAATAAGTGGGCAAAAGCAGAAGAGGGTAAGCCTGAGGTAATCGTTTGAGAGTGCTAACCCACCTAGTACAGTCAAGTCAGGGACAGACTGTGTCCGAGATGTGATGCGTGCGGCAGCACTACAAAAGTTAGTGCCCTCCATTCCGAAACTCAAAATTATTTTACTCTCTTACCTTCATCACACTCCCTACCAGTCTCCACTACCAGTCCCCAACAATCACACTCCCTTGCATCTGAATTTTCCACTCCCTACTTTCTAGTACTTTTTTTTAGTAATTTAAGTCCCAACAGAACGAGTAAAAATGACTGCACCTCAGAGTAAGTGCCCATAAAGACAAGCACAGACACTGTCTCAAAGGACCTCCATAGAGTTGGAGTCACTGGCACGTGGCGCAAAAACGAGGGCTTTGGAGAATGCAGGTGAGTGAGAAGGACACAAGGAAAAACTCACTACTAACCTGAAAATAGTGTGGAAGCAGGACAAACGCAAGCGACAGGCCTCACCCTCCAAACAAGGCGCAAGAGGCATGGCCACGAAAAAGAGAGCTCCCAGTGCCAGTGTATCCAAAATGCCTCGTAAACAGAGTCTGGGGCAGAAACCTTCGACACTGAGTACATGTATTTCTCACATGATAGAAATCGCCACTTACTGATGTATGAAGCGTCCTGAAATTCTGATACCCTTCCTCGCACTGGTGGCAACAGCGGTAGTGTGCTTGTCTTTACTCTGTGAATATGCTGCTCAACTTTTCATAGGTTTATTCCGCTCTTTTATGGAAGTCGCTTGGTTCTCCAGGGAAGTTCAACTTCTCTGGAAACCAATTCAGCGAAGTTTACAGCTACCACGTCAAGTCCCTCGAACAGCTGAAGCACAACGCACCTGGAAAGTTCCATTATATGATGGCAGATATTTACGAGGCTGCACAGTGAGTGTTCTTAGGCTGCCTCATCCTCGATGCTCATTACTGACTCGTCACTTGGCTTACAGTAAGTTGAAATGGAATGGCGCTACTGGGGATCACATCGAGCTGAACGCCTTCGAACTGCTTGACCTTGAGGGTATGGAGGAAGACTAGTGACAGGAATCTGCTCTTTCGGTGTACCTATGTGATTCAAAGATTGTTGAGACTCGCGGCATTGATTGATATATGTCTCTATTCCAGTCATTACTAGCTATTACATACCCTTTTCTAATCAAAAACTAATTTTTTTGTGTAATGCTGTCTGATGGCAGGGAAATTGGTGAACATTGTATGCTGAAATTTGAATGGATGGTCTCTCGAATGCTCGAAAAATTAGTCAAATAGCTAATGGTTAGAAACATTTCTGTCAAAGTTTCTTGGGGTAACATAATCTATGCGATCCTTGAAATCAGTTGCTTTTTGAGTAATCCGTCAATAATTGTCAATAATCACTGATATTTAGCCCAGGAGGGTTTTCCTGATGATGTTGTCTGGTACCATAGCACAAGCCACTCATGCGAGCCTCCAAACTGTCAACCGTGACCGACTTGGAGGTATTCCGCTCTTTTGTCTCACTTTGCATTTAATCTTAGTGGAGTTTGTCGGTCTGGGGTATTGCGGGTGCCCAAATATCACCCTTTTATTTGTTGAGCTCTAAGCAGCAAAGCATAGAAAATAAAATCCAATGATATGAAAATAGGGTGCATTTTAACTCAGTTCAAGCAAAGATCATAACAATTTTAGTTGGCTAGATAGTAGGGGATCGATATCATCATTAACATCACAAGCATACCGATTATCGTCTGAAGAAGGTTATGAAAGCGTTACCTGCCTCTTTCGGACGCGCTTTCGGCTTCGGTCGCCACTCTTTGTCATTGTTGTCCCTCACAACAACAGGACATGCTGGCCCCGCCGAACGAGCATCGCAGATAAGTTGCAGACGACCCTAATCATTCTACAGCGCAGGACCCATGATGGCGTAAACACCCTCAAAACGCATTTCTTGTTTGTGCTACTAGCATACTCGGCCATTGACACAGTAAACGCTTCTTGGTCCCTTACCAAGTGGCACCCCTTCAAGGACCCCGGAAAACATCAACCAACTTTGCGCCCAACGGCGTCAAAGGCATCAACAATGCCTACCCCGTCCCCTTTCTGCTACCTTTTCCTATTACTAGTCTATACATACATAAAGAACGTACTACAAAAACCAAAAAACAACGAAAATATCGAAAAAACCATGGCTCCAACGCCACCCAAGACTCTCCAAGCTACCAACCAGTCTGTAATAGCAACTGTAACACCGACCACTAGAGGATGGAAGACTACCGCGAGCAAACCTTTGCTATCCAAAAGTAAAGAAATAGAAAATCACTTAACTGACCTAGACATCAGATCCGAAATCAAAAACAGCATTTCCGCTAAAAAACTGCTACTGTCTCATGGACTAGACCTCCCCATTGCCTGTAATGCTATCAAGCAGATAGCACACGCCCTGCTGGAATACAGCATCACAGCGGAAGTGGGAGCTACACACGTCGACATACTCCAATCAATGGCTATACTACTCATCGAAGCCGAAAAGAACTTAGACGCCACAAACCTGATAGAAAAATTCACAAACCTAATACAAGGACCAATCGCGCAACTAGAAGAGAAAGCTACGAGAATTGAAGAAGCAACAGCAACTCACAAAGAAGCCCTGGAGAATGCGGCGAAAGAGCTGCGTGGCACTTTAACTAACTCATCAGAAAACATTGAGAAAGCAATCCTAAATGTGTTACAATTGTACGTGCCCCTATTCATTTTCCTCTGTTCTCTTCTTGTATATCTTGTCACGTGACTCTGACTCATATGCTCAACGCATTTGTACGATACATGCCTTCCTTATTAGGATATGCAGTTACGTTCTCACGATTACTTGGTCTGTGCGCACATATTGGTCTATTTAAGCACAGTGTACTTGTAGTAGATTCCCTACTTTAATCTTACTGGGTTTTACCTGGAATCTCCTTCGCTTAGGTCTCCAACCTAAGTCGTCTTGAATCGTCTCTAAGTCTAAGCACTCCTTAGCCTTAGTCTCTATTCTCGCGGATACCTCTTAGACTTATCTTTGAGGCTGAACCCTTGATCGTACTCGGAACGCGTTCCTTGTACTTTCACCTTGTCCTCTTTTGGACATTGTAGAACTTCCCAGCAGACCGTCTGTGTCTTTTCACCGTCGCTGGTGACGCCACCCCAGTTCGTAACAAAAGATTAAAGTCCCTTTTGATCGTCGACTATCCAGTCTTCGACCCCAAACCCTGATCGCTTAGATCAGCAGACTAGCGTACGCGTACGCTGAGCAGATTGTCAAGAGAAGCCCTCTGACAGAAGACAAGCCCTGACGGACAGCAAGACAGCGCGTGTAGGCACCAAGAAAGTATAACTCATCAGAAGAATCATCAACCATGTCGACCAAAGAATTTGAATACAAGATCGGTCAACCGAACGGTTTCGATGGAGATCGTGATAACTCTCGCGAGTTTATCCAGTCGTGCAATTTGCACTTTGACATCAACGAAAAGCTTTACACCACCAACAAGCAGAAGATCATCTTCATAACATCCTTCATGACTGAGAAGAATGCCAAATCTTGGAAAGAACAATTCCTCGAACACGCCCAATCTACTGATACTTCTGGACAAAAAGTTGGTTATGGGACGATGGTGGATTTTATGAAGAGCTTCAAAGAAGCATTCGAACCAGTGGATACCAAAGGAACCGCACTCACAAAACTCCGAGACCTCAAACAAGGGACTGGAGATCTTCACACCTATATCGCTGACTTTGAGGCACTTGCAGCCAAGGCTCAGATCACTGATAACGCGACGAGGATCCAGTTCTTCCAAGATGGCCTTAATTGGGGTATCCTCACCAAGCTTTTCGCAACAGGAGATGTCTCAGAAATATTCAGAGAAGTTGTGCTGCAATGCGTTGCTATTGACAACGCCCATCATCGTCTTCAAGCCATGAGGACACGTCATGCTCCACAGCAGAAGAAGAAGAACTACGGGAATGCACAGTATATTCCGAACCGAGATTCCAATGCAATGGTCGTAGATCGAATCTCCGATATGGAGAGATCCAAATGCATGAAGAAAGGACAATGCTTCGGATGCAAGAAGACAGGACACCGCATTCATAACTGTCCTGACAGAAAGAAGAAGACCCCGCTCCGACAAACCGAAGTCAAAGAAGAAGAAGACGAAGAAACTGTAAGACAAATTGTGCAGGATTTTTAACTTGGAGAAACAAAGATTCGACGTATGTTTCTCCTAATGTATTACTAAGACTTGTACGCGCTGTAGGTGAAAGAAAAGAACTTCGTGTCCCTATCACCCTCCATTCACGCACTCGCTTAAAATCCGTCGACACAACCGCTGTTATCGATTCAGGGGCAGCAGGAACATTCATCTCGGAAGAGTTTGTGAAACTCCATCAAATCACACGACGAAAACTCAAAACACCGTTTCGAGTTACAACGGCGGATGGAACTCTTATCAAAGGAGGACCAATCATGCATTACTGTCTCCTGGTGGTCAAAATTGATGAACGAACCATGTATGAAAAATTCAACATTACCAAACTAGGAAGAAGAGATCAAATCCTTCTGGGAATCCCATGGTTACGGGCAATGAACCCAATTATAGATTGGGCTGCCGAAACCCTTGTCCTTTCACGGACAAAGAAATCAGATGAAATTGAAATTGACTTAGATATGGATCGAAAAAAGAATGGGTTGCCTCGACTCTTCAATCATCACGCCAAATGGCAACATTCCCAACTTCCGAAACCCTTCGTAACTCCGTCCATTCCAGAAGACCCTGAACCCGAAGTACGAATGCCACGTACTACAGAACCCACTCCACGTGTACAACTGCCGCGAGCAGTATCACCAATCCCTCGCGTAGAGAAGTGCAAGAATGAATCCGAACCCAAATACCGGGTCGGACAAGAACCTATTGAGCAACGGCCAATAGAAGAACAGAAACATGGAAAAGAAAAGCTGAAGAAGAAATCCCTGGACAAGATACCAACGTACCGAAACTATCCAAATTCTATGTTCCCCCGAAAACTCTTTCAGTTTCAATTGAAGAAACCCCCAATGAAGAAGAACCTATGCCCTCGTTGATCCCAACAGAGGATGACGATCAATTCAATACTATGCAAGACATTTGGCATGCACCAAAAGTCCGTGAAATCTCCTCTTATGAACTAGGAGATGGAGAATTTCTTGTGGAATATGATGCTGATGGAGTTAGCATGAGAATTATAGAAGAAGTATCCATGGACACACCTCTCACACGTGATGGAACTTCCCAATTCGAACAACTTCACAACTATTCCACAATTCCCCCTCCACCTCCGAAATACAGTAACAAAGCTCAGGAATTCGCCACAGATGAAAAGGAAAAGAAAAAGAAATCCTTTGAGGAATTGGTCCCCGATTATTTGCACGACTTCGCCGACGTCTTTGCTAAAGATGGATTGAACAAACTACCCCCCGAACGCCCTGGTATTGATCATCGGATCAATACTAAACCGGTTTTATCCCCGCACGTCTAAGGTCTACCCACTATCGGAGAAAGAACGCGCTGCTGTCAAAACGTTTATTGATGAAAACGTCGCGAAAGGATTCATCTCGGAATCAAAGTCACCTCAAGCCAGTGGCTTCTTCTTTGTGGGAAAGAAAAGTGGAGAATTGCGTCCCTGTCAAGATTACCGCTACATCAATGATTGGACAGTCAAGAACGCTTATCTGCTCCCACTCCCTATTTCCCTTGTCGCACGCCTTCATAACGCGCAGTTCTTTACGAAAATGGATATCCGGTCCGGTTATAACAATATTTGCATCCATCCTGATGATAGTTGGAAAGCTGCTTTTACCACGGAATTCGGCCTTTTTGAACCAAACGTTATGTTCTTTGGCCTTTGTAATTCCCCAGCAACTTTTCAAGCATACATGAATCGCACCTTCCAACAGGAAATAACATGAAGGATGGATGGTCATCTACATGGACGATATCCTGATTTTCTCGACAACAATGGCAGAACACCGCGAGCAGACAAGACGGGTTTTGATGAAATACGAAAAGAACACCTGTTCTGAAACCGGAGAAATGTACCTTCGATGCAGAAGAAGTGGAATACCTCGGAATGATAATCCGCCCTGGACAAGTTGCTATGGACACCGCCAAGACCAAGGGAATCTCCGAATGGCCAGTCCCGAAATCTGTAAAAGATGTTGGTCTTTCCTCGGTTTTTGCAACTTTTACCGCACGTTCATTTCCCACTATTCGACATTGCTCGACCCCTTATCGATTTAACAAAGAAAGATAAGGCCTTTGAATGGTCAACTGAATGTATGGACACCTTTGAAGAACTGAAACAACGCTTCACATCCCAGCCGTACTCCGTAACCCTGATCCTTCCCGCCAATTTGCTATTGCTACTGACGCTTCGCTCGTAGCAACGGCGGAGTTCTCTTACAGACTGATGAGAATGGTGTTTATCACCCATGTGCGTACCTCTCCAGTCTTTAACCCCGCGGAACGCAATTATCAGATCTTTGATCGGGAACTCCTTGCTGTGATCCGGGCATTGAACGAATGGTGTCATTATCTCGAAGGAAACTCACACCCCGTCCTGGTATTCACCGACCATAAGAATCTTCTGTACTTTAGAAGCGCACAGAAGCTTACCCGTCGCCAAGCACATTGGCAATTGATTCTGTCTATCTATGACATTGAACTGCATCACGTTGCAGGTACTAAATTGGCAGTACCTGATGCACTATCTCGCCGACCCGACTACGACTCTGGCAAAGACAATAATGAGGACCAGACACTCCTCCTGACGCTCTATTCGTTCGTCTTATTGACACCGACTTGAAGGATGTGCTGTCATCCTCTGACCCCCTCGACGACCCTGTCTTCAAGACGGCGTCTGATGCCCTTGATGGCGTGTGCCTTCCCCCTATGAAATCGGCACTCTCTGACTGGAAGATTGAGGAGAACGTCCTCTATTTTAAGAACCGCGCCTATATTCCTCCGGCGCACTGCCCCAATATCTTAAAAGGTATCATGATCATCCTACCGCGGGACACCCTGGTAGATTCAAAACTGAAGAACTCGTGAAACGGGAAGCCTGGTGGCCCACGATGGGCTCTTATATTCGGAAATATGTTGAGGGTTGCGCCCTTTGTCAGCAAATGAAAGCCGATACACATCCTGTTCGGCCCCCGCTCACGCCTATTCCATCCTCGGCAGTTCGCCCATTTTCTCAGGTCTCTGTTGATCTTATCACTGATCTCCCTGTCTCTGGAGGCTTTGACAGTATCATGGTCATGGTAGACCATGGCCTTACGAAGGGGGTAATTATTATCCCTTGTCTGAAAACCATCACTTCCGAAGGCGTTGCTAAGCTATTTTTGAAACATGTCTACCGACGATTTGGACTCCATGACAAAGTCATTTCGGATCGAGGACCGCAATTCCTATCTCGCTTCTCAAAGGAACTTGCCTGACTTCTCGACTACGTCATCGCTCCATCCACAGCTTATCACCCACAGACTGATGGTCAAACTGAAAGGCTAAATCAAGAACTTGAAACATACCTTCGCATCTACTGCCGTAACAACCCTGAAGATTGGGTAGAACACTTACCAATCGCTGAATTCGTCCATAACCACCGAAAACACATCGGGAGATAATGAATGGCTCCCAGAAAAGAACTTGAAGAACTCCGCTCGAATCTTGAATGCTTATAAGAAGCAACACGCCCTCTGATTATCCTTCAGTCAATCAACTCGCACCAGCACTTGATCAACTACCACCATCGAAATGTCTTTCCCCACTGCCTATATCACCCCTGTCACCGTTGCCAACAATGACTTCGACTTTGAAGCTGAAAACTATGGAACTCTCACCGCCAAAATCGACAACACTTCCTACATTGAAGCCGCTATCCTCTGTGAGGGACACGCCCTCGAAATCGAAAGAATCCTCACTGAAAGAGGTGCTTTCCCTGCCCTACTTATTGTCAACATCATCCGTACCGCAGCCCTTATCGAAGCCACCACCAAAGACACAACAGAGATTACACTCCGTCACCGTTTCCTTCATCTTCAAAAACGCATTCGTGCTTACGCTATGTTGTTGCTTCCCGATTCTTTTAAGGATGATGTTGAAGAAGCTATTCACATCATTGCCGAACGTCGAGCAGGCGTTGCTCGACCTCCCTCTCCGCAGGAAGATACGCCACTTCCTATTCCAGCACCCGCTTCTTCGCGCATGTATTCTAGTCTTGACGCCTTTACTGGCTTATGCACTGCTGTGCAAGAAATCGGACAACTCACCAATACAGTTGTCGAAACCATCCAGCAATCAGTCGCTGAAACTAGAGCGGCCAGAAATTTAGTCGAAGAAGCCATCACTGATCTACAACAAACACAAGCCGACCTTGCTTCTCCACAAACCCCATCTCCTATCGAACAACCAGTTTCACCGCCCCCCGTCACAGTCTCCCATAACCATCCCGCATGGTTGTATGAACCTTGCACAAAGGAACAGTGTGAGGCCGCTAAGTTACTAGGGATCCCTGCCGCTGAGTTGGTAACGCTCGGCCCTTGACTTCGTGACCTTCATATACATCCTCCAATGTCTATCCCATCGTCATTCGGTCCAATGGATCCTATTTTGCCAGTCTTAGTAAAGGACTTCGGAATAACCTCCCCTTCTTCCTCTAACGAACTCCTCGCAATTTCCGAACGAGAAACCACCCCTGATCTTCCCACATCAGCGTATACTCTCACTCCTGCCCAACAAGCACAGCTCAGGAGTGACAACACCATTGCCCTAAAGTGTATGAAGCAGAATAAGGGGAAGAAGCGCGCCAGATCCACTAGCCCTAGACCCATCATTTCACCGTCACCCTTATGCAAAGTCCATTCTAACCCTGACGAAAACATGAAATGTCGAGTCTGCGGACTACTTGGACATCGTCAGAAGAATTGTGCGGAATATCAGTGCAAGGTTTGCAGATATTGGTCGCCTACTCATTTATCCCTCTACTGTCCTCGACGAGTCGGACCTCCCCCTTTCGAGTTAACCTGGAAGGATGAGGGATTCTATGATGCACTTCACACTTGGGAGCAGCAGCTTGACGAGGAACGAATTCTAGCGGAAAAGAGAAGAGACTCCAAACGACGCGCAGGTCTTGAAGAAGCTGCGTACATGAGAAGCGGGTCCTTTGCTGACGAAGACTACGAGTGGAGTGATGATCCTGTTTACTATGCGAACCAAGATGAGTAAAGTCGGTGACTTTACGTGTAAAAAGGGGGTAATGTTACAATCGTACGTGCCCCTATTCATTTTCCTCTGTTCTCTTCTTGTATATCTTGTCACGTGACTCTGACTCATATGCTCAACGCATTTGTATGATACATGCCTTCCTTATTAGGATATGCAGTTACGTTCTCACGATTACTTGGTCTGTGCGCACATATTGGTCTATTTAAGCACAGTGTACTTGTAGTAGATTCCCTACTTTAATCTTACTGGGTTTTACCTGGAATCTCCTTCGCTTAGGTCTCCAACCTAAGTCGTCTTGAATCGTCTCTAAGTCTAAGCACTCCTTAGCCTTAGTCTCTATTCTCGCGGATACCTCTTAGACTTATCTTTGAGGCTGAACCCTTGATCGTACTCGGAACGCGTTCCTTGTACTTTCACCTTGTCCTCTTTTGGACATTGTAGAACTTCCCAGCAGACCATCTGTGTCTTTTCACTGTCGCTGGTGACGCCACCCCAGTTCGTAACAAAATGTGACCAAGGCGTCGCAAGACATGCCAAAAGTCATGCAACCTGAAGGGATGCAATCATACACGAATGCAGTCAAAACTAACGCTCCTCCCCCACTGACCAAACTCCTAGCTCACGGAGAAGCACAGGCAAGACAAATACTCCTGGATAGACGCTCATATGGTGAAATAGACACCTTGCGAGGACTAACTGAAGCAGAACTCGTTGCCAAAGCGAAACTAACCTTAGAACTTATAGAAAAAGATGGCCTCACCATCCACCAAGGCCTAACATTTCAATCAGCACGAAGACTCCCTCACGGCGGTATCCTATATGAACTCGACTCAGCAGAATCAGCAAAATGGCTCAGCGTCCCATCCCACCGAGCAAAATTCGCCATCAACTTCGGGTCAAATGCCACAATCAAGGACTGGTCATACAACGTTCTGGTCGAGAACGTCCCTACATCCTACGACCCCAGCTCAATACGCACCAACACGGACATCGAAACAAATGGCGGACTCAAGCCAGGCACCATCACTAAGGCAAAATGGATTAAACCGGTAACCAGACGCAAAGCGAATCAAAGGACAGTGCACGCGATCATCACTCTCAAGACCAAGGAGAGCGCCAACCAAATCCTCCACTTCGGCATATCGATAGAGGGAAAGAAAGTATTCGGACGCAAACTCCTCCCAGAACCAACACGATGCCTCAAATGCCAATCGTATGACGGATCGCACGTTGCAGCAGAATGCACTCAAGACCATGATACGTGCGGAACATGCAGTGCACATCATTGCACAGCAACTTGCAAAGTAGACGATCCTAACTACTACCAATGCGCTAACTGTGATTGCCAGGGTCACGCCTCATGGAGCAGAGATTGCCCATCCTTCATCGACAAGTGGGAAAGCTTCAAAAACCGATCAGAAGACTCAAAATACCGCTACTTCCCCACTGAAGACCCTCTCACATGGGAAAAGACAGAACACCACGCCGAGCAATGGACTGAGCCACCAAGACAACCAACATGGACCCAAACGGCAACAGACACCAACACCCATGGCAACTATGGACGCCTCCTCACGAAGATACCTCAACCTCAACCTCACCCGCAACCTCAACCTCCAACTCGACAAACCAATCCGCTTCAAGAACAGCCAAAGCGACGCCAACCACGAGCAAACCCGAACAAGCTCCCAATAGGACTCAACTCTCAAGCACGCCTTATGGACAACTGGCTCAACTCGCAACCAACCAACGAAAACAACCCGGACCTGCACGCGCAATCAAACTCACCTCAGATCTCCTCCGCCAACACCACACCCTTGTAGTTCCCTCCCTCAACCCCAGACATCAACATCGGTAGCCCCTCACCATCCGACTTTGCATAATGCAGGACAACAGTAATGAACACCCTCTTCACCTTGACTTTAAAATCTGGCAACAAAACTTATGAAAATCTTCTAGCACCTGGGAGCACATGCTCCGAAACCTTAACCCCGAAAAGTACAACCTCGCCTGCATTCAAGAACCATTCCTCAATGCAGTGGGACTCACGAACGCCTCCAACCTCAGACGATTCTGGGACGTAATATACCCCACCAACCATCACTCAAATCCTGAAAGGTCGCAAACCATCCTGCTCATCAACAAGAAGTTATCCAAGAACAACTGGCACATCATCCCACTCGACACACCCAACATCACGGCCATCGAGATTCACGGAGACTTCGGAAAAGTACGTATCTACAATATCTATAATGCCTGCGATCACTCGAGAACACTCCAATTCCTGGAGAAACATATAATCTTAGAAGAGGCTGCCTCCCGCAACCTCCCCCGCACTAACACTAGAAACAACAATGACAGAGATAATGCCCACATGATATGGATGGGCGACTTCAACCGTCACCATCCCATGTGGGAAATGACCAGCAACTCTCATCTATTCACCGTGGCAAACTTAGACACCGCGGGTATACTAATTAATCTCCTCGCAGAATACAACCTCATTCAAGCTCTTCCCCCCGGCATTGCTACCCTTGAAGCCTCAAACACGAAAAACCATACCCGACCAGACAACGTCTTCTGCTCAGCCGAAATCGAACAAATGTTCACCAAATGTTCCATAGAGTATCAATTACGCCCCGTTATTACTGACCACTTCCCTATAATAAGCACCCTAGATCTACAGCCAGAACACATCATCACGGCCCAGCGGCCGAACTTCAGAGAAGTAGAATGGGACGAGTTCAGAGAAGCCCTTTCATTACACCTTGACACACACCCTCCACCTGCTAATATTCAATCCATAGAAGAATTCGAAGTAGCCTTCGCTCACCTCACCCAATCCATCGCCAAAACAGTGGAGGATCACGTCCCGAAGGCCAAGCAGTCACCTTACACCAAACGATGGTGGTCAAACGATCTTGACATTGAACGCAAACAGGTACATAAACTAGGTAAGAAAGCAAGAAAACTACTGGCTCGACGACAAGACCCAATCCACGACGAGTTCCACCTTGCCCGCAACCGATTCTCAGAGAGCATCAAGACAGCAAAGAAAGAACACCGGGAGGAATGGCTCGAGGCAATCACACCCAGCAACATATGGGATTTCCACCGCTACGCAGCCAGTGACCCATCAGAACAGATCCATACAAGAATCAAAATGCTGAAAGACCTGAGGGACCCCAATGAAACGAACACCACGCAGGACAACGCGAGGAAAAGCGAACTCCTCTACGACGTATTCTTTCGACAACCACCCGAGAATGAACATGTTGAGCCCAATTTCACTTACAATCCTCCTATCTGCGAATTCGCTCCAATCACTAACGACCAAATATTCCGCATCATAGAGAAACTCTCCCCGTACAAAGCCCCAGGACCGAACGGAATCTGTAATTGTGTATATAAGAAATGTACTGACCTCCTAGTGCCATACATGGGACCCATCTTTCGTGCAACATTCGCACTTGAACACTACCCCGAAGACTGGAAATTGTCATCAACAGTAGTCCTACGAAAACCAGGAAGACCGGACTATAGTCTACCGAAAGCTTACCGACCAATAACCCTGCT
Organism: Suillus spraguei; assembly: GCA_016800925.1. NCBI lineage: Eukaryota > Fungi > Basidiomycota > Agaricomycetes > Boletales > Suillaceae > Suillus > Suillus spraguei. The sequence continues at coordinate 463,031 of JABCPU010000005.1, read as the reverse complement.
TGACACCATGGGTAAAATTCTGTCCTCCTGCGTAGCTAATGACCTAGTCTATATAGCGGAACGTCACAACCTTCTACCCCCGACGCATTTCGGTGGACGACCAGGGAAATCGACAGTAGACTCCCTGCACTTGCTGACAAAATTCACAACAGATGCGTGGGCCTCAGCGGAACCCTTCGTCTCAATACTATTCCTAGACGTCAAGGCAGCCTTCCCATCTGTAGTAGTCAATCGCATGCTACACAACATGAGACACGCGGGAATCCCACTGGAATATATCAACTGGTACAGCAATCGACTCAGCAACAGAAAAACAACTCTGCATTTCGACGACTACAGATCCAATCTCTTCAATGTCTCAAATGGTGTCGACCAAGGATGTACCTTGTCGGTTATAGGATTTTTATTCTACAATTCCCCTGTATTACGAGTAGCTAACACTGACCCGAAACGAGGAGAGCTGAGTCTAGGTTTTATAGACGACATCGCACTGGCAGCGCGAGGTAAAGATTACGATGAAGCAAACGGAAAGCTTAAGAATATGATGGAGAAACAAGGGGGCGCGCTGGATTGGAGCAGAGAACACAACACTGACTTCGAACTAGATAAGACAGCCCTCCTTTGTATCTCAATGAAACGAATCACCGACCCCAACCAGAGGAACAAGACTCTCCCAGTTCCCCGCCCATCCGTCTCCATCCGCAACCACGTTATCGAACCCTCCAAATCCCACAAATTTTTGGGAGTTATAGTAGACGACGAACTCACCTTCAAGGAACACGCCACGTATGCGCTGGCAAAGGGAACACAATATGTAATGGCATGCCAAAGAATGACACGAGCAGCAAAGGGAGTCCATGGACGACTGTTGAAGAAACTGTACGAAGGTGTAGTGATTCCTAAGATGCTCTATGCCGCCGATGTATGGTGTTCAGGACTGATTGCGAAAGGAAGAGGGAAGAAAAACGCAGGAAGAGGAGCACGAGGCTTCGCCTCGAAGATGGAATGAGTACAAAGAATGGCAACGACGATGATCACGGGCGGGATGAGAACCACCGCCACAGATGTCCTTGATGCGCACACTAACATACTCCCCTTCCAACAGTTATTGCGCAAAGTATGCCACAGAGCTACTCTACGCATGGTAACACTAGACAAGACCCACCCCCTCCACAAGGGCATCCGCGCAGCGTACAACTCATGTACCAGAAGGAACTTCGAAAGTTGCAAAAGACACCCGTCACCATTACACCGACTCCTCAATGAATTCGGCCTCAACCCACACGCTATCGAAACCATTGACCCGACACGCCACTACCCCAAATGGTCCTCCGATGCCAGCACGGAGACAGCAGGAGACATAATCACGGCAGTAAGACAAGACACAGAGGCGGAAGAAGATTTGAGAGTATATTCAGATGGCTCGGCCATAGACGGTGGAGTAGGAGGAGCAGCAGTCTTGATGAGAAACGGAGAGATGGTGAAGGAGAGACGGTTCCACCTGGGAGATGACCAGGAGCACACAGTCTATGAGGGAGAGCTAATAGGGATGATACTGGCAGTAGAGTTGCTGAGGGAAGAAGGGGGGAAAGGAACCATGTCCCTGGGCGTCGACAACCAGGCAGCCATCCACGCCACCAAGGCTTTTGCCTCCAAGCCGGGGCACCACCTCATGGACAAGTTCCATGACGATTTGCGCAGACTCATCCCAGCACATGACACCCGCAAACTAACGATATGGTGGACGCCTGGCCACAAGGGAATCCCTGGCAATGAAGCAGCTGATGAACAGGCGAAAAGAGCGGCCAGAGGAGAGAGCAGCGCACCTAAGGATCTCCCAAAGTCCCTCCTTGTAACCAGAAACAACGCTAAACTCACCCTCCCAATCAGCAAGTCGGCGCTGAAGCAGAAATTCAGAGGAGAGATCAAAGCTGAAGCAGCAACCATCATGAGAGACTCACCACGCTATCAATGCCTCCACGAAATAGACGAAACCGCCCCATCAAAAAATTTCTCCATCCTAGTGGAAAAGCTCCCACGGCGACATTCCTCCTTGCTCTTCCAACTCCAAACAGGGCACGTACCCTTGAACAAACACCTACACCGGATAACGAAAGTCCCCAGTCCCATTTGCCAGCAATGTCATAGCTGAGAAGAAACAGTACATCACTTCTTACTTGCTTGCCCAACGTACACCAGACAATGTCTATCCCTCCAGAACGAGATAGGCCCCCAAGCTAGCCACCTCAAGAACTTGCTGAACAACCAGAAATGTGTCAAGCCCCTACTACGCTACATAGCGAGCACGCACCGACTGGAACAAGTCTTTGGAGATGTTACACCCCTGCTAGTGCTGCCGCAGTCCGGTCCCGAACCATGGTTCGAACCTGAACCCATCCAGACTGGACCAGTGGTTCGGTCACAGGTTTGGTCTCTCTCCTGGACCGAACCCCCTAACAGGTTCGGGGTTCGATGTCGTCACTGAAAAATGCGGACCGGTTCGGACACGTCCGAACCGGTCCGAACCTGCACCATGTGCACAATTCCAGCTGCGTGTTTTTCGTGAGGCTTCCTGTCAGTTTAAGTAGTGCGCTCACCAACTTCTGTTCCTTCTCTTCTTTTGACAGTAGCATTCCCCACATTGCACAAGCAACAAGGGTACTTTTTTCAGCTATGCAATGACTCGAAGCACCGGTACTATGTTCACCGTCTCTCATGTTTGATAAGTTGCTAACTTCTAATGTTTTTTCATTCAGAATATACCTACTACTGTGGTGATTCCTGGGTTTTCCACCAAGTTTGCGCAATGGATTGTCATTTTGGAACTTGAAGGTGCGCAACATTTTTTTATTTAGTTTGAGATATATATATTCACTTGTGGTATAGGTTCAACATTTGCACTCCCTGCTGTAACTATGTTCGAGTCGTCTGCACCAGCCCGTCGTCCTGACGGTTCGTTGAAAAGCGCTGAAGAGATGGAGTGGATACACGACCCAGATGATGACACTACCATCCTCCCTCCCCTCCTCCATCCAAAGGCACTCTCAATTCATTCATTCGTCGTTCAGGCCACGCTGTCAAGCCTACAGAGAAGATCCGGGAGACTGCCAGCAGTATCCCAGCCAAACGGTCAGCTGTAGGACCTCCTGCCCCCGCACCCAAGAAAGCACTCATGCGCACCAGGAATGAAGAGCGTGACAACAACGACAGTGATGAATACAACGCCGAAGAAGAAGCCCTCCACTTGAGGATTTTACAGATGATGAGGAAGATGATGAGAACGAGAACGAGGAAGCTTACCAAAAGACGAAGAAGCTTGGTGACCAGGATCGTGAAGACCGTAAATCCCTCAAGAAGGTCGAACGCAGTGCCAATTTGACCACGATCTTTACTTTCGAGAAAGATCGTGTTAACCCCCACACCCAGGAGTGTGAAAATGGGTGGTGGTGTGAGGTATGCAAGGCTAACAATGTTCCGCTTCACCAGTGCTTTTTTAAGGGGGGTATTTCGACTCGACGCACGCACATTGCACGGAATCCCAAGTGCCATTACCCTATCTACAAGGACCGCTGTGAACAACGGGGTCTCACGATGTACGATCGTGCAATCCCTCGTAACTGCAAAGCAGACGTGCCGCAGGCTACCTTGGACACCTCACTTACTCCCAAGATTCCTGCATTCACAAAGGCTGGACTCATGGATTATATTGTCGAACTCATTGTTGCCGAAGATGAGGTGAGCGACTCTCATTTTTGATATATTTTAAGACACTCATACGACATTATAGGGCTTTCAACTTGTAGATAAAGGACCCTTCCGCCGCCTACTTCAATATCTCCGGCCATCACTTTCAGACCGAGACATTCCCCACCGTACCAAAACTCGGGATGAAATACTCGAACGTGCAAAGCTGGCAGTCGAGCGCGTGAAAGAGAAGCTCAGCCGTGTCGATAGCAAAATTTCCATGACATTCGACTCTTGGACGTCTTTTCCTGGTCACCCTTTTCTGTCAATTACAGCGCATTACATAGATTCTCCAGCCGAAAACCCTCATGAGTGGGAACTCAAGGTGGAGCAGCTCGCGTTCGCACCCATTCATGGCAATCACAGCGGCGCGAACATCGGGAAGATTTTGATCGAGAACATCAACAAATACGACATCCGCACGAAGCTCGGGTGGTTCACGGCTGATAACGCATCAAATAACGATACTGCCATTGAGATGGTCGCGACCTCTATTGACCCTTTCGGAGTGGAGTGGAAACCAATTGAGCATCGAGTACGGTAAGTTCGTTCATTAAGTACTGAAGTTGAGATTACTGATGAATATTCAGTTGTATGGAGCACGCACTCCACTTAGTTGCAAAACACTTCGTTGAAGAAGTGGCTCCTACACCGGCAAGCATCTTGCACAAGAAGGCAGCTCAAGCTGAAGACGAGGATGAGGATGGCGAGGAAAGTGTTGAATTTGACGTTGGTGACACTATTGGCAAGGCGCTTGCATTTGTAGCGCAGGTAAGCTCTTTAATGATCTATCTGCTATTGTATAGTACTGACATGAGACCTTTGTTTAGGTCCGGAAGTCTCCTCAAGCTCGTGTCTTCCTTCAAAAGTGCTGCAAGGAGGTGAACGAGCCCCCATTGGAGCTTTTGAAATGGGTCCGCACACGTTGGGCATCTCTTTTTAATATGTTGGAGCATTTTTTAAATTGCGCAAAGTAAGTTGTCTACTACCGACTACATGAACACATTACTGACTTGATTATTAGGGAGTAAACAGATTCATCCAGCTCGCTGATGACAGCGACGAGGTCCCAAATCTGAAGGGAAAATCATACGCGGATTTCAGGCTTTCAGCACACGAGTGGGCAGAGTTGGAGTTGATCCGTGAAGTCCTCCAGGTAAGTCATTTCTCTCTACCTTCTGCAATTATGCTTATGTGCTGCACACCGCACACCAAGGAGCCAGCAGATGCTCAACAGAGCTTCTCTGCCACACGTGAACCAACCGTATGGAGAACCATTCCAGTGCTCGAATGTCTTCAAGACACTTTGCAAAACATGGCGAACGCATCAAAATTTGCCCGTTTCTCAACGGCCATTGAAGCTGGTGTCACTAATCTCCGCAAGTGGTATAGTAAGACTGACGACACAGATGTATATTTCATTTGTCTCGGTATGTATCTCGTATCTATTCTAATGCCTTTGAACATCATTGACCTTGTTGGTGTAGCGCTGGACCCCAACTACAAGGTCGCGTACGCAAAAGACAAATGGACCGCTCATTTTTTCAAACAAGGCATGCAATGCCTTGAGAGCACGGTACGTCGCTCATCACTCATTTCTGTCAATTGTATACTAATCTTACATAGTTTGATATGTATCATCGCAGTAGTACTCCCTCGCAGGCTCCTGCAGAGCCGTCTGTTACTCCACCTCCCTCGCTTGCTCGCCAAGGCTCGTATGGCCATAATTGGATGCGAAGCTCTGTCAAATCGTGTGTCGTGAATGATGCAACCACACGAAGGCCTCGTCAAGAACTCGAGGACTATCTAGATGCACCGCTCGAGGACGTCAACAATGTGGTGGCTTGGTGGGGTGTACGTCTCATTATTTTATTTGTATTGCTTTCGTACTGACATGATTCAAAAAACTTTAAAGCACCATTCTATACAATACCCAACTATTTCCCGCATTGCAAAGGACTACCTCGCCATTCAGGGATCAGCTGTTGCGTCTGAGAGAGCATTTTCGAGCGGCGGTGTTACTGGGACCGTGCGTCGCAGCTGTTTGAAGCCAACAACATTCGAGGCTCTTCAATTGCTCAAGAGCGCATACCGCCAAGGTCACATCTCCGCAACAGCCCAGGCTGAATTTGCCGCTCCTTATGATAACCGCGTCGATGTCAATGAAGAGTTCTAGTAGCTATTCGTATTGTACATGTCATTTTCATTTTGATTTTTTTTGCTAATTAAATCAACGGTTCGAGGGTTCGAACGCGTTCTGAACCTGAACTGAACCCTTGCGAACGCGTTCGAAGGCGTCCGGTCCAGGGTTCGCCCATCTTGCTTGAACCTGACCACTGGTCGAGTTCGGGGTTCGCAGATATAGGGTGATGAACCTAACCGAACCGGACTTCGGCAGCACTACCCCCTGCAGACGACAAAGAAGAAGAATGAGCCCATAAACCCCTATCGCCTTTAGCTGGCCTTACCAGTCCTCGTTTCACACTTGGACCAATGATCGCGCATCACAAAAATATTCTTGATAATTAATACATACGAACAAGTACATACCTGTAGGTTTTGTCTACCATAGGGCATAGCCCCAACGGACAATAAACACTGATTAAAATAAATAAATAAAAAATTGACACAGTAATTTTATCGTGCATACATACTACGTGACTTTAATTTCCGTTTTCCGTATCAGACCCGAGCCCACACTGTCAGACTCAAAATATCACGACCCTGGTAGAAACACTAGCGTGAAAGCCCAGAACCTGACACCCCGTTTTCTGTGCGAGAAGTACGAAACTCACCTGACGGGGGGGCGAGAGTGGCAACAAAGAAGTGTTTGCAGCGGCTGCCACATTCTCGCTGATGGTAACATCAATAGGTCATGTTACCAGTATTTTTTTTGCAAGTCTGAAGAATGAACTGCAAGTGAAAGTTTCCATACACTCACACAATTGATCCTTGTAAATATCGAGATTTTGAGGTACATTTCAAAGAACGACGTACTATATACATAACCGACCCTACTCGCAACACCCTATCATACCAAGACCTCCATCGACGCCGGATACACCATATCTAATATAAATATCTACACTGTATATAAGCGCCGAATCATTACATGATTGTTCAGTTGGTGGTCGCAGAGGTAGACGAAGTAGTCGCGAAGCCAACTTGGTTGTTGGTGGTGTCGAAGACAGAGTAGAAACGTTGACTGTAAAGCAGACAGTCAGCTTTATACCAAACAACGTTGTTTAAATACGGACAGGAATGAGTAACCGTTGATGAAGTCAATACCACTGCCAGAGTTGGTACCAATATCGTTAACGACAAGGTAGATGTTATTGCTGCTACCACCGATGTCGCTGTTAAGTGAACGGGGCCAGATTTGGCCGTTGGCGGTGAGGCCGTAAGAAGTACCGCCGATGTTGAAGTTCAGGGTTTGCAGGTTGGCATACTGTTCAGAGGTGACCATCAACAGACCGGTGTTGCTATCCAACGTAGCACCAGTAGCAGAGTGGTACTTGTCGAATGCATCTAATATTCTCCGTCACTTGAAGTGATCATTTATAAGTAATTTGTCATACCAGTCGCGATTAAAATGAGGGTTGTGCCAGTGTCGACAATACCAGCAGTCGAGGACAAGATGGTAGAGCTACCATAGGCGATCGATTGATCGATACCCCAATAAGTACTAGAAGGCGACGTGGTTGTGAGAGGGACGTAATTCACTGTGCTCGTTGTCTTTGAGCTGTCGAAGCCACCAAAGGTGAGCTCGCCAGCGCCGCCACCAGGAACAAAGTAGACTCCTAGCGCCTCGGTATCAATTACACCTGTGCTATAGAGGTTGTCGATGACAGTGGGGACTGAATCAACACCAGAAACGGTGTTCCGCGTTAGGTCAGTAGGTCCGAGACCAAGAATTCCATCAATTTGAATATTATCAAAGCCTTGTGACATGTTTGCGGACCCGATAGATTGTTGGGTAATGACAAAATCACTGAGGGTGATTGTGTCCAAGTATTGTTCTCCGGAAAACCTGCCGGAACCATAATTGACAGACTAAAGGGTTGTTATGAGCAACTATTTAGCAGAGGCCGTGAAAAGACATACGACAGGGTGACCAGTATCCATGCTAGTATCGGTGACTTTGTATGAGGTTTTTGCACCCACCCAGGTGTTGGAGCTGCCCGTATCGATGAGGAGCGTGTCTGAGAATTTTTTTTAGTCCAAATTATCTGGGGATCGTCGGATGATGAGGCTTACACTGAGTTTCAGGGCTGCCGACACCAACCTGAGCAGTGTAAAACGTGCCAGCATCAAATATACTGAACGAGGTGCTAGCACGCTTGTTCGTGGTACCAGCAAGCTTCATCGTCTGAACACGAGCCCTATCGATGGCAACGATATTGAGATTCTTAGCCCTGGCGTTCACCCTAGCGGTGAAACTGAGGGTCGACACAGCTTCGCGGCGCAGTGGGGATGCGTCCACAGTGGACAACGCGATAAGGACTAGAGAAAGGAGAGTCTTAGAATAGAACATCTGAAAGTACTGGGTAAGGAATGTGATAAGTTGGGAGTGAGGCTTCAATCGTCAATGCAAAAACTTTATATTTATCCTGACCTCCGACTTAACCATGTCTCGAGTCATACAAAATGGGGGACTTGGAGTATTTGCGTCTCATCCCAGGAGGGTTACGAGATATCAATAAGAGCTCTCCAAAATCAGAATTGCTGCACTCCGTCGTCAGCAGAAAATGAATCATTGCTATAGAAATCAGAGAACCCAGAGCCTCGTTTCCACAGGCGCTCAGTAGTCGCCCAGAAGATTGACCAGACTGCGAGCATCATGGTGTTTTGGTTTGCCATCATGTTTAATTATGTTGCCCACCGTGTTCTGACCAGAGTTGTTACAAAGAACATAGTGTTTCGCCTATCAGAGTCTCAGAGCTTGCAAGAGGATCCCAACTTTCAAGTTGTCCTGCCAATCACGACATGACACTCTCCGGGGATGTGCATATGAGCTATATTTCTGGCGACTCATTTGCAGTTAATCATACCAATATAATTGAAAACACACCATAAAGAATCACACACACGGCCGATACCGCCCTGTAAATGAGTCTCGAAAATTGCAACTCGGAGACCTGGCGTTATGTCTGGCAGCAGTGCCGAAATCCCGGTTATGTTCATACAGCCACATACAAAAATTGAAGACTGCCCAAGCGCTGCTCATAATCTTACTGAATACTGAAAGGTGGAACGTTGAACGAAGCTGATGTTACAACGTACTGTTATAAATAAATTTTTGTTGGTCGTAAGAAACTTGATGAAAATTCTAGTACCGCCTGTTGGCAAGCAAAGCTATTGATTCTTATTCTCAGAGGTAGCGGTCATGTGGGTAAAGTTTATTTTGGACTGCCAAGGCTAATGTACTTGGCAACGATCTTATGTAATTGGCTAAATCGATTCTGCAACACGTGATGCTGACAACCATCATATTCCATTTCCTTGGGGGCCGGGCTGAATACAAGGCCTCTATAATACCGTTTATAAACGTTGTCAGCCTAGGTAGACTGGTGACCAGAGGCAAGCCGTCGATAGACAGACTTATAATTCTATGGATGTCGAGCATATTCTCACAGTAACGTGACGTATAAGCCTTTTCAGGCATTTCAATCGTTCGGTGGACTCTGGCTTCGTTGATAATATGCCAATCTCCGAGCCCGTTCCAACTTCTCCCAGACTCTCACCCCCAGATTTACCAGTCCGGTCTATCGAGTTAGGACTGCTAATATTCACCGCAGAGACGAAGCAAACACAGTTCAAGTGTTCCTGAATCTGACTGTTACAAGTAGCATTCATAGGACAGTTACTGTCGATGTTCGGGATCAAGTTGAATTTATTGAGATATTTGACCTCGATCTTATAATACAGCGCTGACCATCGATATGATCCCTCGTGGATGGGGCGTATCATAAGGAATTAATTGCTCAAAAGTAATGGGATTCCAAAAAACCGAAGAATCTCAGTCGAATATAAATATGACTCAGATTAGGGGCTCCAACGTTCAACTAGACGTTGACTTGTTGAACCGTTCCCAGCGGAAATGAATGTTTGTATGCCTGACTGTTACGAGGTGACTTTTGATTTGTTTAGTACAATGCCGTAGAAAGAGCGAAAGGTCCCCGTTCCTAGTTAGTAGTTACATAGGGTACACTCAAAATGGGCAATAATTGCAAAGAGACACTGCAATGAAGTGTTGTGAATTGTTCGAGAACGTATCAATCATGCGAGTACAACACGTATCTGACCGCAGCGTTAAGCATGCGAAGTTGTTCCGCGTACCTGAATTGCTTCCAGATCTTGATCAAATGCACGGAGTAGATGGATGAGTAAGTATTAAGTATCCTGAGGGAGATGATTCTCCCTCACGATAGAATCATCTCCTTCAGGATACTATCACGAAAGCCAATAGACTGGAAACGGAAGCTCCACCGAGAAACACTTTAGGGGCTGCGCTCGGATCCTTGTGACAGAACAGCTAAGTAATACAGTAAGCGTAAAACGTTCAGTCAACGACCTCCACACTCCAGATCTTAACGTGAACCGTAAGCATGAAGATAACAGGAAGCTTAAGATACCATGCAACCGAGATATGCACAGTGGCTCAGAAAGAACTGAAGGAATACGAGCGCTCTCTAGGCGTTAAATGATTGTAACAGCAAGTTTGCACAGGTTTTGAGAGGGATCATCGAATTCGGAGTCTTGTGTTTGGTTTGATTTGGTGTGACCTCAGTGCAAGCCCCTATATTTCTCAACACCGTGATCTTCTAATATGGCTGACCTCGGCGCATTCAGAAACATTGTCTCAGTCAGCGGTATGTTTCATAAGTCTAAATGTAGATGAGTCGACAATAATTGCGCATTTGTCTGTGTCAGAAGTCGAGGAGCCTAAAGTGTCTGCACCACCTCCCAAAAGTGCACGGCCCACCAGTAACTTACAAGCCGACGCAACGAATCCACAACATCATGGCAATGTCGTCAGAGGCGATGAGTCATCCAGTGACGAGGGGTCTGAATACGATCCGAGCTCTCGCGACAACAATCACTCAGTTGGCACGGTAAAGAACCCAAGGAAATACCGCCCGCAAGCAGTCATTTTCTTCTCATGGGGAGTTCGAGCTGACCGTTTGTGAAGTGGAACAGGTAGGATGAAATTTGACCGACATCAACGAGCATTGGTTCGCGCACTCGCAGAGCGTGCCGACTGGGATCCAAAAGAGATCGCTGCCGTCTTTCAGGTATCAGTCCCTGTCATTTACAAAACCATGAACAATGCGTATGCCACTGTGGAAGACATAGTGTCGGACGATCAAAACTGCTACAGTGAGAGTGAGTTCAGGGAATTGATCACGGAAGTGAGTTTATTTTTTGAAATTGTACGATGTCTTTCGACCTCGTGCATTTACATTCGCAGCGACCGTCGCCTTCTCGTTCCCAGGAGAAAAAGAAGGGACGAAATAAAAAGGTAGTGGTCAGTCGTAATATCATTGCATTTTTTACTTTTATTGACCTACCTTTTTTCATAAATTCTTAGGACAAAACGTTTGCCAAAGAATCTGCGCTCGTTCCTCGTAAGCAGCGTCTCAGCGCTTCCTCTCCTGCGTCAGTTGCTATGGAGGTTAGTGATGTGCGGGCCCGGCTCGGCCTGAAAGCCCCGGCTTAGGCTCGGCTTTGGGGGCCTTGGGCTTTGCAAAACCTCAGGCCGAGCCGTGAGCCCAAGCCGGGCCAAAGCCGCGGCTCGGCTCAACGACGGCTTTCAAATGTAAAATGTAATATAAGCATATTTGTAACTATGCAGACTTACAGTACTTAGTGACTATCCGCTGAACCAACATCAGACTCTGATATGTCATCCTCCTCCTCATCCAAAATCAGTGTGTCCCACTTTCAGCCGATTGCGCCACTTGCTAATTGTGATGCCTCCTTGCGAGAAAGCTCGCTCGCTCGAGACGGATGCTGCCATAATGAATAAATAGTCCCTTGCCAGCGAAGCCCGACGTGGCTCGAACATATGCGAACGACACGTGAAGGCGCCAGAATGAGAGGAGTGGAGGTACAGGCGAGAGCAGACACAAGCAGATAAGCTCAGGCAAGTGAAAACGAGTGCAGGTGGGCCCAGACAACTTCAAATGAGTGCAGGCAAGCAGACGAATACATACGAGTCCATGTGAATTCAAATGAGCGTAGGCAAGCACAGACAAGTCCAGACAAATACAGATGAGTCCAGATGAATACAGACGAGTTCAGACGAATACAGACAAGTCCATGTGAGTCAAAATGAGCATAGGCAAGCACAGACAAATGCATGCAAGTCCAGGCAGGTCCAAACGAGTGCAGGTAAGTACAAACGAATGCAGGCAAGTACAAACGAGTGCAGGCAAGTGAAAAAGAGTGCAGGCAAGCGCAGACGAATGAAAGCAAGTCCAAGCAAGTCCAAACGAGTGCAGGCAAGTGCAAAAGAGTGCAGGCAAGCGCAGATGAATGCAGGCAAGTCCAAACGAGTCCAAACGAGTGCAGGCAAGCGCAGGCAGATCCAAACAAGCACAAGGAAGCATAAATGAATGCAGGTGGGTTCAGACAAGTCCAAAAGAGTGCAGGAAGGTTCCGAGAAGTGGAAGCCTTGGAAGTAGAGCACAGTAAGTGTAGTTTGATGCGCACTTACTGTTTGGAAGCCACAGCAGTGGCGCACGTTGCCCCAAATATTTGTAAGCACATTCGGCAATAGTCAGACAAATTTAGACAGATTCATACCTGATGTGCAGATGCAGTCCATAGAAGTCTGTAAAATCGACATCGATGAGGGACATAAAGCCGCGGCCTGAGCCGCCGGCTCAGGCTGTTCAACATGTCAAGCCGGGCCCTGGGCCGTGGTTAGGCCCTGACTTGGGCCCGGCTCGGCTCGGCCTGATCAGGCTCGGCTTGGGCCGGCCCACGGCCTGAAGCCGGGCCGTGCACATCACTAATGGAGGTAAAAGTAAGTTTGCTCGTTCAATCATATGATGTGTACCCAATTTGTTAGTCAAATTCAGATACAGAGTGCGGGATATTCAAGATGTTCTGTGGTGAGGCGTCGCTTGTTCACGGGGAAAAGGTCCATTCTGTCCTTGAGGAAATTGGCATTGAGGATGACGAGACAATGGTCGCCGTCCTCACTATGGATGATGAACGTTTGAACGACATGCTACAAGAAACTAAGCGTCTTAACCTCGTGGAGAAGTTTTCCGTCATTCAAGCGATGAGAACTTTCGGGAAGGACCACAAAATAGCGAGGTAGAACGTTCATGATCCATGTTTTCTGCTCAATCATTCAATGAGGCCGTTCACGAGTGCTTTATTTGGTACGCACGTTACGCAGAATTGCCCTTTCACCTAAAAGTCGACGTGGCCAACGTAGAAAACAAGGGCCAAATGGTGTAGCCATTTCTTATGTATATAACTTGTTAAAACCATGGCTCTGAAGGGCGTAGTGCTGTTCGAAAGCGCGTAGTATACTTGAGGTTGAATACTGCAAGCATGTCTCTGCCAAAAACAACACGCGGTACAATGCGTCTGATAAAGCGACAATGTTACGCAGATGACTATGAGAACATGCAAGAACTAAAACAGGAAGCGTTCAATCTAGAAGAGTTTACTGACGAAAGGAATCAGTCCAGTCCCAGCTGCAAGATTTATTTGCATAACTGATCGTTTGAAGATACTGGACACGGAAGTTCTGTATGGCAGCAGGAAGGCTAAACGAACGGTTAATTACCGTGGGCCCGGCACCAACGATTATTATGTCGCACCTGTGACCTGACAACTTTTAAGATTGTCATTCCAACGTTCAAATGGTTGTCCAAACCACTCGGAAGGGAGTATAGACAGTTATCTCATATCTGATCATGGAACTTGCGCCTCTAGGTCTTTCTCTATGAGCCCCTAGTAGACTCTGCCAACTACTCGAGACCGAATAAAGACATTTTTTAAAGCTTTTTCGTGCGTGAAGTTGAGATGTGCATGGCGTAGGTCTCGGGAAACGGTATCCCTCCCTGAATGACGAAGTGAAGGGGCTGGGTAGTATCAGTATTCGAGAAATTTGGAGATGAGACTGACATTGCCGAGATGAATTAGCTGAAGGAAAATCGACGGGCAACAAGAGGCATTTGCGAATGGTCGTAGGCGACTCAGAGAATGTAATAAAAAGGGATTATGACGACAACAAGAAGTCTATTACAGATGAGGGTCAGGTGTGACCATATACATGAGCGGCCATGGTTTAAGACTCATCGTCCGCAGCCGGAGTCTCTTCTTCGTCTTCCTCGAGGATAGGCTCCTCCATGACATCCTCTTCTACACCATAGTCGGCTTCAAGTTCGTCGTCAAAGATTGCATCGAACTGCAGTAAGTATCAGTGAAGGAATGGCAGTGATGTCACACTACGTACACGAGCGATCAGTACTAGTACTTTCACATGTTTGGGGGTATGTTCCATGTTCGACAAGACTGGGACAAAATCATTCTGGGGTGCACGAAGGAGGCTGTGACTAAAAGCGATTGCAAGGGCTTAAGCTTTTATCTGGCTGTGTTCTTATCACTCTGGATAGGATCAATATCATGAAGAACAGACACGAAACTCACCTGTTTATATGTTCTTTTTCAACAAGTCAAAGACTCAAAAGTTTGCCCGACAAAGCCCGTAATACTCTGAATGCAGGCAAGCCGCAAGTTAAGATTGTCGACCCCTGCAAGATCATCCGCATTGGAAAAGACTATTGATGAAATGGATTTTACTCATTGCCTCGACAATAGTACGATGATTGGAAGACAGGCTCGGGGAGCAACTTGACTTGACCAGACTACACACGACATGGATACAATCATCTGGACTGGTAACCAGCCCGTCTATGAAATCAGTGATGACTTTGAAGGGTCATGGATCATCGAATTCATATCCAACTTTCTAGATGGCCAGCAAATGATGATCTGAGGATAAGGCCGCTCGGCAGTAGGATCTGCAGACGGGAAAGAAGCCCAGGATGTTTGAGAGCTTAAGGAGGTATATATGCGGTGCCGGTATCAAAGGATGGTGGATGGGTTGTCACTGGCGGTATCTTCAAGGAGGTGGAGTGTCGTGGATACCCGCCCAATTATTCAAACTATGCGATTGTCTTTGGCCAGGATCTTTGACATCTTCTCATTGGTAATCGTATTTTCTATTGGTAGTGACCTGGACAATCGGGCGCTGCTTCTCTTGACCGTGTTCACGAGTAAGAGTTACGGATGTGAACGAAAAAGACTTGGCAATGACTGCGACGCTAGGTGGCAGAGGAATGTAGAATGCAGAAGATTTGCTTTGGAGCTACAGCCTACGGTTGGTAAATTCGATACGCTAACGTTGATGACTAATTTGTATGCTACTGAGAAAATATTTTTGATGTCAAAAGCTCTTCAGCCGTATCAATAATCTCCACTCCCGCCTTGGTCATCTCGGGCCATTCTGTGCCCTCATCAGACACGCTCTTGACCGCATCCCTAATCACAAACGTATTGAATCCGAATTTCTTTGCATCAAGTGCAGTAAACTTGACGCAATAGTCCCCCGCTAAGCCGACCACGAAAACATTTGATATTTCCTTGTTCCTCAGCTTGTCCTCGAGCCCAGTGTTCGTGAGTCCCCAAGGGTCTTGGAATGCAGAATAACACTCGATCCCGACATCGCAGCCTTTATGGACGATTTCTAGGCCCTCATGCTTCAGGCCGTCCACAAATGCTACCCCAGTAGTGTCCTGAACGCAATGAACAGGCCATAGCACTTGTTCTAGCGCTTCTAATGGCTTTTGATCCTCAGGCTTCCTTCTTGCTACTAACTCTGGGGGAGGAAAGATGGTAATCTTGTCAAACACATTCTTGTCCGTGTGATTGCGCGCAAAGGATATGTGGTTGGCGGGGTGGTAGTCTTGGGTGGCTACTTTAAGAGCAAATGGAAGTGTCAGGAGTGTGTTGATGGTATCGATGATCTGGTCTGCATCACGAACAGCGAGAGTTCCGCTGACGAAGTCGTTCTGTACGTCGATGACGAGTATGGCAGAGTTGGAGGGTTGGACATGTTCAAGATTTAGTGGCATTGTTATTAGTGTGGGTTATGATGAGATGAGTCGCTATATATCACGTTGCAACGCGCTGTAGGCTACCGGTAGCATATGGCTTATCAACCCAATGAAATTGTCTTATCAAATGGACGGAGCATAACTCATTTCGGCTATCAAATAATCAAATGCATATGTGACTTTTTGCGTCACAGTTTGCATGTGCTTAGGTCCGCTACTCTGACGGCTGTGCGCAATTATCGACAGGAGGTAGATGCATGTACATGATCTTATATGACGAGCAAGTGTGTTTACTATGAATCTTCCCAGCCATGTCTACCTTGTCGCGACGAGTAAGAACTCGGTCACCGAGTCATTCAGAAGCAGCCAAGCTCCCGTTCGAGAGTGACGTTGGAAAGGAACAGGGCCTGCCACAACTAGTGCATGACATGCAGTCGGAAGCTGCACAACAAGCAAAGTTGTTCGATGCTCAGACACACAAGCTGAAGGTATGTTCGGCGTGTTGTGGTTCTTTCAATACCTCATGACAACTCGCTCCAGAAAGAACGTCACTTCTTCGTCAAAGCTCGTTTCCTGTTCCCTCTTGGAATCCTACGTATGCTATTTATATGCCATCTCCCGAGATTTAATGACATTATCGTATAGTTGGAATATTTTTGGGCTTCATCCTCATCCAGCCTTCAGACTTGCAAGATATTCACAGCAACCTACTACTCATCATGGAAGAATACGACATTTCACTCAAAATCCCAGACATTGATCTATCACGCGTCGAATTAGAATGGAGACGTTTTCGGAGCAATATCCCAGAGGTTTGGAAGCTGAACAATGACGGACGCGAGTTTCAAGTCGGGGAGGCCATGAAGGCGCGAGGATTGACGGCGCACTATCCCATCGTGCTCATACCTGGCATCGTATCCACCGTGAGTTACACTACCAATCTCCACCTAATTGATATTGATCACCATCTAAATCGCAATTAGGGTTTGGAATCTTGGTCTACTTCGCCCGAGTATCGGGCCTTCTTCCGCGAAAAGCTTTGGGGAGGCTTCAATATGGTCTCACAAGTGATATTCAATCGTGAAAAGTGGATTTCTGCCATGATGCTCGATCCCGTTACCGGTCTCGATCCTCCAGGTGTCAAAATTCGAGCTGCAGAAGGGATAGGTGCCGCAAGCAGCTTTATGACTGGGTATTGGCTTTGGTGTGTTATAACGCGGCATTCTTTTGAGCATTGAAAACGACAGCATATATTCAGGTCCAAGATCGTGGAGAATCTTGCTGTAGTAAACTACGACACGAACAATCTTCACTTGGCTCCATATGACTGGAGGCTCTCCATGTGGAACCTGGAAGAACGAGATGGATACTTTTCGAAGTTGAAAGCTACAATAGAAGGGTTCAAGTATGGTGTCACCAATTCTAATGTTGTACGAGACAACTCATGTTCTATGACAGGGAACGACAAGGCAAGAAGACCGTCATTGCGGCGCACTCAATGGGTAGCACGGTATATCCTAGTTTCTTTTGTCGCTGTCACCTTGTCAATTTTGGTACTTTTAGGTCATGCTGGTAAGTTGAGCCTTCCAGGTAGTCCCACCAGTGAAACTGATTATTGGATAAAAGTACTTGTAGGTATCAGATCTGCGTGGTTGGTTTTTTTTTTGAGTTATCGTTTGTAGCTTCAAATGGGTCGAGTCTCCTGAACACGGAGGCGGTGGATCAGATTGGGTAGAGGTCAGTCCCTGGTCCTCTTATAACACGAGACCCTTGAAACTTTGCTCAGAATCACATCGAGTCCTACATTTCAATTGGAGGGACACATCTTGTAAGTCATTCCTTTTTTCAAATAACAACGACTAATTGCACTCACAGGGCGTGGTAAATACTGCTTCATTACTTTATTCATGCGTGCATTTACTATTTTGATCGTGAAAGGCAAAAGCTATGAGTGCTTTCTTGTCTGGCGAAATGAAGGACACAGTGCAGATGAATCCTGCTGGTGCATACGGTCAGCAGCTTTCGAGTTTCATAGTTGTAATAAATCTGATGATACCCTAAAGTGCTGGAGCGCTTTTTCTCGCGAAAGGAGCGGCAGAAACTATTTTGTAGTTGGGCTGGCAGTGCCAGTATGTGGATTAAAGTGAGTGGGACCATCCATTTTTGGCTGAGCACCTCTGCAACAATTAACAGGGAGGAGCTGATGTCTGGGGCGATGCCAACTGGGCACCTGATGACGAGCCCGGTTCATCACATACTCATGGGGAACTGATTGCGTTCAGACAAGCAGCTCCTGGGTATAATATTACCCCAAGTGTCGAGCCAATAAAGAACATGACGGCTGATGACGCAAGCACATGGATTTTGGAGCGTACTCCTTCAACATTCCAGGTTGAGGACTGTCGTGTCTTTTCTGTGAAATAACACTCACAAAGAGACAGAAAATGCTATGGACCAACTACTCGTTTGGTATCGAGCGGGATGAAAAGGTGCTTCAGGAGAATGCCCTAGATCCGAGGAAATGGACAAACCCTTTGGAAGTGCAGTACGTTGTTTTTAATATGCCTCTTAAGGCAAACTGATGAATTTTCCTAGGCTGCCAAACGCGCCTTCTATGAAGATCATTTGTGTTTACGGTCATGGAAAAGAAACTGAAGTACTCCTCAAGGTTTTCTGTTGCATTTTACAATACTCAATTCAACAACAGAGATCATACTGGTATGCTCACGGACCACACGAATACGAAGAATCATTTGTGGAGGTTGAGCAGTCGACCTGCACCGATCCTACTGACGAATGTAATGATGCACCACATCTACCATTAGATATGTCATTTTCTGGGACGAACTGGATAGATGCTGATTACACGCACGAGACCACAACGCCCAAGGTAAGTTGGCGAGTTTACAATTATACCCTACGTCATATGTATGTCGATTATAGGTGCGTAATGGCGTGAAGATGGGTGAAGGTGATGGCACTGTCAGCCTATTGAGTCTGGGAGCAATGTGTGCAGAAGGCTGGAAGAGACCAAGATGGAATCCAGGAGGAATCAAAGTTACCACTGTTGAGGTACGTCAGCGACGCTCTCTGCGATCTTGCGATATCTCTCATGTTTACGAATACAGCTCCCTCATCAACCCGCCCCCAACATCCCTCGAGGTGGAGCAAACACGTCAGATCACGTTGACATCCTTGGGTCGACAGGTCTGAATGAGGTCATCCTGAAAGTTGCCACTGGTGCTGGTCATGAAGTCGAGGATCGCTTTGTCTCTCGCATTAGGGAATTTGCTCAGCGAGTGCGGTGGGATTGATCACTGAGTGTTTCGTAGCTTATTTTCACACATAATTTCACGTTTTTCTCAGAAGTTTATTTCAGCGCATAATGAAATATAGACAGCCATGTAGGCTTGGTGATGTTATTTGCCCAGTCTGCCCTAGACAGATCCTACCCCTCAGATCTACCAATATCGGGCACGATTCGCTGGCCTTTTCTGCTACCAAGAGTCTAACCCGCTACAGGGTCCACACCTACTAGGGCCGGGCAAGCACACAGTGGCGGGGAAGGTATGATGGATATGGGTACAATGAACATCGCCATCATCTTCTACCTGCGCAGCCGCAGTTCGTTGCTCGGTAGTTGAAGGCGCAGCAGATTTTGGCCTGAATCGGTGATGATGGTAACGCTAAGAGCAGCGTGTGAGAGCGTTCTTTTCGGTTCCTTTCAGCAACTGATAATCAAATATTCGTATTCGTCGAGTCTATTTTGGTTTGTACAAGAGTAATTAAGTCTGTCCTATAGCAGACCTGTTCATCGGGTCTTCCTGTGTCCTTGCGCCTTGTGCTTTGCCCTCGCTGCTTTAAACCAGTATACGAGCGTGGCATCCACGAATCGTACGATAATCTTTTAATGGGCACCACAAGGCATTTTTAATTAGGGCCCTTTTGGCAGCCTCACGTTGAATGTAACCTGCCGTAGCACCAAGTTCGTAGTCGATACCTTCCCCTCTACGGAGTACAACTAGCACGGGAACTTTTTGCCTTTTTCTTGCTCACCTCGAAGCGTGGGAACGAAATTCTTCTTTCGTTCGGTCTTACACTGGCAATACTGCGCCTTTGTGGTTCGCCGACGACGCCTCAGGAGTCCATGGTAAAACTTGGCACAACTAGTAGTTAATAAACGGGATAAACGAAGAAACGAGAGTCTCACTTCTTTGTCTGTCCCGTTTACTACTTCTGGGTTTGCGAGTGACGGCCGCTTTATCATATGCCTCATTCATTGAGCGCGAAGGGACAAAGGGATTCTGTGAGCCCCCACGCGAATACTCGATGTGTCGATCAATTAGACTTGTGTAAGGAAAATCAAGCTCGACATATCACCGCGCGAGTCCTCTGTGCGTCAACGGCCCATCTTCCGTTCGTTCGTTGTTTGGTTGATTTGTGTTTCTTTTTTAACATCAGTACCTCATCTTTGTCCTGACAGATTACAAAAATGTCTCAATATAAATGATTATCCACCCGCAATGAATTACATGCGTTGCACGATTATCCGGAGTACCATCCTGACATCTGATTGTGTCAGTCTTTTGCTCTTGGTTACGATCAACTCTCCTACCACAGCAAGGGAGGTTGTTGTGGGACAACCTGGGCAGCTGGTGGTACGAATTTGAATATCTTCCTTGTCTATATGATGGAGCTGATGCTCCCTTTAGCGTTCATAGATCCATTCTTTTCCTCCGGGATACACCCCGCAATGACCTCCACACTATCTGCAACGGTATCTATATGCGCTTCGGTCCGAGGAGAGTCAATGCAGCTGCACGGCACACGAAGAAGTTACACATAGTTCGTCCATTAGTAGATGTATTTGCTCTTCTTATCAGAGTGCCATGTGCAACGTGATCTGCATGGCTTCCAGATAGTGGTGATGAGTGCCCACCAACAAATACGATCGACGAAACTTGATATCCTGAACGACATTGATGAGGATAATTATGATCGGGCATTCGCTGCTATTTGACTTGGTACTATTATCATTGTATAGTGTAGGCAATGTCAAAGATACTGACTGTCATTTTCATACAGTAACTTAGGGTGCATCGGAGATGGAGAACCGGTTGAATGGGAAAGAATTTCAGAATGCAGTGGAGTTCTGCGGCAAGTGCTTTAACCCCACATCGCCTGACAGCCTTACAGCCGATTCGAAAGAGTTTTTCCAAAGGAAGCGTTCGATGTTACAGCCCCACTCATGGATCCGCACACTATTCGAAGCATTATCTCGAAGACTTTCAATCATACGAGTCCAAAGAGTGACCAGGACTTGTCTGGAGCTGAGGAAGAGCTGAACCTTGCTCTGAACCGAATCAATGACCGAAGAGTCATACATCAGGAGCATGATGGTAATAATCTGGAGGCTGGCGCTGAGGAACTGAATGGATCTGTGGTTGGTGTGCGCGCAGTTGATAGCTGTACGAAGACTTGGCCGGATTAGGTATAACTCATCACATTTATTTGCGAACTTGAACTCAAAGTCATTGTCCATATGGCGGGGTTCAGTTCAGTCAGGACTAGGGTAGACATCATGTGTAGCTTTGAAATTTGATAAATTGCTAGCAATTTAGTATGCGGAATGTTGTTTCGTACTTGAACTAAAATATGTTCTCCCCAAGAAATGGGACTCCTGCAATCGTCGATTTAGTCGCAGTAATGTTTGAGTAATGTCATGTAAAAAGCACACGCAGAGGAGGCACTCCATTGCTCGAGTAGTTGACAAATTCCCGGATTCATACATTTTATTACGTAACCATGCAGTTGAAGTTCTTGACTTGCCAATCATCGCTCAGTTGACTGAAACGCGATTTCAAGCTCATGTTGAACCTGTTCTTGTGGCACTAGAGCTCAACGTCCGACTGTCCATTGCACCCATTGACTGCATGTTACCGGCGCAGATGAACATTTACTCCCAGTATACCATATAATTGCTATCTTCTTGTCTATCATGTGGTCTCCCCGGAGGGAAACTGATTGAACCAGGCTGTCACTGCATCAAATAGATCTTTGTGTGTAGTAAGTGTGTTGCCAATTTCCGATTTCCCCTCTTGGCTAGTCATGGTAGAAGTCCACACGATCCCAAGATTTTCATCAGACAACTTATGTATGAAAACTGGGGTTATGATAGCTATAACTGGGGTGGAATTGAACGTGCCGGATATACTTCACCATTTCGTCTCCTTGTCCAGCTTTGACAGACATAAATACGCTGGATGGTGACCCGGGCATGAATAATTTTGACTCTGAGAGTCCTTGGTACACGCCGGTGTGCTTCGTTTACACTAGTACTGATCTTATGAGCTGACATGTTTCTCCAGGTTTCATATAGGCAAAAGATTGCCATGTCATGATGCCAGAAGCGTTCAAGCTTGTACATCTATGATATATCCGTCTCGGAGAGCGAAATGTTTACTTGATTGGCACTCAGAATCATGCTTCAAAGGATGTTACTTGCGTCGATTCCTACCAGAACTCAATATGGTAGGCAACCTCCTTGATTTTGATGTTATCTAACATGTCCTGGTGACAGTCCGGATATCAGGGTAGATCATTCGAACGACCACCATGCGGGTGTCGGCGCGAGGCTCTTGGCTTGGCGATTTTGATAGCAACGAGCCATACTCTGAATCAATATACACACAGAACATCCAGGAAATCTATCCTTGCGTCTCACATGATGCAGAACTTAGGCTGCGAATGCCACATGGGCAGTTGGGGGCTAACTCATATAAAGGCTTTTGGCGACTGAAGCTTGAATTTGAGCTGATCTCATCTCTCACTCGGCCTTCGAACAGCTTGCCCAAACGATGTTCCCTTTCACGGCTCTCCTGTCGATTCTCTTTGTCGTCTTGTCCTCTGTGGACGCCTCTCCTTTACGCCCTGACGCTGCCAGGGCAACTCTCAGCTTTGCTGCTAGGGTGAACGCCAGGGGTGCTGTTAATGTCGCTGCTGCCGACAGGGCTCGTGCTCAGGCAATGAAGCAGGCTGGTTCCATGGGCAAGCGTGCTGGCGTATCCTCTTTCGGCATAACCAACGCTGTCGTTACTTATACTGCCAATGTTGGTGTCGGCAGCCCCGCCACCGAGTGTAAGACTGACTGGCAGCTGGGCTAGATTATTTCTGACTAGATGGTTTATCAGACACACTCCTCATTGATACGGGCAGCTCCAACACCTGGATAGGTGCAAACACCCCATACAATCCTACTGTTACTAGTATGGATACTGGCGACTCTGTGGTATGTCGTTTCTCATACGCTGTTCATCAAAAGGTGCTCATGATGACCCTGTAGTCCGTATCTTATGGTTCTGGTAGTTTTTCTGGAGAGGAATACACGGATACCGTTACTTTGAGTACCGATCTCGTCATTATCAATCAATCCATCGGAGTTGCAAGCGTCTCACAAGGCTTCAATGACGTGGATGGAATTCTCGGAGTCGGACCGACTGACCTGACGGCGGACAGCGTTTCCAACGTCGAGGTGGTCCCCACTGTCACGGACAATCTCCACAGCCAGGGTCTCATCGGCACTGAGGCACTCGGAATCTACTTTGTTCCTACCGCTGCCTCTGACACTGCTGGCGAGCTCACCTTTGGTGGGCACGATAACTCAAAGATAACGAGCCAAGTGACCTACGTCCCTCTCACGACTACGTCACCTGCTAGCTATTATTGGGGTATCGATCAGTCAATTTCTTATGGAGGTTCCACCATCTTGTCTGAGACTGCTGGTATTGTCGATACCGGCACGACTCTCGTTCTCATTGCCTCAGGTAGGATAGTCAGTCATAAATGGGTCGTCCCACACTGACTTGGAGAATGTTAGATGCGTTCAGCACGTACGAGACTGCCACTGGTGCTGTGATGGATGATACAACTGGTCTCCTGAAGATCACCTCTAGTCAGTATGCTAAGTTGCAAAATCTGACCTTCAAGATTGGTGACAAAGCCTACGACCTTACCCCGAACGCCCAAATTTGGCCGCGTTCCCTCAACACTGACATAGGCGGCAGCAGGGATAGCATCTACCTTATCGTTTCTGATGTTGGCAGCTCCTCAGGTTCAGGATTGGACTTCATCAACGGCTACACGTTCCTGTTGGTGTTTAAGCAACTTTGGTTGGTATATGAGACTGACGACCTGTCATACAGTCAACGCTACTACTCTGTCTTCGACACCACCAACAACCGAGTCGGCTTTGCAACCACTCTACACACTGATGATATGAGCAACTGAAAAAATTATTTTTGCTGAATTGATGCTCATGCCCACATGTTGGAGATGGTTATTCGGGGTCGATGGGAGCGTTGGGACCTGCGAGTACTTAGCATGACGTTCGTTGTAAATTTATTGCTTTTCAAGAGTGTGCTATAAAGTGATGCATCAAAATATTGTTCCGCACACCATCGCTCCAATATAAACTGCACTGATAATGAAGTTGAACGCGCGGAACACCGTTTGAATTTGGTTTGAATAAATCATGCTGTCCGCACCGCATCGGTGATTCCCGAAATTCTTGAAATAAAACGTAAGGGCTGGTTACTGATAACACCAACCGCAAGAAACAAGTAAACCAATGTAAGGAGTCAAAGGTGAACACAGTACTGATTCAATTAATCACGCGTATGGATATAATGTTGGGCTCGCTCGGTTATGATCAACCATATAATACGTGCAGCAGTAAACTTTCACCTTCAAGAGCTGTGTTACATCGAGCGCTGGGAGCCCGGGAAAGCGGTGAATATCTCGTCATACATGCAGTGCATGCAACTAGCACTCACACAACTTCATGTATGGACATGTTTGGTGTGATCTGAATCAATATCCTGTACACCGTGACCCTCCGACCACACCGAGCATAGGATTCTCTTCTCTCTTATCTTCCATTCGCAGAGCTAATCTGAACCCATCAGACCCTCCAAATCGAATTCCAAGCCTGAATAATTGATCTAGCAATGAGCCGCCAGCCGATCTCGCGACACACCTTCACCGCGCTTAATAGCACTTTTATCGTCGACGGCGAGTACCAGTTCGTCAAGGAGCTCGGCCAGGGCGCGTACGGTTGTGTCGTTGCTGCTCGTCACCGTAGATCGGGCGAGGGATGCGCGATCAAGAAGATCACGAATATTAATACCAAGGTGCCCATCTCTGCTTGTTCACTTCAAACGGGACTAAACAGGCGCCGTACCATAGCGGATCCTCACCAAGCGATGCTTGAGAGAGATTAGGTGCGTTGTACGATCAAGTACACCCCAAGTATAGCACTGATCATAACACGAATCAGATTGTTGCATCATTTCAGGGGACACAAAAACGTCAGTCAACCATGTGTGCTTTAGGTCTGCGTTGTGTACGTTCCTCAACAGATAACATGCCTGTACGACATGGATATCGTCTTCCAATCCAACGGAAACTTCGACGAAGTCTATCTCTATGTCAGTTCGCCTCTTTATTAGCCTTTAGTCCTACTGATCCCTACATTAGGAAGAATTGATGGAGGCTGATCTTCATGCCATCGTGGGTCCTTTCCCACTCCTGATTTATCTGGCACTCAAAAACAGACGGCGCTTGCACACAGATCCGGTCTGGACAACCGCTCACCGACGCACACTTCCAGTCCTTCCTTTACCAGACCCTCTGTGGGCTTAAATACATCCACAGCGCCAATGTACTCCACCGCGATCTCAAGCCCGGCAATCTTCTTGTCAACGCAGACTGCGAGCTCAAAATATGTGACTTTGGCCTGGCTAGAGGGTACGCACGTCTATCGATAATATATTTGCGCTCTAAAGACCTCACGTCATATTTAGCTTTACCCCTGGTGGCGGTACGAGCAAGAGCGCCGGAAACCAGGGGTTCATGACAGAGTACGTCGCAACCAGATGGTACCGTGCGCCAGAAATCATGCTTAGCTTTGCGAATTATGTGCGTGTGCTACTTTCCTTTCTGGTTTATCACGTCGTTGTCCTCGGCATCATTTCTTAAGCACAGCTTTACACTAGCTGATCACGACGTTCACAGACAACGGCCATTGACGTGTGGTCTGTGGGCTGCATTCTTGCAGAGCTCTTGGGCGGCAAGCCGATTTTCAAGGGACGGGAGTAGGTTCATTCCCACTTCATTATGAGCAATTTGGCATGTATTAGATCGATGGATTGATACTGACTATCGACGATTTACATAGCTACGTCGACCAATTAAACCAAATCCTTCACTACCTCGGTACACCCTCTGAGGACACCCTCCGCCGTGTCGGATCTCCAAGGGTATGTGCTCTGCCAAGCCCGCCAATACACTCAGCTCACCCAAATCATGCAGGCTCAAGACTACATCCGCTCTCTCCCCATCAAGCCACGCGTGCCTTTCCAGACCCTCTACCCGCACGCCAACCCACTCGCCATTGACCTCTTGCAACAGATGCTCTGCTTCGACCCTGCCAAGCGCATCAGCTGCGAGGCTGCACTCAACCACCCGTATCTGCAGGTGTGGCACGATCCCGCCGATGAGCCAGTCTGTGACACCGTGAGTTTGATTTTCCGTTTGAAGAACCAGAGTGCTCAAACTAGTTGACGCCCTCAGAAATTTGACTTCTCCTTCGAGGAGGAAGATTCTATCGAGGGAATGAAGAGGCTCATCATCGAGGAGGTCCAGTCGTTCCGTGCTGAGGTGCGTGCTCAGGCGAGGGCCACGGGCCAGATCAAGAGACAAGACAGGTCAGCATCATCTTGGCGCTTATTTCTTCTTGATTACGAATCTGATCGTCAAACCATTTCAGTCTTCCCATCCCCTCTCGGGACGAGATTATCAGCTCGCCGGTGCAGGAGTACGGCCCCATACACGGCGCAACGTCTGGCTACACCGCGCCGTCCCAGCGCCCATCGTCACCAGTCATGGATGACCCTAGCGATGCGCTTGAGAAGGAGCTCGCGGGGACGCATATTGGAAGGCGATGATCGATTCATCAACCACTTGTTTGAGCATGACTCTTGCTTCGCGTTTGTTCTTGTGATTGTCTTTTAGAACTCGTAATGATTCAGATACGGAAATGGAGGAAGTAATCTAGAAAATACAGAGATGCTACATACATATATATGTACATTACTATACCCACCGTACTGGAGTCTGAATCGTTTGTTGTATAGCAAAATAGAGTTTGTCCTTGCGCGTAAAGTTGCACGTTGTTGCCTATCGGTACCCGGCGCCGCATATCATCCAATTTGTTAAGGTCCAGAGCTACTGAGTGTCAAGTATGGCAATGTCGCGGACCGATACCGGGATAACGTGCCTGTAAACCATGTGCTCGCCTATATGTGGTATGTGCAAATTCGGGTATCTCTGTTCCAGGCTTCTAGCCTCCCGCCCAAAGCCGATTGCCAGCTGGGTCGTTGCCCAAGTCTCCAGCTTGGCTCGATCACCGCTCACATATATAGGTGTAAGCACCGCAGGTGGCCATCTTTGTTCGTTTCATTACCAAGTGATTTGATATCAGTGAGCGTTCAGTGCATTCTGATAACCGCGCATACTGAATCAGACTCTATTCGAAGAGCATCATGTCGCTTTTCCTCTGTGTCGACTGTGGTGGTTCCAAGACGTCTGCTGTCATCGCAGACAGATCTGGCACGATCCTTGGGCGCGCCCTGGGAGGCCCGTCCAACTTCGCGTACATGTCTGCATCTGCATTCACAGATGCCGTTCGCGTAGCAGTATCTAATGCATTGAAGACCTGTGTCTCTCCACCATCTATCGACCCTATTCCCCTCCCTCCCGGCACTGAGATATTTGCATCTGCATGGTTCGGTATCTCCGGCGTTGACTCCCTAGCTGCGGTCGCCAATGCCTCAGCAGCGCTCTCCGCACTTCTCGGGATACCCCTGGGTCCACGGCTAGTCGTGGCCAATGATACACATCTTCTTGCAGCCCCGCTTCGGCTTTATCCTGATATCAAGCATGCTGTGGCTGCAATAGCCGGCACAGGATCTTGTGTCGTTTCATTTCAGCACGAGCCCTCAGGCATGCTGAGTGAGCTTGCACGGACTGGCGGGTGGGGATGGATTCTAGGAGACGAAGGCGGAGGATTTCACGTAGGCCGCGAGACAATGCGTCAGATGATGTACGATGCTGCGCGTTCGTCGCTGGGGATGGAACCGTTACCCCCAAGTAGCCTCAAAGCGAAGGTGTTAGAAAGGTTTGGGATCGAGGGGGTAGAGAATGCCCCAGAGGTGCTGCCGGTGGTGCACTTGCCCGAGCCGAGCACGGAAGAGGCGGCTGCCTCTGCTCCATCGTATCTTCTCGTTGCGCGCGAGAAACGGTTAAGCGAGCTTGCTCCACTCGTTTTTGAGGCTGCATTCAAGGAGAAGGATCCCTTCGCGCTGAATGTGTTGAGGGTCTGTGCTGAGGGACTTGCGGACCAGATTGCGATGCTCTGCCGTGAGCCGGGAGAGGACCCGAGTTTGAAACCAAGAGCAGTGGAAGCAAATGAGGCAGCGTTATGTTTTGGAGGGAGCTTGGTTGGCATCGAAGATTATAGGGCGTTGATATACGAGGCATTGGCGAAGAAGGGGCATATTTTTAAATATGTGGTGTTCGTTGACGACGCTGCGGCTGTAGGAGCGGTAGGGCTGGCATCTTTAGGGAGGATATAAGTCTACTCGCTAATATGCAGCTATCGGACTTGTTATTTTTAAGTTTTAAGTACATGTATGTAGAATGCTCGAGGCACCTGCCCTAAATATTTCCACGGTCCCCATATAAAAACCACCTTGCGATTTTTTTCTCCTTTGTGCGGCGACACGGCCAGACCTTCCCCATGTTGCTCATAGCTGCCCATAATTCACGCGGCTGTTCGAGTGTCAGGCCGTGTCCTGATTAATTGGACGTCTTAGTACCCATTATCGCGTCATCCGACTTTGCTGGAGAAGCGACGGGTCGGTGGTTCATACATATTTCCTGTCCTCTAAACTTGTGGTCATTTAATGGTATAGCTGCTTCCAGTATCGTTCACACCTATTGAATTAACATGGATTCGAGGAGCACGATTTTCGAACTTGAGAACTTGCTGAGCCCACTCCCACCTCAAGACCTTGGTGACTTGACCGCAGTTTTTGCTGCGTCTATCATATCATGTTATATTGCTATGCATGTTACTGTTGGTTTATTCTGTGCTGTGGCTCTCTTGTACATGCAGGTGTGCACGAGCAGCATTGAGCAGAAGTATTGTCATGCTCGAATCTACCTAGCATCGAACGTCGATTGCACTACGCTCATCAGTTCGCGTGTCCAGTAATGTACCTGGAAGGTAAAAGGAATTGAACCTCCCTCGGCTTGAACGAGATAGACATGGAGTCGTTCCTGGGTAACACGGTATGCTCTTATTTGAATTCAGGATCCAATTCAGGCGAATAACAGTCAGGGAGGGAGAGGTCGGACATGTATCCGAGGAACAAGTGGTGTTGTGTTCTGGTAAGTATATGGCGTGCACTGTGCAGTCACAGGAGTTCAAGGTAGTACTTGAAAGAGACTAGAGAAAGGGGTTGCTATGATATATCTACCCTCAAGTTGTCAACCCATTATATAAATATGTCGCAGACTGAGAAAAATATACAACACGGCGACTAGAAGATAATGGGTGCTGAATCGCAGACTACCAACTCGCTATTTACAATTGGTTTTTGATCTCGATTTCCTGCAGGTGTTTCAAAATTTCAATATTCAATCTCAGGCTGCGATTCCTTAGTCTATTGGCGTTGTCCTTTAACGTTTCAACTACATTCCAACACCATCCAGCAAGTCTTCCACAACACTCGAACATCCATACATCCTTTCGATCTCAAATAAGTACTAACTCTTGCACTTTGCACTTTGCAATTTCGATCGCTTAGATCTACAGCAACTTGAAGTGGCAGAGTTTGCACAGCCGTTTGCACAGACTTACTACTACACCCTCAAAACATACAAGTTCCAGCTTCGTCTTTGATCCTTGGATCAGTGCCCTCAGTTATTCTGTTCGATCTCACTATTTGTATCGTAATTATCATCATTCTCATATCAAGAGTCCATGTCAGTATATCCGTCTCTTATCCCCTCGAGTCTCATTATCTGATCTCATCACAGTTGTTGGAAATGTCTGAAGGAACTTGGGATAAGTTGTCCCAAGTCGCTGTCAAGGGTGCTGAGTACAACTCTCGTGAACGCCACCCCCATTCGAAATGTTTGGAAGGCACTCGGGTGACCCTTCTCAACTACATCTACGGATTATTAGACAAGAAAGAAAAGAATCAGATTATTTGGCTGCACGGCACAGCAGGCGTCGGAAAGTCTGCCGTCGCATTCACGGTAGCTGAAAGGATGAAAGGATTGAAAGTGACAGAGGAGACACAGGTAGAGACGCGACTCGCAGGAACATTCTTTTTCTCCCGCAAGCACACGAAACGGCGCACGACTGGTTATTTCTTTGCGACGCTTGCCTACCAGCTGGCCACCAATTTCCCCAGCATTAAGACCCATGTGAATAGGGCTATCCTCGAGAACCCTGCCCTTCTAGACCCCGACAAATCTGTTCGCGATCAGATGGAAGGCTTGTTTCTCCGACCTCTCAAGCACCTTCAATATAGACTCCGTGAATGCGGCAGTCCGCCTTTGGCGTTCATTATCGATGCCCTTGATGAATGCACATCCGAAACCCTCGATCAACCTGGATTCGAATCCTTTGATGAAGATAAATCCGAAAGCGAGCTTGCTGAACTCATATCCCTGCTCGCTCAAGCTCTTCGCGATCCTGATCTGCCCGTGACTCACATTATAATCACAAGTCGCTCGGAAGGGCATATTCGTGAAGCCATGCACGACGAACTTGTGCACCCGCTAGTGGGTGAGATACCAGTGAACATTTCTGGTGAGGGTGTAGCTACCACCATCTCACTAGACGGCGCAGATGTCGATGAAGACATCTATCGTTTCTTGGAGGATTCCTTCAGAAAACTGCAATTTCGCTATTCCACTTTCCCGCAGCCAACAAAGGCTCAACTTGAACGGCTAGCGAGCCGAGCAGGTAGACGCTTCATCGTGGCAACTACGATGATGAAGTTCATTGATGATCGACACAACGATCCCCGCGACCGGCTTGAACTCATGCTCGACCTGACGAGCCAACTGCTTCCAGGGACGGAGGTGTACAAGTTATACGATCTCATCCTCTCCACTTGCGCTGACCCGACATTGGCATACATGCACTTGTCCGTTGTTGCTGTCCTCGCAGATCCTCTGCCGATCTCACAAATATCAGAACTTCTTGGCCCTGGTCAGGGCAGGGACGTAGAGAAAGTGCTGATGCAGCTACGGTCTGTAATAGATCTTCCTACCGACGGGAGTCTCCCCGTGAATATCTATCACTCGTCCGTTCGCGACTATGTTTCCCACCGCTCAAACTGCAGCCTCCGCCAAGTACAACACGTTGCATCACCGCACTCCCTACTCGCATCTTCCTCTCTCCACTTGATGGTGCGCGAGATTCCAACAGGAACGGCCCTCCTGGATGCACTCTCAGAATTAAAGAAGCATAGCCAGGCTATGCAACCCGAAGATCCCCAGAATTTAAAACACTCGTTGTCCTTCATGGTTCAGCCACTAGAGCCAATACGAGTGCTTATAGCTTTGTTATGGCTTCGGGAGAATCAACGTTCAGAGTTACAGTCCTGGCTAGATACCCTGGACGGGCGTGCCTGGTTAGATACCCCAGACGGGCGTGCCTGGCTGCAGACTGAAGAAGTGAGGGATTGGCTGCTAACCCAGGGGGGGATGGACTGGCTGCTGACCGACGGGGAGAAAGAGTGGTTGCAGACTTGTGGCGGGAGAAATTGGGTGGGGACAGAAGCTGGGCGAGACTGGCTGCTGACCGACGAGGGGAAAGAGTGGTTGCAGACTGGGCCCGCGGGAGATTGGATGGAAACAGAAGTCGGACGACTCTGGCTGCAGACAGGTGCCGGACAAGACTTGCTGCTGACCGACGGGGGGAAAGAGTGGTTGCAGACTCGGCCCGCGAGAAATTGGATGGAAACAGAAGTCGGACGACTCTGGCCACAGACAGGTGCCGGACAGGTTAGGCTGCAGATAGATGCCGGACATGACTGGCTGCAGACAGAGGCTGAGAAAGAACACTCACCCTCGCCCTCATCTTTACAAGAATATCGGTCCCCATCCCCCCCGCCACGAGGGTCTTCAGGCACCTCAGTGATACAAATGTATGGCTCGAGATCCTTTTATGAGAAAGCCTGGCTACAGACCTTCAAGGGGCAAGCCTGGCTACAGACCTTCGACGGGCAAACCTGGCTACAGACCTTCGACGGGAAAGATTGGTTGCAGTCCCCATTCGGGCACGCCTGGTTGCAGACACTGCGTGGTAAAGCATGGCGGTTGACCACTATCTGGGTGACCATTGAAGAATTCTCGAGTACTTTCGAGGCAACCAAGGACTACATGATCCCTCCAGTATTGTCTTTACATCCAGTTTTTCAAGCAATCCAGCAGTTCAAGGCGCTGCCTGATTTCTTGATGTTCCCGGTGTTCCTGGCGTTAAGGCACCAGGATTATGCCACTGCAGTATTACCAGACATGGAGATCATCCACGCTATGAAAGCCTTTTCGACTTTCGCAGACGAAGCACGGAAACAAAGTCAAACGGCTTCGGGCGCCCTCAGCTATGCATGTCAAAATTGGGCCATTCATCTGTCGCGAACTCCGAAACCGTGGGATGAGAGAGTTGCCCACGTGTTTCAGTCTTTCTGGAATCGCAATCTTGTCTCCTGGCTCGAAAGGCAGTGGTGTTTGAAAGATTTGCCGACTTGCCTCACTATTTTGTCCGACGGCGAGAAACTTGCAAAGGTGCTTGTGTTCCCGATAGTTTCCTATATTGGTAATCTGACTATCTATGCTTATAGGAATGTTTCCTCCGAGCTCCTGGGTCATATCAGTAATTATTCTGAAGCGGTTGTCGGTTTTATGCCAAATGTCACGCATAGATTTCTTACTTACGAGGAACCCAAGTGCATATATATGTTTCCAGCAGATCGTATTGACATGTTTGAATCTCGTGGCATGCTATAGTATGTACATACAATTTTGCGAAAACAAAAGGTCATCGAATATCACACTCGAGAATTGCCGCCTGCGTCGGTAGAAACTTTGTATGGCCTAAATGTTAACCTGACGTCTCTTGTTGGAATCAACAGAAACGTCCGAAGATGAACGGACCAAAGCTTGAATTATGTAGTGACCAACTAAGGCCCGGACCGGACGGGCTTAAGAATACCTCTGCGTTTCAGCAAAAGTTGCTGCAGTCTCATGCGTTTTGGAAGATTCGGTTTCACGTACCGTTTTCTACCATCCAAAACACATTTCCGCATCATGACACCAAACTACGAATCCTGGTCAAAGGATGAGCTGATCGCACGTCTCAGAGAGCTGGACGCAAAAAAACACGCCAAGTCAACTCACTCACCAACATCCAAAAAACCATTCTACATTTCGTCCCACCCGAAACGCAAGATCGCTATCAAGTTCTGTTACTCGGGGTGGGAGTATAATGGGCTGGCATATCAAAACGGTCCTACGCCTCTTCCAACGGTCGAGGATGTCTTGTTTAAAGCCTTCGTAAAGGCGAGGCTCGTCGATGAAACTGGCGGCTTGGATGGTTGTGGATGGGAGAAATGTGGAAGGACAGATCGAGGGGTGAGCGCTGCTGGTCAGGTAGTTTCGTTATGGGTTCGAAGTGCCCTCCCCACCGAAACTTCTTCCAAAGTAAGGTCGTCGTCCGAGGGAGATCTGTCCATGGAGGACACTCCTCAAAACACTTCACTCCAGCCTTTCACTAAACACGAGCTCCGCTACGTATCCATCTTAAACCGCCTGCTTCCCCCAACAATCCGCGTTCTAGCCTGGTCTCCCATCTCCCCCGATTTTTCCGCCCGCTTCAACTGCAAACACAGACACTACAAGTACTTCTTCACCTCCCACGGACTCGATGTATCCCTCATGCAATCAGCTGCAAGCCGCCTCGTTGGCGAGCATGACTTTCGCAATTTGTGCAAGCTTGATCCAGGAAAACAAATCACCAACTTTCACCGTTGTGTCATGCGCGCACAGATCAATCCAGTCTCTTCAGAGTCTGATGGCAATAACCGAGTATACGTATTCGATCTCGTAGGATCAGCTTTCCTATACCATCAAGTTCGACATATCATGGCTGTCCTTTTCCTCGTCGGAACGGGAGTTGAACAACCGTCCATCATATCAGCTCTCATGAACGTCTCTCCTGCAGAATCAAATTCATTTCCCGAATCTCAGTTGCCACTGGTGGATCGCAAACCCGAGTATCAGATGGCAGACGCCCTCCCTCTCATGCTTTGGGATTGTGCATACGCAGATTCAGACGTCACATGGCAAACAGACGACGACGGTACGGAGAGCGGTGCAGGCTCAGATCTCTATCACCAACTCCATTCTATCCATCAACGCTCACTCGTTCACACAGTCCTTGACGAGCACTTCCTCAAAGCTGCCACTCAATATCATTCTCCACCACCTCAATACTTCCCTTTTAGTCAAACAGGGCTGACACCTCACACGCTCCCTCGTTCGAACTTGGGTCGAGAACCGGTTCTTGGTGTCCCGCTTGGTGCAGGGACGTATAAGCGCAGCGCAAAGTACACGCCTTTGTTAGAGAGGAAGAGACTTGATCACGTCGATGTGGCCAACGAACGATGGCGAATAGGCAGGGGAAGCAAGTATAGCAAGCCAAAGACGCCTGATGACGGAATTGAATGAGCGGGCGCTTGTGTGTGCCGTTGTAGACGCCATCGCCTTTGGGTAGGCAGCGCGATTACGGACGTGCTTTCGACCCCCCACAAAATGAATTTGGGTGAAAGTATGAATTACTCAAGTTTATTCCTGCGACATCTACTACAACGGTGAAGTAGGAGAACATACCAGATATTCAATCAATGTCATATCCCAATCACTCGCACAATGCCGACAGATCGCCCGTAAAGCCTGATCAAGGCTTGGAGGCCCAAACAAGGTTGATGGTCACTCCAGACTTGAAAAAGGATGTTCAGCTGCTCTTCTGAGCTGCAGGTACAACATGGGTCGAGGGATGCTCATTACAATTGTCCGGTTGGTCACTCGCAAGGAAGACCTTATGTATGTAGATCCTAGATGAAAGCACGACCAAGTAAGAAGAGCGTTTGAACTGTTATGGATAATCTCACCAGACCCTTGATAAATGAGAGGATGACTAGGCTGTGGCGCGTGTACTAGTATGAGTAGGTCGTGCGGGACCATCGGTACTTCTCGAAAGACAGGGTAAATGAATGGTCATCGAACAATATGAGAATGTAATGTATGTGCCTTTAATCCCTGATAGGCATTACATCTTCAAGGTTGTGCCTCTTCCAGTGAAATTCATGCCTGTTGAATTTGGATGGATCCAAGGAATGTGACTAGTCTGTTTACACACCGAAGCATTCTGAAGACTTGCTGAGCCCACTCGTCGTGGACCGGTCACCTCGGTATTAAGTACTATATGCATGCTATCATGCACTCAAAAACCTTGTGTCTGCGCGCACGTTCCACCCCGAACTCATACGCTTCAGCATTCAGGTTGATGATCTGAGACTCTGTGCAGCGAGAACTTAGCCAGCTCCCACGAAGAGAATATTAGTAGTAACTCACGAGCTTTGGGGGTAGAGTTCGATTCAGACGTTACAGGCCACGTTGTGTAGTGGATGAGAGGCAAAGATAATGTTTAACGAACGAATGCGAAAGTGAAAGATAAGGCTAATGTTGAAGTTATATGAGACAGGGTAAAATATTATAGAAGGCTCGTGGCCCGTGCATGATGCGTTTATAACACTGGGGAAAGTCAAAATCAAATTACAATGCAGGGTATTATATCTCCGATGACCCAAAGCCCGACTAACACCGAAATGTTTAATGGCTTAAGCGCGAACGGAGTCAGCCACGAGACGCATGCCACGTTGCGTATACATCAAAAGGTCGTGGGCCAAGATAGGATTAACAATAAATAAGAAATGGTATCGATACAACATCGTGTTCGATTTGTGCGCCAGTAAATCAAATGCACTGTATAGTTACTATCTACAGCAGAATTTGTCCGTCGAGGGTTATTCGAACAGTACAAACAATATGGAGACCACAATATCGTAAGAACAAGACAGTACCAGTGATGGATCCAGTGTACACTTAGCATTGCGAATCAAGCATGACGACCTAGTACATATAGGAATTGCCAACTATCTAGTAAAAAGAATGTCTGAGTTTCGAATAATAGCTGCCGCTGGACACTCACATATCACACAGCATGCGACAAAGCCATTCGAAACATCGCAAAAAAGAGTGATGGCTGTCGTCAGAAAGATGCCTCGGTATTGCAGCCTGGGATAATGGTGAAGTCTGCTCGAAAGCAATTCGGGTGATGATTGCGATGTTTTGTGGCGAGATCCTTCCGAGCTGACATCACTGTACCGCAGCGACAACATTTCATTCTGATACCAGTGTGCGTAATCACGTGACGCCCAAAACTCTGGAACCTCAGCTGCTTCTCACATCGACCATGAGCTGTGATCCAAAGGCAACGGTACGTCTCCTTGTTACCAATCCCAATACCATGATCTTGGCGCAGGTGGGCAAGAATATCCCCGGGTGAAGCCTGAAGCTCGTCTCCACAAAGGGTTCCATCATTGTCCCACCGGCAAAGAAAGGCACCATGGTGCTTATGAGGATGATCATTGTGGTATGGCTCAAAATGAGTAGTACAGTGGTTACGTGGAGAAGAGCGAAGTAGTGGGATATCGCAGACATCGAAGAAATTTTGAAGCAAGTTGTCCTGCATCGCAAGAATGGGAAAGGGGGCAGAGGGTCGAGGGATGCTTATTTCCATTGTGTGGTTCGCCAGTGAGTAAGAGTCCATGCAGGTAGGTCCTGGATGGCAGCACGAACAAGTAAGAACCTCGTGTTTTAACGATCATGATCATCTCACCGGCGCGCTGATACATTAGAGGACGACTGGGCTGTGGCGCATGTAGTATATGAGTAGGCCATACCGTACCATCAGCCAAAGTTCTGTGTCGACTAGAAGGATCAGTTTATCACAAGTTGAATACTAAAATCGTGAAGAATGGACGCACTTGTTAAAAGGAACAGTGACTAAATAATCCGAGTCATCAGCCGTAAAATTACCCTGTGAACCTGCAAGTTGATGGGAAAAGATAGACATGTAATAAGCAAGTGGCTCGAGTAGATCATCAGGCCCATAAGAAAAGTCAGAGAGATCCATAGACGCGGCTCAGCAGACAACAGCGTTGCTCTGCCTTTAAGTAGGAACCATACCCTTCCAGCTAGTCAGCAGGTACTCATGTGTTTATCATTATCATTAAAGGATCTGAAATGCCAATACTGCGTACACAGCAACGGAGTAGGAGGTAGATGACAATGGAACGGTGACTTCAAGTTGGCGAAAAGATCGTTGACAGATGTGAACTTTCTATATTGTAGATAGCGGCCAAGCCAACGATTTTGCCCATGCTTTCCTACGAGCTGCGACGGAGGTTAGCAGCAAATTTCTCATCACCATTGGAAATCGGGGAAGTGGCACTGCTCCAGTGCCAAATACGTACAAGGGCTTGCCAACCCATGTTGCGCACTCAGGCAGGCTCCAACACAAGATATTAAGTAATGGAAGCGGGCCAACAGAGGGAGCGGGTACAACGTTGTACTAGATACCAGAAGCGATGTCTGATGGCATAGTAAATAGTCACGTGGTAGGTTACTTGGAAAGATCAGGTCACATGATCCGGAGCATTAGTTAACGCCCCCTATCCATTGATCCGAGAGAGCCTCCACAGGCGCTTAACGTTTGAATGATGCGCTGATTAATATGATTCCTCGTGTGAGTAAATTATGCCGGACATTACTGGCATCCATTTCTTCTTTTCCACTGACATATGATACGCACGTCCACGACGTGTATAGTCTCGAGTTCTTCGGCATCGAGACTTTGGTACCTCTTCACATGGCATGAGAACTGAGAAGAAGGAAGGAAGGAATGAAGGAATGAAGGAAGGAAACAGCGCAACCGCTAACCTGGATGCGTGGTGCTGGAACATTCCAGCAGGCTTGCATCTCCCGGTACCGAGGCATTGATAGACCACTTTTACCTAAATATTTAATATTCTCTCCGCACGTTTGTATGGCTTGCCGCTGCCACTTCGTGTCTGTGCCAAGCATTATGCTCGTGCCGGTTCTATGTCTCTGCTGCTGTGTCCTGCAGTCCAGCTGAGTCACTATCGTGTATTGCAGGTTGCTAGTCATAATTATGGTGTCTCTATTGAATCCATACACTGGCTCCGGACGGTCTTATTTGTGTGTGTGGGCAGCTCTAAGTGGTATGTTAGAATTGCTCTTGCTTATGGGTTAGAGCGGAACGAGATAAGAAAAAAAGCGCATTTCTTCCAGGATTATCTGACTGTAATTAGGCCGGCTTATGAGCAGTATTCTTTAGCAGTCTATTTCCACTCACCAGGTGCTGAGTGGTTCCAGAGGCCCAGGCCTTTCAATTTAGGGTTGCTTGTGAGCGGTAATCCATTGCCACTGCTCACCAGGTGCTTGTAAGAGAGTCCAGAGGCTCAATTGGCGCTCATTCTGGTGCCTGGCGATTGTCAAGCACGTGTTTTCTCACCTTATGTCGATGTAGAAGTTTGCACTGTTGCAGTGTACTAAATAATTCAAACATCGACTGAGGTATATCCCTTTTTGTACTCACCGCTGAGGTTGATCTGCCTGTGCGAGCGGTGTGATCCCGGAGGTACAATTTTTTTTTCATGTGGGTCTTGAGTATGTCTGACGTATTTCCGCTTCGTATTGCGCAGCTCGTCTCTCACTTTATCTTCCAAAGTCATATTTCCGTGTTGCACAAGACGTCGCAAAATTCCGGACTCTACATCCCTGTTTTGAGTACGTGCTACCGGCATTGCATTGACTTAGCGAGGCATCGTCTCATATGCCGCGATTATTATTGGCGGAGGCTTGAAGCGACAAGCTTCTGTACCGCTTTGGATGTTGACATGCACCTACAAATAGCCACGACCCTTGGCGACGTGCGTACATCATTTGTTAGACACCCGATACCATTCGGACATGAAGAACAGCCGATTGTTGCATATTGTAATACGCATACCAATCAAGCAGGTTCAACGTTGCAACGGTGTTTCCTTGAGTCGCGGGTTAACTCGGAACGAAAACCTGTTGTTGCTGTAGAAAAGAACTCCTTCTGTGGCAAAGGACTAGCACTAAATGCTGTTTAACAGCCGCCACCGGCTATTGCATTCGTCTGACAGGTGAAATCTGCGTGTCTTTAATACAGATACATGCTCAGCGCTCAGCACTCATGGTTGCCATCTGTTTGCCAAATTTTGTCCAGCCTTGTGTTTCGTATTCTCATCCTAGTCGGTGTCGCAGTCCTAATGAAGATGAACTTCTTGCTTATCTTATCAGATAAAGTCACCACAACCAATTGAAAGCTTGCAAACGTGGCATATGGGGAGATTAAGTTATAACTGCACCATCAACAAAAGAGCGTTTACCATGTATGGTTTCAACGGCCCGTATAAGGGTCCACAAGCTCCCTAAGTTGTCACGAGGCAGCACAAGTGTTGTGCGACGTACATACTCTATAAGATTCATGTCAGTCCAAGTCAGTAATATAACTATGTAATGCCTGGTGATCATTATTTGAGCTCCTCTAACACGCCCCTGCAATATCCGATGAGCTCGCTAGCGCCCAGTGGCACTGTCTTCAACGAGCAGGTCAAGCAGACACCTTTTGACGTATTCCTGTCCTTCTAAGAATCAGGCAGTAGTCAATGAATACAAATCCCAGGTGAAATTTACTCCCATTGAATTTAAATGAATTTAACGAACACGGTCAATTCATTTACAAACTGAGGCGGTCTGTCGATGAGAACCTGATGAGTCTACCCACCCATTCTCTGAATACTGCAGGGTATTGACTCACCATCAGTACCCGGGCACGCATCGAGTCACTGCTCGATCAAAAAAACAGATGGCTGTAATAACAATAAAGCATTGTCTACATTGAGCGCAGCCCCAAGACGACAACATAAAAATAATAAGGTGCCGAGCCGTTCAACATATCGTAAAGGAGATGTGGACATTATAAGAAAGGAGCATGGCGGTCTATGATAGTGTCAAAGGTTGCCTGGGAGCAAGCTGGGTGGAGCCGACAATGCTTGACAGCGAGTTCATTCCGAGGCGCCATCCTTTTACTGCAAACGCAACACCTGAATTTGATACCAATATGAGTAATGATATGGCGGTGAAGGCTGTCGAGCTCTAGCTTCTTTCCGCAATAGCCAACGTGAGGTGTATCCATGAACAGGCGAATGAGCCCTCTGAATCGACATCAATGCGATGACGTTGGAGAAAGTGTGCGAGAATGTCCTTAGATATAACCTGCAGCTCGTGATTACAAGGTGTTCCCTCATTGTCCCAACAGCAGGGATGAGTACTGTGGAGCTCATTGATATTGGGGCGGTCGATATGAGATGACCTGGGGCAAATCGTGTTATCGTAGCACAGAGTATGGTGAGGTTGTGGATAATTGAAGATGGGAGCAGGAGGTCGAGAGATGCTCAATCCGATCGCCTCGTTGCCCACCGACGAGTAAGAGGTGGACATAGTATCTGGATGAAAGCACCCCATAAGAAGGGTATCCTTAAAAATCAAGAATCTTCTCACCGACGATTGGATGTTGAGGCTGTGGCGCATGTAATACATGAGTGGGCCATATGGTAATGTCAGCCACAGCAGTGTTTCGACTAGAACGAACAAATTATCATCAGTGAACATTGATATTATGAAGAAAAAACGCACTTCTCAAAAGAATCAGTAGCCAAGTAATCATCGAAAGAGGCCGTATTTGTGTTACTGCTGAGTCCCGTCAATCGAGTCAAAGAATGTTTAAAATATATGCACCTTAGAAGTATAGGCACATCCTGCAAATCATCAAATTGGTGAGTAAGGAACGATGCCATCTTTAGCAGACGAAATGATTAAAGAAAAGAGTGGGAGAGGTATATGGATGTAGCCCAGGAAACCTTGTTTTATAGATTGTGGGTCTTCAAGCTTGTCGTCATTAATGAAACGGCCCAAGAAACGTGTGCATGAGTACTAGGACTGATGATATTGCAACGGGTCACTAGACGTGATTAGTCAAACAGGATACTACCCTCGTGAATTTTGACATATTAGTTTTTGGCTATCGGAAATCGAACCAGCACCTGAAGGCCGAGGCTGGTTGAAATGGTATATGAATTGCTGTACCTTCAAGTCATTGAAACCATAGTATCATATTATCTTGACCAGTTGAAATTTGCATTCTCCCGAGAGCACGCGTTGATCCCTGGATGCAAATCCAAATGAAGAGCAGACATTAAGAAACCCTTGATATGTGCTGCGAGTGATGTGATTTGAGATGATGTGACGGAGACGAATGCAGATCGCGGGTCTTCTTGCTCAAGCTGCGCAAACATGCAGGGAACCTTTAGGCCAAATTCGGCACTCATAAGTACATGATGGATCCATTACATATGTGATATCTGGAAGGGGTTCTCGCGAAGCTGTGCGACATGAACGAGAAGGTGTGCGACATGAGAGAGAAGGTGTGCAACATGAGCGAGAAGGTGTGACTGGGGCTGATCTCGGTCCCATTGCGAGAATTACACATAAATTTTAGATAACGTGAAGTTATTTCAAATAGCTCGGATTTCATTTTACACTGGAGGAGGCTCAAACCAAAAACACGATTTCTCTCCCGCTACCGTAAGGGTAGAATATTCTCACGCTTTTGCGGTACTAATTTGCTGTGCTTAGTGATGTACTACACCATCCTGCAATCTTCGTACAACGTGACCACAAGGTGTACGCTCGACTATCTAGTAATATGTTCGAGGGCAGCTTGATTTCTAATGACATGCACAGACAATTCAACTTTCCTCATTGTTTCAGAGTTTATTGCAGAGCCCTCGGTGGGAAAGGGATTTCACACCATCCCCCCATCTGGCACTACATCATTACCAGAGGACCTTTTCAGATCAGGCATTTCATACGCACAAAACTTCTTGTAACCTGTCTTCCATCCAGTAAGTGCTTATTAAGTGCTAGTTTCATTAGGAATGTATTTCAGGGCGCATATTCGCATGATTCCCAGGTCCTACAAGACGACTTTAAAGCTGGAGGTGATCGAATTGACTACCAAGCGTGATTCCATCAAGCAAGTTGAGGCAGGTTTAGATCAATCCCATGCTCGAGTGTGCAGCCCAAAAGGCCACCATTAACAATGCCGAGCCTGTGTCAAAGCCGAAGAAAGCCAACAGCAAGATGTGTCCAAGTCAAACAAGGGGCAGGCCGTAAGCACTGATCGCCATTTCATAGAGCTCGACGCTTACTACTATACACCACAGTAACCCATGCATCCCTGGCTCAAATAGACCAAAAAAAATGAGCCGACTGAATAGTCTGGTGTATACTACACGAGCCTTGCTGAGAACCAGCGTACTGTATGTTATTCATTTCTCCTCTTCAAGTTGCTCATATGGTCATATCCATATTGTAGGCTTGTGATAAAGAAACTGCTGACCTCGTAAGTCGCTATCTCATGGTATTTACTGTACTGACGAAGCATTTACAGGTTGCTACTGACAGATAGGACAAGGCAAGAGGGGATGTACTAGACTTCCCGCATGTGCTCTATTTTCTCGTCACCCGATATGCTGTTTTCGACCCGAGTATTCGATATACATTCTACCCATTCACTTTTTGATCTATCTATTGCATCATCAACTCGTCTTCATCAAGCTTGTAACATTTTTTCCGTCAGTTTTCTAAGTATCTTCCACTACGTCTATTACCGTGTACCTATTATAAGGCAATTGCAAATGTGCAATATAATAATATTCTACACTATTGGAGCATATTCTGCAGGGCA
This sequence comes from Suillus spraguei, assembly GCA_016800925.1. Taxonomy (NCBI): domain Eukaryota; kingdom Fungi; phylum Basidiomycota; class Agaricomycetes; order Boletales; family Suillaceae; genus Suillus; species Suillus spraguei. The sequence continues at coordinate 420,020 of JABCPU010000005.1, read as the reverse complement.
GCTAGAGTGCGCGCGTATAGGCGCTGATATGAACTTGGTGTACTCGAATCATATGGGAACATCGGAGACTTTGTCCCATAATATTGCAAATGTGATATCATACTCATCTTACTTGGTAAATATCACCTCAAAGGCTGTCGGGCAAATCATACACTGTCCGTTCGTCAGTTTTCACTGGGAAATTTCAAGGTCGTAACTGTTTGATCGAACGGAGATCGATCGAGAACTAGTACCCATTTTAGATTTTAACAATTTCAACGAGGTACGTGAATTGATTTCAAAGAGCTCGGATCTCATCAGCAAGTATTGCGGATGATTACAGCTTCCTGGTCTGCAGAATACCGCTGGAAAACACACACCTGATTTACTCAAGAGAGGCTACTGCATCTCACGGTGGTAGCCCTGCAAACCAGTGTTTAAATCAAAAGTCATGTCCGCACGTAAAAAAGTGCACACATTGTCATGGCCCATTCGTGAATGTATCGTTGTTTCTAAGACCAATTCGATGTATCTGTCATATATGTTGTTCAAAAATTGCTGCCTACTATCAAGATTCCAGCGAGGGGACCACAAGAGGTGAATAAGTAGTCATTGATCTATTTCTGTTTTGTGGGACGAGTATCTTTGAAAACTCATCACCTGGTCTAACGGACAAGTTCTTGCTAGATACTTGAACTAGTGAATAAAGTTACCGCCGACGCACCTTCTCGAATCTCAAGTACTGTATATACTTGAGAATATCGTTAAAGATAGCAGTTCCAGCGGGGGTCAAACCATTCGCAGCGCTAGTCGAAAATAATAACAGCTCGTAGGCAAAGTTAGGTAGAGATGTCATGACTACTCACAGTCGTCAAAGTTATTTCGATCTCCCTGTCGCTCTTTTCCTGCTTTGTATTTTCCCGCCTGGATGCAACGATCATGGATGTCCCAAACTTATGAATACTTCGTGATCTCGAATTCTTTTGAGCCGCAAATGCTGTTATGTGCAACCGCTTCGGGGCAGAGCTGTGAAGTACCCTGACGGTGTTCGAAGGTAACCACGACCGTATCTCTGAAAAAAAAAACAAGTGTCGACCGCAAAGTTAGCGAGGGTCGTAAGCATTTGATTATGCCATCTTTCCGTCCACCGAGTATTAGGTCGATCCAGAGAGCCCAGTTCTTTCGGCTGGCGCTCATTCATGGCTTGGGCTACGCAAATGTGTCGTAGAGTGCGCGCGCTCGAGTAAGAAGTATCAGGTCATTCCGCTGTTCTTTTGTATGGTCATTGTTTTCCGCATGCTTCAAGCATGTCCAACATATTCCCATTGGAGGGCACCGCATAGCTTATCGTTTCATAATGATCTCCTGCAGACATGCCGGGCCGTACCATCGTGCACCTGCATTTCCTTGGAAGCCTCGGCGTTCTGCGCTGACCATCCTGGTACTCTATGTGACACTGCAAGGATACGCTCTCAATCAAGCCTAGCTGCGGGCTACAAATAGTAGTCAATGGTTTGGTTTCTTAGTGACAGTGTGAATGACGTTTGGCAAATGCTAAACGTTGTTCGGATATGAAGAATAAGCCGGGACTGTGTTGCTCGTGCCAGCGCAAGCGATATTGCTTGAGCCGCGCGGTAGCCAAATCTTTGTACCACGCACCCGTCATGACCAGCTTGCTGTATACTGCCACAGATGCTCCATCTAAAATTGATGCATGGTTAGACTAGTTACGAGCCTAGTAGGTCGTGGTACTTGCCAAATTTATGTTCGAACCTCAAATTTGTATACTTGATGCTGGCATCGTGGTCTCTGTCAATCAGTCAAGGGGAGATGTAACGAGGCTGGAGCTCCACTGTATGATGTTAGTTGCGTAAATTATACATAACACAAGCATAACATGTACTTACTTGAATAAAACGCTTCTTGGGCATGCAAAACTGGCACCCTCGTGCCATAATTAATGCTACACAACCTGAGACCCATGCCGACTAAAGGTCGAACGTTCAACGTTGCAACGTTGCTTGAACCACTTACAAAGTAGCCAAAGTTATGTAACATACATCCGTTACTGATGTGGCAAGAGACTTCTTCTCGTAGTCTTCTGTGATGACTATAGGTTGCATTTTGTTCGGCATTCATCGTTACCTTCTGCTTGCCAACTTTCTTTTCGACTTGGTGTGAATCCTACAGGACCTATACTTGGGTGGAACAGCAGTCTCCAAAGAAGATGGGTGGAAAATTTCGAAATGGAATGAGTCCGAACTTGCAGTGTGAGTTTGAGGTATTGGTCTCCGAAGTTGGTCTCCGTCGAGTCACACTGAGTATGATCAACATTACGTTATCTTATGAATAGATACATACACTTGCAAACGCGGCATTGGTCCAGGTTCCCCAGTGCTAGTGTCGCATTCACTTGTAGCTCGTTCGACTCACCAAGTGACAATTACTACAACGGCTTCCAGGATTTCTGAGGCTCGCTTCGTTTTCTGCCTCAGCCCAACCTCAAAGTGTTGTGATGGTTGCACAGTCATGAATACCAATGTTTTCTTTAAGGCTGGTGTCCTCTCAAACGAACGCCAGGTTGTCCTTCGCCGTTTCAACTACAATTGAACACTATCCAGCGAGTTTTCCACAACACTAGAACATCCATAAATCCATCCAACTCCAGCAATTTGCAATTTCGATCGTTCAGATGGCAGAGTTTGCACAGCCGTTTGCACAAACTTACCACACCCTCAAAACATCCAAGTTGCAGCTTGATCTTTGATCCTTAGGTCAGCATCCTCAGTTATTCGGTTCCATCTCAGAGAGTATATCATCATCATTCTCTTTTCGAGAGTCCATGTCAGTATATTCATCTCTTCTCCCCTCTCGTCATCTGACCTCATTACAGTTGTTGAAAATGTCTGAGGGTACTTGGGATAAGTCGCTGTCAAGGTTGCTGTGCACAACTCTCGTGAACGCCACCCCTATCCTAAATGTTTGGAAGGCGCCCAGGCGACACTTCTCAACTACATTTATGGATTATTCAACAAGAAGGAAAAGAATCAGATTATTTGGCTGCACGGCGCAGCAGGCGTCGTAAAGTCTGCTGTCGCATTCACGGCAGCCGAAAGGGTTGAAAGTGACAGGGCAGATGCATATAGAGACGTGACTCGCAGGAACATTCTTTTTCTCCCGCGAGCACACGAAATGGCGCACGACTGGTTATTTCTTCGCGACACTTGCCTACCAACTGGCCACCAATTTCCCCAGCGTTAAGACGCATGTGAATGGAGCCATCCTCGAGAACACTGCCCTTCTAGACCCCGGTAAGTCTATTCGCGATCAGATGGAAGACTTGTTTATTGATGATCGACACAATGATCCCACGACTGGCTCGAATTCATGCTCAAGGTACCAAGATCAGCCACAGTATTACCAGACATGGAGGTCATCCACGCTATGGAAGCTCATTTGAGTTTCGCAGACGAGGCACGGAAATAAAGTCAATCGGCTTCGGGCGCCCTGAACTACGCATGTCAAAATTGGGCTATTCATCTGTCGCGAACTCCGAAACCGTGAGATGAGAGACTTGCCCACGTGTTTCAGTCTTTCTAGAATCGCAATCTTGTCTCCTGGCTCGAAAGGCAGTGGTATTTGAAGAATTTGCCATCAAAAACACGCCAAGTCAACTCTAAAGAACTATTCTACATTTCATCCCACCCAAAACGCAAGATCGCCATCAAGCTCTGTTATTCATGGTGGGAGTATAATGGACTGGCATATCAAAACGGTCCTACGCCTCTTCCAACTACCGAGATTGTCTTGTTCAAAGCCTTTGTGAAGGCAAGGCTTGTCAATGAAACTGGCGGCTTGGATGGTTGTGGATGGGAGAAATGTGGAAGGACAGATCGAGGGGTAGGCACTGCTGGTCATGTAGTATCGTTATGGTTTGAAGTGCTCTCCCCACCGAAACTCCTTCCAAAGTAATGTCGTCGTCCGAGGGGGATCAATCCACGGAGGATGCTCCCCAAAACACTTCGCTTCAGCCTTCTACTAAACACGAGCTCCGCTACGTATCCATCTTAAACCGCATGCTCCCCCAAACGATCCACATCCTAGCCTGGCTTCCCATCTCCCTCAATTTTTCCGTCTGCTTCAATTGCAAATACAGACACTGCGAATAGTTCTTCACCTCTCACACATGCAATCAGCTACAAGCCGCCTCGTTGGCGATGACTTTTGCAATTTGTGCAAGCTTGATCCAGGAAAACAAATCATCAACTTTCACCGCTGTCATACACACACAGCTCAATCCAGTCTTTTCAGTCTGATGACGATAACCGAGTATATGTATTCCATCTCGTAGGATCAGCTTTCCTATACCATCAAGTTCGCCATATCATAACTGTTTTTCCTCGTCGGAACAGGAGTTGAACAACCGTCCATCATATCAGCTCTCATGAACGTCTCTCCTGCAGAATCAAATTCATTTCCCGAATCTCAGTTCCACTGGTGGGTCGCAAACCAGATAGCAGACGCCACCCCTCTTATACTTTGGGACTGCATACGCAGATTCAGATGTCACATGGCAAACCGACGACGACGGTACAGAGAGCGGTGCAGGCTCAGACCTCTATCACTAACTCTATTCTATCCATCAACGCTCACTCGTCCACACAGTCCTCGACGAGCACTTCCTCAAAGCTGCCACCCAATATCATTCTCCACCACCTTAATACTTTCCTTTCAGTCAGACAGGACTGACACCTCGCACGCTCCCTCGTTCAAACTTGCGTTGAGAACCGGTTTTTGGTGTCCCACTTGGTGCAGAGACGTACAAGCGCAGTGAAAAGTACGTGCCTTTGTTAGAGGAAGAGACTCGATCACGTCGATGTGGCTAACGAACGATGGCGTACGGGCAGGGGGGCAAGTATAGCAAGCAAAAGACGCCTGGTGACGGAATTGAATGAGCGGGCGCTTGTGTGCCGTTGTAGACGCCATCGCCTTTGGGTAGGCAGCGCGATTACGGACGTGCTTTTGACCCCCCACAAAATCAATTCGGGTGAAAGTATGAATTACTCAAGTTCATTTCTACGACATCTACTACAACGGTGAAGTAGGAGAACATACCAGATATTAATCACAGATGTTCAATCAATGTCATCGCTCGCACAATACTGGCAGATCCTAGATGAAAGCACGACCAGGTAAGAAGAGTGCTTAAACTGTCGTGAATATTCTCACCAGAGCACTGATAAATAAGAGGACGACTAGGCTGCGGCGCGTGTGCTACTTAGTATGAGCAGGTGGTGCAGGACCATCGGCACTTCTTAAAAGGCAGGGTGGGTGAATAGTTATCGAACAGTATGAGAATATATGTGCCTTTAATCCTTGATAGGCATTGCATCCTGAACGTTGTACCTCTTTCAGTGAAATTCGTGCCTGTCGGATTTGGATAGATTCAAGGAACGCGGGTAGTCTGTTTACACACCGAAGCGTTCTGAAGACTTGCTGAGTCGAGTGGGCCGGCCACCTCAGTATAGTACCATGCATGCTGTCATGCACTCAAAAACCTTGTGTCTGCGCGCACGTTCCACCCCGGGTTCGTACGTGGCCTCAGGTTGGCTTCCAAAGATGATCTGCCACTGCAAGACTCGGTGCAGCGAGAACTTAGCCAGCTTCCAGGAAGAGAATATTAGTAGTAACTCACGAGGTTTTGGGGTAGAATTTGATTCAGACTCGTATTAGACGTTACAGGCAACGTTGTGTAGTAGATGAGAGGCAAAGAGAATGTTGAACGAACGAATGCGGAAGTGAATGATAAGGCTAATGTTGAAGCGATAGACGATAAGATGAGACTGAGTGAGATATTATAGAAGGCTCGTGGCCCGTGATATGCCTGAAGGGAAAATCGATATAATGATTATAAAAGCGTATTATATCTCCGATGACCCAAAGCCCGACTAGTACCGAAATGTTTAATGGTTTGAGCGTGGTCAGAGCCATGAGGCGCATGCTGCGCTGCGTATACATTAAAACGGTTGTGGCCCAAGATAGGTATCGATACAACATCGTGTTCGTTTTATGCGCTAGTAAATCCAATGCACTGTATAGTTTACTATCCGATATGCTACAGCAGAATTTAATTTATCCGTCAAGGGTTATTCGAACAGTACAAACAATCTGGAGACCACAATATCGTAAGTACCAGTGATGGATCCAGTGTACATTCAGCGTCGCGAATCAACCACGACGACCTAGTACATACAATCTGTATCAATGGTGAGGAATTGTTAATGACCGTGTGCAGAATCAATAATTGACGACCAAACAGACAACCGGTGCATGCTAAGGGAGAAGCCCATGAGAAGGCGAAGCCGGAGAGGTGAGACCTTGAGGCCCAACAGTGTTTAACTCAGTTAAATCATAACGAAAGATCACGCCCATCTCAGCCAGCTGAGCGGCTCAACTATGTAGTAAAAAGAATGTCTCAGTTCCGGATAATGGTTTCCCGAATGCTGGACACTCACATATTACACATCATGCGACAAGCCATTTGAAACATCGCAAAAAAAGAGTGACGGCTGCTGTCAGAAAGACACCTCGGTATTGTGACCTGGGATAATGATGAAGTCTGCTTGAGAGCAATTCGGGTAATATTTGCGATGTCTTGTGGTAAGGTCCTTCCGAGCTGACACTATCATGCCGCAGACAGAACATTTCATTCTGATGCCAGTGTGCTTAATCACGTGACGCCCCAAACTCTGGAACTTCAACTGCTTCTCACATCGACCGTGAGCTGTGATCCAAAGGCAGCGGTATGTTTTCTTGTCACCGACCTCAATACCATGATCATGGCGCAGGTGAGTGAGGATACCCCCAGGCGAAGCCTGAAGCTCGTCTCCACAAAAAGTTCCATCATTGTCCCACCGGCAAAGAAAGGCACCATGATGCTTATGAGAACGATCATTGTGGTATGGCTCAAAATGGGTAGTGCAGTTGTTACGTGGAGGAGAGTGAAGTGGTGGAATATCGCAGACATCGAAGAAATTTTGAAGCAAGTTATCCTGCATCGCGAGAATGGGAAGGGGGGCAGAGGGTCGAGGGATGTGGTTCGCCAGCGAGTAAGAATCCATGTAGGTAGATCCTAGATGGCAGCACAAACAAGTAAGGACCTCGTGTTTTGACGATCACGATTATCTCACCAGCGCACTGATACATTAGAGGACGACTGGGCTGTGGCGCATGTAGTATATGAGTAGGCCATACCGTACCATCAGCCAAAGTTCTGTGTCGACTAGAAGAATCAATTTATCACAAGTGGATACTTAAAGTGTGAAGAATGGACGCACTGGTCGAAAGGAACAGTAACTAAATGATCCGAATCATCAGCCATGAAACCACCGTCTGAACCTGCAGGTTGGTGAGAAAAGATAGACGTGTGATAAGCAAGTGGATCGAGTAGATCATCAGGCTCAGAAGAATAGTCAGGGAGATCCATAGACACAGCTCAGCAGACAATGATGTCAGTCTGCCTTTAAGTAGGAATCGAGCCCTTCCAACTTGTCGGTAGGTACCCACATGTTTATCATTATGAGATCTGGAATGCCAATTCCAACACAGAAATGGAGTGGGGGGGCATGACAATGGAATAGTAACCCGGCGGAATTCATGGAGATGGTTGACAGATGTGAACGTGCCATACTGTAGATAGCGACCAAGCCAACGATTTCCCCCCGATAGTTCTTTGCCTACAAGCTGCGACGGAGATTATCATGGTGAGCAACAAATTTCTCATCATCATCATTGAAATTCGGAGCAGTGGCACTGCTCCAATCCCAAAGACGTACTAATAGTACGATGGCTTGCCAGGGAAGACTGACGGCCCGGCCACGCTCTGACCCAAAATAGTGAATAATGGAAGCAGGGCAATGGGGCAAATGTAAAAGAGCCGAAAATGTAGCGAGGCGTACTCGCAATCTCATATGCAACACACTAGTACTGTACGACCAGCAAGTGGTGCATAATTAGTAATCGGGAAAGTGCCCACTTGAAGCTCCTGTTGCTGTAGCCTTTGAAGCAATAGAACAGAGGTTATGGCCTCGAAAAGATTGAAAAAAAGCGGAATTCAAACTTGGCAGAATCAATTTTGTGGAAGGCACCGGGGATGTACACAATCATTATGTAATATCCGACAATGAACAAGCCGCAGCACAGTTCCACCAAATTTCAAATTGCACTGCCTTATTTAAGTAGGACTACGATGATCTTAATGCATCAACGCACATGCGCGACATATTACAGTCTCGATATCCCAGAGAAAGGTCACCCAAAAGGCATCAGAATGCTCCGAGTGACACGGTCAACATATGTGGCATGAGAACTTCTTGATTGGTACTTGAAGTTCTCTCCGCACGCTTCAAGTAATGATGGCACTGCCACTTCAACTGAGTTCGTGCAATTGTGCGTGTTCTATCCTGCCGTTGTGTCACTTACCTAAATTCTGGTCATAGGTGATTATGAGGGTCATTGATGGTAATAGCAATGCCACTGGCCCTCTACATGCCTATCTAGCGACATACCGGTGGTCAATAATATTATCTTTATTGCGGAAGCTCTTATTCGTATGTGTAGGCAGCTCTAAGCGGTGTGTTAGAACCGCCCTCATTCGTGTGTTAAAGCAGAAGGAGATAAAGGCGATAGGCTCCAGGCAATTAATTCTTGACCTCGGCTGTTGTACTGTGAGTGGCGATACATCAGCTGTATCGGAAATGGGATTCGGGTACCTTTTCTGCATATGCGGTCATGAGGATAGTACCATCCGCTGATGCCTACAGCAAGGAAGACACTGCAACTTGGTGGCATCACTCTATGAAGCGGTGCAACAACCAAAGGTGATTGTAGTGCTGCAGAAATAACAAGCACCGGGTAAAGAACTCCAGTGTATGTATTTTTCTGTAGGCCAAGTCTCGCTTAATTGGACGTCAGACGAATGATTCAAGATAGGCATTTATTCCAAGAGTTTCCTAGCCGCAATTAAGGTTGCTTGTGAGCGATATTCTTCAGAAATCTATTGCCGCTCACTGTTGCTAGGTGGGCCCAGAGCCCCAAAGCTTTCAATCGGCGCTCATTCTGCCTGCCGAATTAGTGCGTCTTGAACACAAATTAAAGTTCTACTGCGGCCACCTCGTGTCGCCAGCGCTTAGGTGCAGAAGTTACAGCACACTGGATGTACTAAATTGTTGAGAATGATGACTCAAATATCGATCGAAGTATATCCTCTTTTGTACTTGCTACTGACGCTCGTCTGCCTGTGCGGCGCTTCTGCAGGTGGGGTTTTTTATATATAGGCCTTGAGTATGTTCGACCTATCTCCACTTCATGTCGTACGTCTTGTTCGTCATTTGATCCTCCGAGGTCATTCTCCCTCAGATTTTCACGTTGCACAAGATGTCATAAAATTCCGGACTGCATTAGCATCAAATTTCTGTCTACTGATCCTATTATGAATGCGTGTTGGCGGCATCTACTCAGCAAGGTATTCTCATATGCGGTGATTATTAACTAGACAGGTTCCGAATGACAGGCTTCTGAACTTTGGATGTTGGCAGTGTGCCTACAAATATCCCATGACCCCTGGCGACAACGTGCATATTGGCAAAGAACTCCTTCTGTGACATGGACGAGATGCTATTGGCTGCCACCGTGTATTGCATTTATCTGATAGATTTTTTTGGATGTGCTGCGTGTCTTTAATGCAGAGCCATGCTCATCACTCATGGTTACTGTCTATTTTTCAATTTTGTCTACCCTTGTGTATTCTCATACGTGCCAGGTTAGTGCCGTAGTCTCTGATGAAGATCGATAATGTTGAAATGGAGATGGAAGGAGGCTGGGCCTTAGCTGCCTGCATACAGCTATTTGAGTTATTTACTATTGATGCGGAATGAGTCTGCTTCTTTGTATACAGCTAGTCGCTAAGCACTAAATCCCGAGCGTTACTATGACCGTTGTTGGTCTTCAAAATGGAAGGAGGCATCGGATTAAGCAACAGAAAGAATGTTTGGCAATACGACGGAATATTCATCGAATCTCCTGTGTACATGGTTAGCATCCGAGATGAACTGAAGCAGAATACTGTCTGTAGATAACTGCACAAGCGATCTAGAAACCGGAAAATCGAATGAATGATGCTTCACGGATGACGGGAGCCCACATCTCAGCGTCGTGAGCATCATAACTGCTGAGGCACATACAGCTCATGTTTTCGTGGTGACCATTGTCATCAGTAAATAACGGAATAAGAAATGGTATCTATAAAACTTCGTGTTCGAATTATGTGCCAGTAAACCGAACGCACTGTATCGTTAGCATCCGATGTGCTAAAGCAGAATTTGTCCGTCGAGGGTTATTCGAACTGTACAAGCAATCTAGAGACCACAATATCATAAAAATAAGACAGTACCAGTGATAGAGATCCAATTTATACTTTAGCGTTGCGAATCAACCATGACGACCTAATGCATACAATCTATATCAATGGAGAGTGATTGTCAATGTCCGTATGCGGAATGAATGATTGACGACCCGACCAGGCAGGCAACCGGTACATGCGAGCCCAACGATGTTCAACTCTGTCAAACCACAACTGAAAATTGCGCACATCTCAGCCAGCTGAGAGGGGCTCAACTAAAAAGAACGTCTCAGTTCCAGAAAGTGACTTCTCGAATGGAATGCTGGACACTCACATATCACACAGCATGCGACAAAGATGGTTGTCAGAAAGGCGCCTTGATATCGCTGCCTGGGATGATGACGAAATCTGCTTGTGAACAATTTGGATGACGGCGGCGATGTTTGGTGGTGAGGTCATTCCGAGCTGACATCGTCGTACCGCAGCGACAACATTTCATTCGGATACCAGTATGCTTAATCACGTGACGCCCAAAACTCTGGAACTTCAACTCCTCTTCACATCGACCGCGAGCCGTGATCCAAAGGCAACGATAGGTTTCCTTGTTACCAATCCCAACACCATGATCCTGACGCAGGTGAGCGAGAATACCCCTGGGTGTAGCCTGAAGTTCGTCTCCACAAGGAGCTCCTTTGTTGTCCCACCGGCAAAGAAAGGCACCACTATGGTGCTTATGCTGACGATCATTGCGGTACGGTTCAAAACGAGTAGTACAGTGGTTACGCAGGGGAGAGCGAAGTAGTGGAATATGGCAGACACCAAAGAAATTTCGAAGCAAGTTGTCCTGCATCGCGAGAATGGGAGAGGGGGCAGAAGGTCGAGGGGTACTCATTCCCATTGTGTGATTCGCCAGCGAGTAACAGTCCGTATACGTAGACCCTAGATGGTAGAAACAAATAAGAACTTCGAGTTTCGACGATCATGATTATCTCACCAGACCACTGATAGACTAGAGGACGAATGGGCTGTGGCGCGTATAGTATATGAGTAGGACCATCAGCTACATTTCTGTATCGTCTAGAAGAATCAATTTATTACAAGCGAATATTAAAATCGTTGAAAATGGACGCACTTCTCCAAAGGGACGGTGACTAAATGATCCGAGTCGTCGGTACTAGTAGTCACAAAACCATCAGGTGAACCCGCCGGTTGGTGGGCAGAGATAGACGTGCAATAAGCAAATGGCTCGAGCACATCATCAGGCTCGGGAGAAAAGTCAAGAAGATCCATAAGTACAGCTCAGCAAACAATAATGTCGCTCTGCCTTTAAGTATGAATCATGCCCTTCCAGCTCGTCGGCAGGTACCCATGTGTTTATCATTATGACGTCTGAAATGCCAATACTGCGTATACAGCAGCGGATTAGGGGGGACATGACAATGGAATGGCGACTTGGCGGTAGAGATCATTGACAAATGTGAAGGTGCCATACTGTAGATAGCGTCCAAACCAACGATTTTGCGCCGATAGCTCCCGTCCTACAAGCTGCGACGGAGATTATCAACATGAGCAGCAAATTTCTCATCGTCACCATTGGAAGTCGGAAAAGTGGCATGTGGTTCAAGTCCCAAAGATGTACAAGGGCTTGCCAACCCATGTCGAGGACTCGCGGCAGATTCCAACTCAAAATATTAAATAATGGAAGCGGGCCAACAGGGCAGGGGCAACGTTGTGCTAGATGCCAGAAAGTCGATGAAGCTAAGTCTGCATGATGAACTAAGTGGTCAGACCGGGTCACATGATCCGGAACATCGGGATTAAGTACTAAAGCAAGTAAGTAGTTCCCGCCCGCGGTTTCCTTGGTGTTGCTTGTCGCACTGGCATTCCTGTGTTAAGTGTAACGTGTTTGTCTCTTTACATCATGCATCATGCGCCAATGGTGCTCTGAACTAGAGATTGCTGTATTATAGCAGCCTTTGGGAGAATAATTGGCAACGGAGTGGGGGTTCAATATGGCCCCAAAAAGGTTGAAAAAACGGAACTTGGCAGAATCAGTTTGTGGAAGGCACCGGGATGTACAGAATCACTATGCGACATATGGTAGAAAGGTGGGCCAGCTTATATTTGTAAGCCTGAATCTGACTAGCCCTACTATAGTCTCTCATTCATTACTATGTAGTTTCAAATTGCACGTCTAGCGGCGACCAGCCTGAGCATTGGATCATACGATACAGTGACAGGTATCTGTTCATTCTTTGTCCAAAACTTATCTACGATAATCTAGTTTGACTTTGCACATACGATACGCACGTCCACAACATGTCACAGTCTCGATATCTGACATCCTAGAAAAAGATCACCCAAACGGCAGCAGAACGTTCAGAGTGACACGGTCAAGAATGACAGTCTTCACACGGCATGAGAACTTCTTTTCACGGCGTGATTGGACCTCTTACTCATTCTCTCCGCATGCTTGTATGGCATGCCTCCACTATTTTTATTTTTATTTTTTATGTTTGTGCCAAACATCATAAGTGTGCGTGTTCTATATCCCTGCCGCTGTGTCTCTTAGCTTGTGGGTTGTAGGTCATTAAGGGTAATCGATGGCAATGGCGATGTCACCGACCCTAGCCTACATGTCTATCTCGATTCTGGAGACATACCTGTGGTCATCTATCGAATTCATGCACTGACTCTGGAAGCTCTGATTTGTGTGTGTGGACAGCTCTAAGCGATATGTTAGAACCGCTCTCACTCATGCATTAGAGCGGAAGGAGATAACAAAAGGATAAAAGCGATAGATTTTAGGTAATTAGCTCTCGACTCGGCTGTCGCGCTGTGAGTGATGATACATCAGCTGTATCGGGATTCGGGTACTTTTTCTGCATATATGGTTATGAGGATAGCAATATCCTCATGCATACAGCAAGGAAGACATTGTAATTGTTTTGAGCTGTGTCCGAAGGCGATCGTAGTGCTGTGGAAATAGCAGGTACTGGGTAAAGAACTCCAGTATAAATATTTTGCTGTGGGTCAAGTAAGTCTCCTTTAGGTAGACATGAGATGAATAACTTGAGATACGCATTTCTTCCAGAAGTTTCCTGGGCGCCATTAGGGTTGCTTGTGAGCGGTATTCTTCGTAGATCCATTGCCACTCACCGGGTGCTAGGTGGGTCCAGGGCCTAGGCCTTTTGATTGGCGCTCATTCTGGCGCCTGCCGATTTGGTGGGTCTTCGAATGATCGTTGAACACACGTTTTTCTCACAAAGTTTGACTGCAGTCGCCTCACATCGCCAGTGGTCAGATTAGCAGAAGTTAAAGCACACAGCGGTGTAGTAAATTGTTGGAAATGGTTCAAACATCGACCGACGTATATTCCCTTTTGTACTCACCACTGACGCTTGTCTGCCCGTGCGGCGCTCCTGGAGGTGCGATCTTTTTCATATGGACCTTGAGTATGTCTGACCTATTTCCGCTTCGTATCTCTCATTTCCTCCCCCAAAGTCATTCGCCTGCAGATTTTCGCATTGCACAAGACGTTACAAGATTCCGGAGGCATCAAATTTCAGTCTACATCCCTTTGAGTACGTGGGAACGGCATTTACTCAGCGAGGTGTCGTCTCATATGTGATTATTATCGGCGCAGGCATGAAGCGACAAGCTTCTCCACCACTTTGGACGTTGGCAATGTGGCTATAGACAGCCAATGACCCCTGGCGACGTGCGTGTATCATTTGTCAGACACCCGAAGCCATTCGGACATGAAGAACAGCCGATTTTTGCACATTCCAGGGTAGGTTTGATGATGCTTCCTGATGTCGCTTCAGTCGTGGATTAACTCTATGAGCGAAAACCCGTTATTGCTGTGGAATTCTGCGGCAGGGACACTGTTGGTCGCCACCGGGTGTTGGACTCGTCCGGCAGGTGAAATCTTTCCGAGGTGCTGCGTGTCTTTAATCCAGAGACATGCTTAGCACTCATGGTTGCTGACTGTTTGCCAAATTTCTGTCCAGCCTTGCGTATTCTCATACCTGGTTGACATTGCAGTCTCCAATGAAGATGAGCGATGTCAAAATGGAAATGGAACGAGGCTGGGCCACGCTTGTATATAGCTGTTTGGGTTGTTTTTATTGACGCAGAATGAGGCTACTTCTTCGTCGTATACAGATAGTTCTGCATCATTGATCAACAGTTCCTCCTGGACTCCGAGTGTTACCTTTCTTATCAGACAATGCACAATAACTAATTGAAAGCTTGCAACTGTGGCATTCGTGTTCTGCTGGGAGGATGTATTATTGTATTATAACTTCATCATCAACGAAAGAGTGTCCCCGTGTATGACTTCAGCTGCCTGTATGAGGGTCTACAAGCTCCTCAAGTTGTCGCAAGGCACACAAGTTTCATATAGCATTACTACATACATGTACTCTATGAGACTCGTGTCAGTCCAAGTTGACCCATTAGTTGAGCACCTCTGACGGCCCTGTAATATCTGATGAGTTCGCTGGCGCCCAGTGGTACTGTCTTCCATGTGCAGGTCGGGCATATACAGCTTTTGACGTATTGGTGTGCTTCTAAGAATCAGGTGGTACTCAATGGATACAATGCCTAAGTGAAAATTACGCTCATTGAACTTAAATGGTTCCAACAAACACGGCCAATTCGTTTATAAACTGAGGAGGTCTGTCAATGAGAACTTGTTAAGTCTAATCCTGCCCACCTGTTCTCGAAATATTGCAGGGTATTGATTCACCATCAGTAATGAAGGCACACATTCAACAAACCCGAGCACCCAGGCATGCGTCAAGTTACTGCTAGATCAAAAACGCATATAATTATAATTAAATATCGTCTACAAATATTGAGCGCAACCCCAAAACAACAACATAAAAATGGTAAGGTACTGAGCCGTCCAATACATCATAAAGGAGATATAGTCATTATAGAAAGAGTATATCAGTCTGTGATAGTGTCGAAGGTTGCCTGAGAGCAAGCCAGGTACTCCCGACAATGCTTGATAGCGAGATCATTCCGAGCAGCCATCCTCTTCCTGCAAATGGAGCATCTGAATTTAATACGGAGGTGGGTAATGATATGGCGGCTAAAGCTGTCAATCTTCAGCTTCTTCCCACAATGGCCTGAGCCAACGTGAGGTGTGATCCATGAACAGGTGAATGAACCTCCTGGGTCGACATCAATGCGATGATGCTGGCGAAAGTGGGCGAGAATATCCTTGGATATTGTCTGCAACTCGTGACCGCAAGGTGTTCCTTCATTGTCCCAACAGCAAAGATGAGTACTGTGGTGCTCATCGGTATTGGGGCGATCGATATGGGATGACCTGGAGCAACTAGTGCTATTATAGCAGGGAGTATGTTGACGTTGTAGATGATTGAGGATGGGAGCAGGAGGTCGAGAGATGCTCAATCCGATCGCCTTGTTGCCCACTGACGAGCAAGAGGCAGACAAAGTATCTAGATGAAAGCAACCCAGTAAGAAGGGTATCGAGAATCAAGGATCTTCTCACCGATGCATGGATGCCGAGGCTGTGGCGCACGTAGTACATGAGTAGGCCATACGGTAACGTCAGCCACAGCTATGTTTCGACTAGAATAACTAAATTATTACCAGTGAACGTCAACATTATAAGAAAAATAACGCACTTCTCAAAAGGATAAGTGGCCCGGTAGCCATCAAAAGAGGCCGCATTTGTGTCACTACTACTGAGTCTCGTCAATCGAGTCAAAGAATATTTAAAATGTATGCACCTTAAAAGTATAGGCACACCTTGCGAATCATCAAGTTGATGGCCATGGGCAGGGAACGATGCCATCTCTAGCAGACCAAATTATCAAGAAATAGAAAAGAGCGGGAGACGTACAAGGAACCAGTTCAGGAAAACTTGTCTTATAGATCATGGGCCTTCAAGCTTGTTGTGATTAATAGAATGGGACCCCAGCATGAGGGCCAAAGAAGTGTGCATGAGTAGGCCTGTCAGACCAACACGGATATTGCAGCGTGTAGACATCATTGGCAAAACAGGAGGATGTCTTCATGAATTTTGACATATTAGCTGTGGAAGTCAAGTCGGAATGACACCTGGCCTACCAATTACAAAACGGCATTTTTAGTCGCTCAATTAGGAAACTAAAGTGTCGGAGTTTCCCGGCACCACAATGTCTCGAGTCTGCCCGTTTCAAATTTCAACCATACCTCACATCACGGAAACTCGAATTTTGCTATCGTATCCTCAGTGCTCACTCGTTATTCATTACACCGACCCACTACTCCCTTTATCATGCTTTGCAGAACTTTCGTTGCTTGACTCTCTCTCTCTCTCTCTCTCTATATATATATATATAGAGTTCACAAATTAAAATATAGCTACTATTTGCCATGGTCGAAGTTGGTGCACGATTGGATTTGCAAGCAGATTTCCCGGCAGCTCCGACCTGCTTGCCCCGAGCTAACATGCCCAACACTTCTAGATCAGTGGAACAAGCATATCAAACTCCGACATGAGTCTAGTGTACTATATCACGGCGGCAAAATCCACCTGCAATCCGTGGTGTGTTTCACGAAATTCGCGTTTGTTCACCAAAACTAACATCGTACAGCATCTATTCCGTGTCCCAGTCTGCGCACAAAGGTGCTTACTGGTGGAAGAATGACAGTGGATACCTTGATGACTTTCCATGGTACACTACTTCCGAAATTCAAGATACACTGGATTGCTGTGGATTTTTGGGACGGACTTGGTTGCGCATTTTGAAACTCTCGTGGGAAGCTGGTGATGTCGTAAACTCTCAACCTCATAGAGCACTACGTGGTTGTGTGCGTGTGTTGGATCGCGGGGATATCGATTGCTTGTTGCGTCTTGTCAGAGAAAAATCCTGACCACCACTTCTTGGATGAGTTCATGCACCTGGGTCCTGAAAAAAATTTATCTACTCACAACAGTCTTTCGCGAGCTCAAACTGCCAGTGTAAACTACAAGAAACTCGGGCGTTCTGCCTCAGAATGCAACGAGACTTGCTGTGCTGAGTTCATCTCGCACATGGCTCAATATGAACCATCAGACTCGGAGTTAGGACTCATTGTTGAGACATTGAAGGATGGGTGGACACTCAGTAGGCACCACGGACGAGCGAAGAAATGCAAGCGTGCAGAGAGAAATTAATGGTATCTGTGTGTAGATGGCGAACATTTCGCATTAGATGTGATTGTTGCTACAACAATTGTCAAGCTGACTCAAGAGCTGTTCTTGGAGTGGCTTGAGAACGTGGTTGTAAGTACCATGGATGAATCAGGTTATTTACCGAGAGCTAACAAAAGTTTTTGACCAGCTACCAATATGTTCAGCCTACCCCGGGCCTCTCACTGGTGTCCTTGTCACGAACAATGCCAGAATTCATGACGGCACTGGAATTCTCGAGCTAGCTGACCGTTTTGGTGTGTTCACTCACTTATCATCTTGTATCCTTCATATAGGGTCTCGGTATTTCCAAGTGTGCGTATCGAGTATCCACCACCAAACTCATCAAATCTCGGCTCTATCGAAGAGGCATTCTCAAAAACTAAGCATTAGCTCCGTCACCACCAACAACACCGCTTCAGGCGATCATCTTGGATATGTACGGAGTTACCGAGCCAGTTACTTACACAGGCCTTAAATTCGCCTGTAAACAATGTCAAGGCAATCAGTAGAAATTAGATTAGAGTTTTTTTCGGCTTTCCTCTGAGACAAAACCTCTGAAAAATCAGATGTATATAAAGAACCCATGAATCCGTAAGTCTTCAGATTTGCAAAAGAAAATACGAGGGCTATAAAAAAACTTCTCACCGGAAGTACATCGCGGAAAGCAGTGCTATGTATATGAAAATATTCATTGGGAACATGGGAAGTTCATTGGGAACATGGGAAGTTCATTGGGAACATGGGAAGGTACTACCGACAGTGCCTTCCGATATGGTATTATATATGCTAATATGTGTCAGAAATTAGCATACTTACCTACGATGCATCGCGAGCCCTCGATTGACCCGAGTCCATTGGAAGCGGAACAGAAAATTTTGCGAGCGAGGCTCAATTGAGGCCTGCAAGCTGATCGATTGCAACCGTCGCGAACATTTGCCAAGGTCCAAAGGATTGGGGAAGAAACCCCTCAAATAGCCGCAAGGTGTGACAACACCTATTTTCATCAATCTAGAACTTAAAGCAGTCAGATATGCACTGACATTAGTGTAAGGAAGCATGGTACAAGATCAAGTCAACCAAAAACGAATCAAATCTGAACGCGGACATTTACCTTGCTTGGAATCGGCAGAAATAAGCCGCGGGGCAAAATTCCTAATGGTCAAGTTGGGGGAACACTCAGAGGGCGGACAATATGCGCTCTAACTAAAGTCGAACATCCAGAGGTTGCGTGTCTTCGAGTTCACACCTTGTGATCCGATCTTCGGCCCAGCCAGGCGACGCAGTGACCATATGAATGAATGGGTGTACTAGGCGTACGTCATAATGAGCACGTAATGACGTCAGGCCTCTCGAAACAAACCTGTCGTAACGCAGCATGAATTTGGCTGCGCAATGTTGTCCAATGCATAGACACGGGCAGTACCTCAAACTCTGGCACCTGGGACCAGAACACAAGAGGAGACCGGTCTTGCGCATAACTAACTTTTAGTACTGTAGCTGTGGTAAGTGCTTCACGAGTTTCACACTTATCGGCACTATTTCTGTCTCGTGGAAAATAGGGATGGTGAATGGAGCGACAGAGTGCGGGCACTCTATCTGTTCGTTGTTCTTTTGCAGGATCATTGTTTTTCATATGCTTCAAGCATGTCCACCTATTCCCACTTGATTAGGGAACTGACGGGGAAGCGAAGCCCATGTGAGAAGCGTCCAGAAGAGCGCCATCGAGTCTGACCACCTCCTTAGCACCTGCCGAAGTCTATTAGCTGGAGTAGAGGGAGGCTAGAAGAGCGTGGGGATTGTAGCGGTTGAGCCTGTGAAAACTCTTGTCGGGGGGGGGGCTGTTGCTACCCCTACTGCTCGTTCCGTTTAGGACCACCACTGCTGAGCCTCTGTGAACAGTGGGAGTAAATGGTCTGTGCGACGCTGTAACGGAACCCATCTAGGGTCAGCCAGACCATCAGTATTCATGACCCACCATAAGTGTAGTGTACGGTTGGGTGGACAGATGGTTGCAGGTGGGACAGAGTATTGTCGCAAGGTTGGCCTTTTATTCGACCATGAGGCCCGCACCTCATCTAACGAGAACGCTTCGTAACACCGAGATTTTGTCTATGGGAGTAGACGATGCTGGACATGCCGCCACATGCTAGATCTCGCTTCTATGATAATAATGACTCTCGCAGTGCTGTGTCGCATCTTGGCATCTGCATTTCCTCCGAGTCAGGGAGGCCTCGGCGTTTATGTGGTGATCATCATTCTGTGATGTCATGGTACTGTACATAGTAAGCCAGCCGCACCTGCAAAACCACTGAAATGAAACTCACGCAATGACGTTATTGATGGCCTACGAACGCTTACGACCTCAAAGTTCGAACTGGAGATGAGCAATGTTCAGCATCTGACTGGTAAGACAAACTCGATCCTGAATGTATGATAACTCTCTTTGTTCGCGAAATTATTCAAGAAAAAAGCTTTCCAAGCGAGTAACAGAAATATGAGAACTAATAAATTTTAGTCTGACTAAACTTGCAAGATCTAATTTGTGAACTACCGTGACATCCCCACAAAGTAGTATTTTTAGTTGGTCACCCCAATGGCAAGTATTAAACTGCTGCACCAATTTCAATGTTCATACAGCGCTCCAGGCTTCGTCAGGCGGTCTGCTATCTAGGACGAGCATAGATAGTAGATATTGTCGCAAGTCACCAGTACTATCTGTCGATCAGTGTACAAAGTCACAGTCACAGTAGCTGGCCGCATCTCATTTTACAAATTCATATAATATAATTCCGCCGATAACGTGACATTCTTTGCGAAACGTTTTTACTGCACCCCAGCTGCGGATGCAGTAGGAACCTGCTGCAGCCTACAGATAGCCAATGATTGGTTTGGCTTCAGTGATAGTGTGAAACATTATACTAAACGCTGTTCGGATATGAAGCACAGTGATACTCGTGCCAACGTAAGGGACATTGCTTGAGCCACGGGGTGGCCAAATTTATGTAGCACACACCCGTTATCAATGTGATACGAGATGCCACTGGTCGCCACTTAGTATTACATTCGACCAAGAAGTGATTTTTTGGGAGTGCTTTAAGTTCGTGTCTTTAATGAATTCAGCAACACGTTGTCCACTCATGAATCACGGTCGTGGTACCTGCTTGCCAATTTTCTGTTCAAACTTCATATTTATATATATTCGGTGTTGACGTCGTGGTCTGGGAGGCAATTGGGTCAAGAAGAACGACACCGGAGCTCTACTGTATCATACTGCAGCTGTTAGCTACGCAAATTTGAGGTATTGGGCATGTTATGTATTACTAACTTGAATTAAGCGCAACTTGGGCACGCAGAACAGGCCATCATTCCCTAACATACTCGTTCCCACCCAAGCTCACCGTTGTTGGGGCCGTTGGTTATTAATGTGGCAGACTACTACTTCTGTGATCAACGCAAGTTGCATTTTGTTCGGTGATCGTGGTTACCGCTTACTTGCCAAATTTCATTCCGGACTCCCGAGAGTCTCAGCGTGCACCTTATATAAATTTCTGGAATCGCGGTCTAATGAAGATGGGTAGAATGGAATGCAAGACTCCGTTGGTCTGACTTAGTATGGTCAATGTTACGTTATCTTATCAGACAAGGTACACTTGCAAACGTGGCATTTCCGAAAGTGGTCCTAACCCAGTGCTAGTGTCATATTCACTCGTGGCTCGTTTGACCAAGTGACAATTACTGCAAACGGCTTGTAAGATTCTTCAAGGCTACAGCTATTCATGAAGCCATGAGCCCTCGAAAAAATGCAACTTCAAGGCGGGCAACGTGGTTAGCCTTTGGCTTAGTCGCACTTGCTTCGTTTTCAGCCTCAGCCCAACCTCAAACTGTGAGTGTTATGATATTTGCACGGTCACGAGCACTAATGTATTCTTTAGGATGGCATAGAAACCACTCAGTTGGAACTGAACTCTGGTGTGCAACAAAATGTCCAAGTCCCCAATGACGTATGCAGGCAGATCCAGGATATCCGCGTGTTTGGACAGTACTCATTCTTGTATAGGCTACCGTATATTTAGAACCAGAGCTTGACCAGAGTGCAGAGGGTGAGTAGAATCTCTTCCGGTGCTTCAGAAATCTAACACGTATCACGCAGCGACAAGAGCATACAAATCTGCTCTATTCACACTTTCTAACCTAACTGCACATCCACCGTCGCATACCCACAACTTATTCTCCCAACCGACTACTACAACACCCTCTCTTCTCTCTGCGTTCCTTCCCAATCCACAAGGCCAAGGCCCTCTAGGAAGTGCAATCCGTATAGCACTGAAACTTCGTCAACAATTCTTTCTTTTCCGTCTGTTCGGTGGACCAAGTGGAAGTGCTGCGAGGAGAAGAGATGAAGAGATGCGCGGAAAAGCAATAAAGGTGGTGGATCTCCTGCAACATTCCGCTGAACTAGGGAATGTGGATGCACTTTTCACGCTTGGGTACATATCTCTGGTAGGCCCCGCTTCCACGTGTTCCAATACCTAATGTGCTAACTTATGTATTGAGTTCCCTCCGAGCTCCCATTTTCCATCCGACCCTAAGCTCGCATACGATTCGCTCTTGCACCACGCATCACTGACAGGCAACGCTTCCTCCCAAGCCCTTCTTGCCTTCTTCCATGCAACAGGTTACGCAGATGTCGTTCCCATTGACCAAGCCCAAGCATTATTGTATTACACATTTGCTGCACAGGGCGGTCACAAAGGTGCACAGATGGCTATGGGTTATCGGTACTGGAGCGGTATCGGCACAGTTGAAGACTGCGGACGCGCAGTCGAATGGTACGAGGCTGCTGCAGATGAAGGTGAATGAACGATAGTTTCCGAGCTTCCGAAGTTCTTACAAAGCATTCTAGCGATGTCAATGTTCTTGTCAGGTCCCCCTGGTGGCCAGACCCTGCCGCAGACCGCAACACGGCTGTCTGATTTAGATGGGGGCGTGTTCGGACCGGGCGCCAGCGTTGCATCCACAGGCCTGAACATCATTAAGCCCGCTGTTAAGGCTGGCCTAGCGCAGAGTGCTGGCGAGACGTGGGATGACGTTCTCGAGTACTACATTGTACGTTTCTTTCGTCTGCGGCGTCATTCTTTCTACTTATGTAAGTCTAGTTCAACGCCGACAGAGGAGAAACAGACTTTGCGTACAAGTTGGGGAAGATCTATTACCAGGGTAGCATCTACTCTTCTGCAGGTGGTATTGGTTCTGGCGCGGAGGGGGTTGGGCGCATCCCCCAAGACTTCCAACAAGCTCAGTTTTACTTCCTCCAAATCACACGGCAGGTCTGGCCTCGTGACCCTACCAACCCCTTGCAGCATAATGCACCTGGTTACAAGGCTGAAAACGTCAAGCAGGCTGGATACGCACCAAAGAGTGCGGCATATCTCGGGCGGATGTATCTCCGGGGTGAGGGCGTGAAGCAAGACTACGCAATGGCCATGATGTGGTTTGAGCGAGGGGCCGAATTTGATGACAGGGAATGTCATAATCTATTGGGTGTCATGTGGAGAGACGGATTAGTGCCTGGGCGCCAGGATATGAAGGTAGCCCTTATACATATCAGTAAGGCCGCAGGTCAGGAACTCGCAGAGGCTCACGTCAATCTCGGAAAGTACAACTATCGTGAGCCTATATTCCCTTTAACTAACGCTTGTATTTGCTCAATAATAAACAGACCGTGGCGAATTCAAGCTTGCTATCACGTACTTCGAAGCCGCAGTGCGCTTTGGCTCAACATTCGAAGCTCACTTTTACCTTGCGAAGATTCACACGCTAAACATGCGTATTGCAAATCAAGATTTCGCAGGAGGCTTCTGTGCTTCTGCGGTTTCGTTCTTCAAACTTGTTGCCGAACGAGGAGTTTGGGATGATGACCTCCTGACAGACGCCGAAGCTGCCTGGTATAGCGGCACTGAGCGTGGCAAGGAAATTGCGATCCTTAAATGGTGGGTTGCGGCGGAGAGAGGGTCTGAGATGGCACAAAACAATCTAGCTTACGTTCTAGACCAAGGTAAGCCCAAATGAAAAGCCGAGACCTTCGCAAGCTGATCTATTTACAGATCGAAGCATGCTTCGTCTCACACGGTTCGCCCCTATTGAGGCATCCAACGATACCGCTCTCCTTGCCCTCACTCAGTGGACGCGTTCCGCTGCCCAACGAAATATTGATGCACTAGTCAAAGTCGGTGACTACTATTACCACGGTCTTGGTGTTCCCGATGAACCCGAGGCACTTAGATGGGAAAAAGCAGCCAAGTATTATCAGAGCGCTGCCGATACGTCGGTCAGTGCGCTAGCGATGTGGAATCTAGGCTGGATGTACGAGAACGGCATCGGCGTGCCTCAGGTGAGAATTTCTGATTCTCGAATGTTACTCGTGGTTCATGAACACCCGTGGTAGGATTTCCATCTTGCGAAGAGGCATTATGATATGGCGGTTGAGACGAATAGCGAGGCGTATCTGCCTGTGCTACTCTCTCTAGTCAAGTTGTATGCTCGGAGTCTTTGGTACACTCTTCAGGGTGGCAAAGATGGTCTCAATTTGTGGAAATATGATGCAGACAAAAGTGCGGCACGCGTTTCGCTGTAGTCTGCAATCTCGACTAATACGTTTCCAGTGTCTGTAGCAGAAAGGGGTCGCTCGAAACGGGAAATAGATAGCGGTTCCAAAGACACTTCTCAAAAAGATGGCGGTGCACAAGCTGCTCCCCACAAGGAGGAAAGGGTCGTCGAAGAGTCTGAGGATGACGGGAAGTGGTATATAGGCAAAGCCAGCGAAGATTTCCGCAGGCGGAGGCAGGGCGAAGCCGCTCGTGCAGCTGCTGCTGCCGATGAGGAAGATGATCCAGTCCAAGTGAGTATTTCCTCCATCATTTTGTCACATGCTTTCTTATCCTCAAACACAGTGGGCACGAGAAAGAAGGAACGCGGACAATGAAAGGAACGCCGATTTTGGTCCCGAGGACTATTTTGAAGCTGCTATTCGTGGTGGACACCAACGGGAGGAAGAAGTAGATGAGCTTACGGAGACGCTGTTATTGGTGGCTCTCTGTATTCTTGTCGCGCTCCTGATCTACGTCCGCACACGTATCGTGCGTAGAACTAGAGGGCAGGAACAGGAACAGCAGCAAGACCAAGGGGGTCAGAGAGATTTGGGGGTGTTCCCGCCACCAGGCGATCCAGCGCGGCAGGAATGGCATATCGTGCACTAGCGCATCGCACGTAATTCGTATATGTAAGTATATAGCCATGACAGCACATCAAAACGTAGTCACTGCATCCGATTTGAAACATCTTTGCCGCCACCTATTTATGGATATTTGGCCCTTCAACCCCTTGTGCGGGCACCGCGGGTTGTTGAACTGTCGAGATTCGAGATAAACGTCAGCCTGGGAATCAGCGTAAACTCGGGCATAACTCAAGCACAACTACAAGTTTACACTTTCCGGGTCTCCTGATTAGACCCCCTTTCGAACCTCGAGCAGTGATTCACCCTTACGACGCCTGAGCTGGCACACAGCACCATTGCCACTATGAGCTTCAACCTGGAAGATCTCGAAGGCCCCATTATGCGCATCCTCACTGCTCCCGGTGTTGATTTGAGCACCATTAGCGCAAAGGGAGTTCGACAGAAGTTGTTGGAGGACAGTGCGTTGGGTCTGACCGCTCGAGGACTGAAGGAAAGGAGGACAGAGGTGGACGCTATGATTTCGAGTATCTATGAGGGTGTTAGTCGGCAGGCGCAACCAGACGAATCAAAGAGGAAACACGAGGAAGAGACAGATGAAGGCACGGAACAAGAAGATCAAGGGGAGGCTACGGACGACCAAGATGATGCTGTGGAGAAGCGGGACGCAGAAGCATCAGAAGAGGATGATATCAAACCCCCGACAAAGAAAAAGAAGGGCGCTGCGAAAAGCGTCGAGGAGGCTGATGCTGAGATGGCTAGGAAACTTGCATCAGAACTCAACTCCCGGTCGCGGCGTGGCGCATCAAACGGCACATCTGCCACACCCAAGAAGCGCAAGGCGAAGAAGAGTGCGGCCTTGGTTGATTCTGATGCCGAGGACGAGGGCGAAGATGAGGATAAGCCAAAGAAGAAACGCAGCGGAGGTGCAAGGGGGGGTTTCGCGAAGGAATATATCCTGAGGTGCTTCAAATGCCCCTGTTCTACGTTTTTCGTTACCGTGCGATATCCTCATCTTTTCTTTATTTTACAGCGAATCTTTATCAGTGGTTGTTGGCGTGGACAAGCTCTCGCGCCCCCAAGTCGTGAAGAGACTATGGGAATATATTCGTGGTCATGAACTCCAAAACCCTTCCAATAGGCGTGAGATCATGTGCGACGACAATATGCGAGCTGTCTTCGGTACTGAAAAGGTTGACATGTTTCGGATGAACAAAGTTCTCGGACGGTATGTCCACTCCGACTGCTTCAAGATTCATGTTCTTAATAGTTCTGCATTCAGGCATTTACATGCCCAGTAATAACGCTGGGGAGAGGTGTCGTTAGTTCTACAGTGGTTACCGATATCTCCGACACGCATAATTTATGATTTGCAGTCAGCCTTGTGTGTTCGCGCAATTGGCCCTAGGCCTGCGCAACGAATTCGAAGCGACAGACTAAGGACGTACAAAGAGAAACCAGAATGTCTTAAAGCAAAGTCGTAAGTATGGTATGGATCGCCGGTGCATCAACATTATAGTATCGCGTAGGAAAACACCAGCTAGTTCAAATTTTGCAGCTTCATCCACTCCTTGTCGTTTGCATGAAAGTCCACACCCTTATTCTTCCACCACCTCCTTGCTTTGTCCCCGCCGCCAATCGCATCCTCAAGCGCTTCTTCGATGTCGCACATACGATATTGAATTGGTAACCCACTTTTATCCCACCATTCCAGCACTTCGCTTCTGTTATGCCGTGTTGCACCAGTCAGCACATCCTGGTCAAAAATAATCTGTAGCCCGCTTCCAAGCCACCACTGCAGGACTTCCACCTTCCCCACACAGCTGGCATGATGCATGACATGACGATCATACGTATATTCCAACTGTGACGTCGCCCACCACTTGAGTACTTCCACATGCCCCGCCTGACTAGCTAACTCCATTACACGCCCGACCTTCAGGGGCAGATTATTGGCGAGATGCTGGTACTTCCACCATTCCAGGACATCAATACGATTTTTTGCGCTAGCACCTTCGAGGGCAGCTTCTGTGTAGTCCATTGGGAGCCCGGAAGTCACCCACCAGTCCAGAGACCCTACTTGGCCACTGCGAGAGGCTCTGTCGATAGCACGAGCAATAGACCCAGGTTTTGGAGGATGTATCAAGTCTGGGTGTTGCTCGAAGCCATGTTTCCACCATGACAGCACGTCTGTGCGACCGTGCTTTGATGCGTGGAAAGGGATCAGATCGTCTTTGAAGAGAGACAAAAATACGGGGCGATATTGCGTAACGAAAAATTCCAACACATTGACGTAACCAAGTCGCACGGCCGCGATGGCGCCGTGGGTTGAAGGAGGATTAGCTGCAGGATCTGCTGCACGAACGACGGGGATGCAACCCGTGAGCATGGAGAGGTCGATGGGTGCAGGGTTGCTCCATTCGCTAGGAGGAGACAAGGAAGTAGGAATGCCCAATGCCCGAGAGAGCTCCCAATCACCAAGATGATCAAAGATCTCAGCCAGAACTTCAACGGGAAGATCTACAGGACGTTCTGTGGCCGTTGTGTCTTTTCCTTTGTCCATGAGAGACATCGGCGCATCACTAGATACCGTCGGAAAATGATAGGTGTGGAAATCGTGCTGGGCTAATCTCGATGCAAGCTCCGTGTCCGCACCCGATGTCGGCAGGTTGCGTACTCTGAGGAAAAGTACTAGCTCGTCGTGTGGGAGCCGACAATAAGCATTGAAAACAGCTTTAAATGGATTGTCATGGTTCTGAAGGGAGTCATAAGATCAGTACTAGTGTGAAATGAACGGATGATGAGAAAGGTATTCACCGCCATATGCAGATGCCCAGAAAGATGTGGCTTGGGAATAAGAGACACACAAGGCTGGGAGGAAACTGACCACGTGGCTATGCTGACAATGAGCTTCAACAACTTCAAGTTGCTTTGACGGTATACGTTCAAGGTCTCCAGTCCGCTATTTAAACTCCCCTGTGGCCCTACTACATGACGCTTCTGCCCGCGAGAATGCCGTTACCTCCCAAAACTATCCCCGAATTCAACTTATTTAGCTCAGACCCCAGTCAGGCTTGTTCGAGGCGTCTCAAGGAATGTGTCACCCTATCTTTATGATGTCACAGTGGTACAAATCGGCATCGTTCTAATCGAGGTCCTGCTAGTTTATCAGCCTGGACTCGGAAGATTTACACCTAGCCCGTTCGACTCGGTCGGATCCGTCCCGTTTGGAGAGCAAGAGTTCCAGACTCTGCCGAGCCACGCTCTATCTCGGAGGACACATCTCAACTATTAAACCATCCAGTTGCTCCGGAGCGGGCGCCTCAGGATTGTTAATGGGATCCACGCCGGCGCTATTTACCTAGACCATCGTCATGCGGGGTATAGTGTCACATCCTTGTTCGCCTGAGTCTATCTCTCCGATTTTGGTCAAACGAATCCAGGGCCGGGCTTATTAAAGTAAAGTAATAGGCTTTCCTGTCTGCATGCGAACAGCAAGTCCTATGCAAAACAACGATCCTGCTGCACGTCCAGTGTCCACTGTTTTTTGCAAGGCTAGCGATGCCCAAGAATCCGACTGCTTATCCCTGCATAGAACCAAATACGGCGATTATACGTACTTCCAAAACACCCGAATGGAAACAGTCACGCAAGGCTAATAAGTAAAACCACACGTATCACAGCTGCTTCAGCATCGCTCGGAGCAACTAGCAGTCTTTCATTGTTCACCTACTGACTACAACTCTTAGTGATATCCGGAGGGTCATAATGACTTCGTTGTGTTGCTCATCCCCGCGCGATAAGGAAGAGTACTACGTTGATCAGTTTCTGGAACACAATACAGTGACGTAACCTGTACTTTGCAGTATGGAAACTCAGAAAACCACTGGCCAGACCGCTGTCCTCTATTTCCAAGGTTTCCACTTCTCAGAACCTTTCTAGTAAGTGCTTCTATCGGCCTCTGAGCGCCCTCTGCGACCATTCTAATGTGACATGTAGATTTATTTCCGCTACCGTAAGAGAGTGGGTTATATCGTGTTTTACCACTGGGACCTCATTCAAATCGGTCGTCTTCCTGTGTCTATCGCTTTTGACATTGAATCGCATTCTTCTCGTCTCTTCCTCGATTGCTCGTTCGCTTGGCCATTTGGGCCCAAGTTCGCGTTTCGCTGAAATTCCCACGGGCTCTGCCGCGCACTCACTTCCGATGTCGATCTCGAGGTCGCGTATGGTATCGATGTTGTGTTTGGGATGAATCAATTGGATTGCTGCGTGACCGCTGTTTTATGGGAAGACGAGGCTCCCGTCTCCGATTCTCTATGTCTGTCCTTCAAGTCTCATTGTCCTCGTTTTCAATATCTGCTGATTTCCTTCTGTGTTTATAGAAACTTCATGTATACTTAGTGGTATCGTCAATCACATTGAACCTGCTGATGATAGTGAATTAGAATTACCTCAGTCTTCGTCTCTCGTCGGGGAGTCTCATAGACATTCAGACTTGAACTTTATTGTACGTGTCATCTTTTTCGGGTCGCGTCAATCAGGGGCCCAAAAAGTTTCAACTTAGGAAGTCTCCTCAAGTGGAAGAGCCTGGCTAGTGTGGTTTCCACAACGGAATCAAATCTGTTTCTCTAGGTTCGAAACCTGCTGAACTACAGTTTTTTTCCTACAGGAACACACATTGACATTCATTCATGGATGGTCTCTTGCACCGTAACTGGTATTAGCCAGGTGGTTACCATAACAGAATCAAAATCTGTTTCCCTTTGACTGCGCAGGTTCGAAACCTGCCGAGGTTTCTTTTCTATCGGAACATACCTTAATATTCACTCACGGATGGTTTCCTTAGAAGCTCACCATAACTGGTCTTAGCCGGGCGGTTACCATAACCTGTTTCTCTTGGGCTGTGCAGGCTCGAAACCTGCCGACAAGGTTTTTTTATCGGAACACACTTGATATTCACTCACCGTGTATACTTAGTGGTCATGTCAATCATATTGATGATGGTGAATTAGAATTATCTCAGTCTTCGTCTCTCGTCGGGGCAGTTTTATTGTCTCGTGGACGTGCAGACTCGGACTTTATTGTCCATGTCATCTTTTCGGCCCGCGTCAATCAGGGCCCCCATAAGTTTTCAACTGTGTTACAACAACGGAGGAATCAAATCTGTGTCTCTTGGATTATGCAGATTCTAAACCTGCTGAACTACAGTTTGTTTCTATCGGAACACACATTGACATTCATTCATGGATGGTCTCTTTAGAAGTTCACCGTAACTGGTCTTAGCCAGGTAGTTACCACAACAGAATCAAAATCTGTTTCTCTTGGACTATGCAGGTTCGAAACCTACTGAACCACAGTTTTTTCTATCGCAGCACACGTTGACATTCATCCATTGATGGTCTCTTTAGAAGTACACCGTAACTGGTATTAACCAGGTGGTTGCCACAACAGAATTAAAATCTGTTTCTCTTGGACTGTGCAGATTCGAACCGACGATGAGGTTTTTTTCTATCGGAATATACCTCGAAATTCACTCATGGATGGTTTATCAGCACTTCACTGGAACTGGTCTCAGCCAAATGGTTACCACGTCAGAATCAAAATCTGTGTTCTTGGACTGTGCAGGTTCGAAACCTGCCGACAAGGTTTTTCTATCGGAACACACCTCGATATTCACTCATAGATGGTTTCTTTAGAAGTTGAACCAACTGGTCTTAACCAGGTGGTTACTATAACATATTCAAAATCTGTTTCCCTAGGACTGTGCAGGTTCGAAATCTGCCGACGAGGTTTTTTCCATCTGAACACATCTTGATATTCACTCATGGATGATTTCTTTAGAAGCTCACTGCAACAGGTCTCAACATAATGGTTGCCACAACAGAATCAAAATCTGTTTCCCTTGCACTGTGCAGGTTCAAAACCTGCCGACGACAAGGTTTTTTTCCATCAAAACGCACCTTGGCATTCACTCATTGTAAGGCTGGTGGTGAGTCCGGCAGGGAATTGGTGAGCAAGACGATGAAGTTTTTAGATGCGAGATGAGCGATAACGGATAGGAACGGATTGTTGTTGGTAAGCGTGCTCAGATCTAGACTTTGGGGCAAGTGGCGGAACAGGACGTCTCAAGGCTTT
The DNA here is from genome assembly GCA_016800925.1 of Suillus spraguei. Taxonomy (NCBI): domain Eukaryota; kingdom Fungi; phylum Basidiomycota; class Agaricomycetes; order Boletales; family Suillaceae; genus Suillus; species Suillus spraguei. Next base: position 389,075 of record JABCPU010000005.1, on the reverse strand, counting down.
CTCTAAGGTGCTTTTGAGCGGGGATCTTCTAAGGTAGAATTCGCTGTTCGATACCAAAGTGTACATGAGCTAGATATACAGAAAATGATAAGGTTTCGTCGAGGATACGCCACAGAAAATAATGAGGGCGTGAAGATCGAGTGAGCATTTTTGACAGTGGCGAGGAAAATAGTGAGTCAGAAGCGAGGGAAAAGAACTGAAAGTAGACAGAGATAACGAGCGAGTTTTATAGTAATAGGGACGGAAAGCATGTGGGTTGAAGACGGCAGTGAAGTAAGGAATGAAAAGAAGAAGGTTTGACTTTCGGATGCGATGTGACACTGATCGCATCCTTATGTCACGTGGACGGTCTCGAACGCATTGAGCGTTCAAGGTGTTTATCTGAAGCCTTGGTCTGGGCGTAGAGGATACACAATCCTTACATCATGGATGATTTCCTTAGAGGTTCATCTTAACAGGTCTTAGCCCCCGTCCAAAGTGTTGTTGCAACATTAATATTGACAGAATGCACTCGTGATCAATAAGAACATTGCAGGTAGAGAGACGTATGTTGAACATTCTTTACTATCGGGGCACATAGTATGAAGGTGTGTCTAAATCATGGCAATTACTGTTCACCAAGGTGGAACATATATCCGATAAGCCTTCTCTGGAAGCCATTGCATCTTGGCATGGTTTATGCTTCGCAGGCATAAATTAATACTATGCTTTTTCATCGTCTGTTTTCACAAGGTATGTTTCTTGCAGCCGAAACTCCTGCACGCGGATTATACTGAAGGTCTATAAATTTTAAAATTTTCGATCAGGTGAGTCGCACAAGGTGTTCGCAGGCCAGTAGTTACCTTACCAAGAAGGTTCCGAGAAGTACTTAGAAACCTTGGAAGGTAGACCTGGTCTGGCTTTCCATATTGCAGATACCTCTGAATTGACATTGGTTGTACCGTTTTCCTTTCCTCGTACACTATTATCCTGAGACAGCTCGCAGAGCACCGCGTCTTGATTGTTTGTTGTGATATATAAATATGGAAATTCTCTCTCTCCATTGATCGTGAGCCCGGCAGGTACTTCGGTAGGCTGATGATATCATATACTTAGTTCTTTTATATCGCACAGCATAATCGACATGTTTATCTTATAATGCCGAGTTTGATGACATTATCAGATCTCGGTCCAACCGGACCGTGAACGTCACCGAGCGAGGAATCAAGGTGTTCTTTAATTTTTTGTCCAAGTTGTTTGAGAAAAGGTCAACCAGATCAAGGGTCAGTCATAGCTGATTGAGTTCTTGTCGTGCTCCTCGCCTACCGATAGCAATAGCTGGTCAAATACAGTGATTAGCGCAGAGCTGTGTACGGCGAGTATCCGGATTCTGGAGTGTCGCTGGTCACCAACAGTGTCATACCATACGTGTCGACTGCTGGCCATCCATGAATTAGGTCAGCAACAAAACTTGAAGTCTGTCACATGAAGTGAAGAGGAACCCGCCGGGAGCGTCAGCAGCGCCCCATGAACTATAGTCGGTAGCATATACATATACAGCACGCACTGCGCAACACAAGTAGTTGCGTCACTTCAACTTCCCATTCCTCCACTCGAGGAAGTGGCAGGCATGTTGCACGGCACGAGCCTTGTTCTCCTGCTCCGCCATCCCAGTACTTTGTAGGGGGAGCACAAATGACGCAATAAACGTTGTAGTGACGTCCATCTCGTTCCAAAATACGCGGAGATATTGCCAAAGCGTTTCATGCTCTGGAAATGCACGTACGAGTGTGAGAGCGTGTTCGATCATGGGAAGTAGATTGTCTGGCAGGGAATCGCTTTCCGCGTCTTCAGTGAGACGTGCAAGATGATGAACAGCACTATAGTCGGAGACGTGAGACTCAATCCACTGCATGACGGAGATGATCTCTTTCGGTAATATTTCAGTGAACACGTCTGAGGTGGTAGAATGCACTCCGGGTACGAGGGCAGATTGAATGCATATAGTGCGATGGGTCCAGCCAAAATAATTGCGGGGATAGAGCTCGCAAGCTCTAGCGACAACATTAATTTCCACAGAAAGGTCATTCGGGGGAAGGTAGAAATTTGGTGAATCGGGAACTTCATCAGCAACCAACCCTTGAGGAAAGCTTGAGATTGGATGTATGCGTTGGAGAAGCCATCGTCTGTGATACCATAGCTCGCCCTGTTTGCAACAGTGCCTGCTCGAAAGTAGAGCGGCTGTAAACTCGAGTTCTTGCCCCGTATTGATGAGATTCCGTACAATGAGATGCTTTCTAGCATTGAGCGCAGTTTGGTGAGCTGGATTCGTCAAAATAAGGACAGCAGAAGAATCGATTAAGTCCTGAATCATCGAAGACATGATGTGGTTGGATGAATTCTCGAGTGCATGAAATCCGGAAGCCTTGCGTGCGGCAGAGAACATAGGCACGGCAAAGAGGTATGACCGACGAAGTTCTTTCTCGGGTACACCGAGATTATTCTCCGTGAACAGAAAAGGAGATCGAGATCGTTCTGCAACGTCTGGGATCCAGATAGATGCATCGCCAGGGAGGACCTCAATAGTTGCGCTATGATAACGCAGGCCACATGAGCCGTAACGTCAACAAGGTAATTCTATGATAGCTCACGGAGGTTTGAGTAACAACGAAGCAAGTGACCTGAAGCAAGTCGAGGCTGATGCATCCGTCACAGTCATGCTGGATCTTGGGCGTTGAGCTATGCGTTGACGCACATTTGCGGAACTTTTAGTAGCAGTGTGTCACGACTCACAGGCTAGGCTCAGATTTACCATCAGCATCAACTCTCATTACAATATTGTGCAATCTGCACGCAAGGGATTCGGAAACTAGCAACACTTATATCCCACTGCTTGGAACATGTCATATTTCAGTTGTGGCCTCAGGTTTGTCCGTCTGGCAGCTTCTTTGTATGTTGTGGTCGCCGTCCTCTATACAACAAATCATATTCTGTCTCCAATACGGACATTTGCGAGGTTGTATATGGCCTCCTACGATACAGCCGTTGCCAAAGTTCATCAAAATGCCGAGGTCGCTGGCAGAACGTCTCAGGAAATGTTACTTTGGCCTGCATCCTCGTTGTTGCCCGAACATGCAGCTGCCAAGGCAACAGACGGGATTCCAATCAGCGAAGATCTTTTTCTCTCCAAGGCATTCTCGCAGTCTATGCACCCTCTCAAAGTGGTTCCTTACTACTACAGGGCTTCAAGGACATTTGAACAGAACGATATTACAATCACCACTCTCGTCACATTCAATCGATTCAAGGTCTTTTCCGAGCTTGTGACACATTACCAAGGTCTGCTCCGGTTTTGCAATCGTTTGTGCTCTTATTTTTTTGTCGAAGGTCCGATTTCTGCAACCGTCCATGTCAAACCTAGTGCAACTCATGCCCTTCTGGATGCTTTGCATGACTTGTATACGTCAACGCCGGCGATGTCAACCTACGTCGACATACACCTCGTTCTCACGCCCTTCGACCGTCAATTGAATACTTGGCGAAATACTGCGCGTCTCTTTGCCCGTACTGAATTTGTCATGATGCTTGACGTTGACTTTGCCATTTGCACCAACTTCCGTTCCGCCATCAGGGCTAGTCTAGATGCTAAGATCGGTCGAATTCTTAAGGAGGGACATGGTGCTCTTGTGGTGCCTGCGTTCGAATATGTCAAACAGCAAGATGGCCAGGACCAGAAATATTTTCCTCGCGATAAACAGGTCTAGATGACGAGCGACATGATCCAGGAAGTTACTGAATGACACTGTTTAGACTTTGCTTTCGCTGGTCAAGGCGAAGAAGATCGATATGTTCCACCGCACTTGGGCTCCTGGCCACAACAGCACAGATTATCCGCGATTCTATTCAGCTGTCCCTGGTGAAGTTTACAAGGTCACGCAGTACCACCCGGCGTACGAGCCTTATGTGATCTTCAGAAAGGAAGGGCCTCCATGGTGCCAACCAAATCCGAGTCAAAAATCTGTCTTGCTCTGTCTAATGTAGTCTTTGTCTTTCCAGGTGCGATGAACGCTTCATTGGATATGGAGGGAACAAGGCCGCTTGTCTCTATGAGATGTACCTGTCCGGCATGTCGTTTTATGTCCTTGCGGATCACTTCCTCGTGCACCAGAGTCACCCATACGAGGAGGAAGCGCGAAAACTTGAGGTATCCATTGTTCTCTCGTAGTCGACGACTCTTGATATTGGGATTTGTATCAGCGCAAGAGTAACCGTAAGATATACCAGGACTTCAAGGAGGAAGTTTGCCTCCGGTTCGTTCTCAGGCTTATCACAACCGCTCACAGACCATGACCATGACATCTGAGCACCCGCTATGTTTTGTTTCCTAGGTACTTGAAGCGCCACTATGATTCTGGAACGCTTAATACTAGCTACGGGTACAACGTTCAAGAGGAATGCAAGAAAATCAGAGGGGTGTCGAAGATTGCTGCTTTGGTGAGCTTCATACCGTACCTTTAATGCGCATGTTTGAAGTTACTTCAACAGATGATAGAGAATAGATTTTAGTAGGCATGTCAGTAATGGATTGCCTTCTACTTGTACCAAACGAGGTTGAAACGTTCCTGACGGAAATGGCATTAAAAGCGATAGTCTGAAATGTCTGATAATTGTGCATAAATTTATTTGCCTTCAAGCTTTTTGTAAGGATTTAAGTTACCTCATGGTATGTCTATCAGTTATTTTGAGTCCCATGGTGTTCGATCGACAAAGATTAGCGACTGGCCTTGGATCAGCGAAGCCCAAGCCAGAGCGTCCAGCAGAGCGTCGCGAAGCAGACCATGTTCTTAGCACCCGCTGCAGCCATCCGTCTCCTAATATAAGAGCCTGTTAGGTAGGGCAAGAGGAACGCTAGGATAATGGGAATGGTAGCGGTTTCGAACCTGCGAAAGTTCTCAACAGGAAGTTACTGCTACCCCAACCGCGCTGACCCTCTCATTCTGTTTAGGATATCACTACTCAGGCTAAGCCTATATATAGCCACTCGCTCAGATATAAAAACCTGTCCTTACTTTTACCTATCTTTAGCGAACAACACCTCTCCTGGTGGTCCGTCAATCCCCGTCGAACATATTAGCAGATAAACGGCATACACTGAAATGCTCCCCCGCGTGCTATTGTGCGGTCGGTTTTCTAGGTTTATCCGATGATGATTTGGACCCTGACTTGTCTCAGGTGAGGTCGAGTATGTCCAGGATGAGCTCGAAGAGATGTTTCAGGGGATCGCCGAAGTCGTAGTAAGTAGGTTTCCCTTTAATTATACCTCTAGCTTTACCACTTTTCCTCTTCAGCATCTGGTTTCAGGATCTCGTTCTCATTTCCTCTCCTCATTCGGGCCCGGTGGGCCGTATGAAGGGACTGTCGCCGTGTACAGGCGCAATGCATCTTCTGAAGTCATAGGAAAATTTGACGCACCGTTAATTCACGCTCTAGCCGATATGAGCATGGTTCGCTGGATCGCTCATAATGGCAGTGGTTACGATGAAATCGATGTGCAAGCTTGCAAAGAACGAGGTAATGTCTGCTCTCGGTCAGGATAAACTGTTGCTACCATGTGTTTGCCCCAGGAATAATGGTGTCAAATACTCCAAGAGCAAATGAAGATGCCACTGCTACTGCCACTTTATACCTTATGCTATCGTGCCTGCGGCACTTTTCGATGGCAGAACGCTCCCTTCGCTCTGGTACATGGAAAAAACCCTATAATGCAGCCCAAGTTCATGACGTTACTGGGCGCACGCTTGGTATATTGGGATTAGGTGGCATCGGCTTGAGATTCGCTCACCTTGCGCACGCCTTTCCAATGCGCATCATATACTTTTCACGAAGGAAGGCAGAATCTGCACCAGACTGGTGCGAATACGTCTCAAGCATAGAGGAATTGTGCAAACAGGCCGACGTACTGAGCGTACATATCCCTCTCAACCAATCCACAGTTGGTACGATTGGAGAAAAGGAGATCAGGACCCTGCAACGGGGTAGTATTCTTCTCAATACGTCACGAGGACGAATAGTGAACCAAGAGGCTGTGATACGAGCACTGGAGGACGGTCATGTAACACTTCTTCTATCGTTTTGTTGTCTTTTCTCACAAGTTTTAGCTTTCATCAGTCGGTTTGGATGTATACCCCGATGAGCCACGCGTAGATCCGCGTTTATTGACCTTCCCACGATGTACACTTCTACCGCATGTTGGGGGAGAGTCAGCAGAGGCATGGAGGTCAAGAGAACTGAAAGCATTAGGAAACTTGAGAGCTTTTTTACTGGGTGGCGTCGGGGACAATATTGTCGCTGAGTTGAAGGCGGAAATTGGTAATTTGACTACCCTGTAATCACCGTCGATCATGGCTTAGAAGGAACGACTGCCTACCGTCATTTAATTACAGAATGCAGGGAGGAGAATACAACCTCAAGTGCTGTTGAAGAAGCATGCAATGCTTCCAGGTGGACGCTAGAGATGCATCCTACACAATGTGTTTCGTGTCGATGCATCATTTGCAGTATTGATCCAACCTCTGTACGCACATCATCAGGAAATTCACACATTCCTTGACTGCCTTATGCGGACTTATTTACACTTAACTGCTGGTGAATTGAATCTACTTGTCCAAAATTTCAATGTGATGAATTCAGAAAAAAAAAGTTGAGATATATTATATACATGTTTATTGTATTTCGCACTCAAAAAATATAAGATATGCAGTGAATGATGTGAGAGAGAGCAAACAATTTGAGATAAGTGAGTTAAGCTGATTAAGCATTTAAGGAATGTGTGAATTTCTGATGTTGCTATATCCTGCAGGAGCTCGCGTTTAGGTTAAATACGCTGAAGTAACTCGCTCTGTCTCCCCCCTCTATTTATTGTGAGTCATTAACATCCTTCACTTTTGACATCCTTCACCCATTTCTCCACTAGCCTGAGCTCCCACTGGCACGTCCTGCACAGCCTATAAACAAGAATGAGCAACAGGCGCGCTCGAGATTCTGTTACCCACCATGCGTGGCGTCGCAGGGATGCAGAAACAAATCGTTTGTAGTACTCAACTTTTAAATTACAAACAGTAATTTGTCACTATTGGATTCATAACAATGTTATCTCCCAGCTTCGCATGTAGGGTGCCCTCGTGGTCTAGATATTTAGTCTTACTACAACAGTACAATGTTGTAAGCCGGATGCTTACCAAACATCACACACGCGTCATTTATGACATCACGCCATCTATACGTCCCTATGCTTGGCTTTGTTTACGAGAGACTCGGGATTGTCCATTTGTATAACGCTATAATTCCACGGTTTTGTCCTGTTATTCTCTCGTCTGATTCATTTAGTGTTTCCCGCCGCCATCGCGGCGGGTTTCCAAATGTCAGTTGGTTATTAAGGTAGTGCTGCCGAAGTCCGGTTCGGTTAGGTTCATCACCCTATATCTGTGAACCCCGAACTCGACCAGTGGTCAGGTTCAAGCAAGATGGGCGAACCCTGGACCGGACGCCTTCGAACGCGTTCGCAAGGGTTCAGTTCAGGTTCAGAACGCGTTCGAACCCTCGAACCGTTGATTTAATTAGCAAAAAAAATCAAAATGAAAATGACATGTACAATACGAATAGCTACTAGAACTCTTCATTGACATCGACGCGGTTATCATAAGGAGCGGCGAATTCAGCCTGGGCTGTTGCGGAGATGTGACCTTGGCAGTATGCGCTCTTGAGCAATTGAAGAGCCTCGAATGTTGTTGGCTTCAAACAGCTGCGACACACGGTCCCAGTAACACCGCCACTCGAAAATGCTCTCTCAGACGCAACAGCTGATCCCTGAATGGCGAGGTAGTCCTTTGCAATGCGGGAAATAGTTGGGTATTGTATAGAATGGTGCTTTAAAGTTTTTTGAATCATGTCAGTATGAAAGCAATACAAATAAAATAACGAGACGTACACCCCACCAAGCCACCACATTGTTGACGTCCTCGAGCGGTGCATCTAGATAGTCCTCGAGTTCTTGACGAGGCCTTCGTGTGGTTGCGTCATTCACGACACGCGATTTGACAGAGCTTCGCATCCAATTATGGCCATACGAGCCTTGGCGAGCAAGCGAGGGAGGTGCAGTAACAGACGGCTCTGCAGGAGCCTGCGAGGGAGTACTACTGCGATGATACATATCAAACTATGTAAGATTAGTATACAATTGACAGAAATGAGTGATGAGCGACGTACTGTGCTCTCGAGGCATTGCATGCCTTGTTTGAAAAAATGAGCGGTCCATTTGTCTTTTGCGTACGCGACCTTGTAGTTGGGGTCCAGCGCTACACCAACAAGGTCAATGATGTTCAAAGGCATTAGAATAGATACGAGATACATACCGAGACAAATGAAATATACATCTGTGTCGTCAGTCTTACTATACCACTTGTGGAGATTAGTGACACCAGCTTCAATGGCCGTTGAGAAACGGGCAAATTTTGACGCGTTCGCCATGTTTTGCAAAGTGTCTTGAAGACATTCGAGCACTGGAATGGTTCTCTGGCAGTCTCCCGGATCTTCTCTGTAGGCTTGACAGCGCGGCCTGAATGACGAATGAATGAATTGAGAGTGCCTTTGGATGGAGGAGGGGGAGGGAGGATGGTAGTGTCATCATCTGGGTCGTGTATCCACTCCATCTCTTCAGCGCTTTTCAACGAACCGTCAGGACGACGGGCTGGTGCAGACGACTCGAACATAGTTACAGCAGGGAGTGCAAATGTTGAACCTATACCACAAGTGAATATATATATCTCAAACTAAATAAAAAAATGTTGCGCACCTTCAAGTTCCAAAATGACAATCCATTGCGCAAACTTGGTGGAAAACCCAGGAATCACCACAGTAGTAGGTATATTCTGAATGAAAAAACATTAGAAGTTAGCAACTTATCAAACATGAGAGACGGTGAACATAGTACCGGTGCTTCGAGTCGTTGCATAGCTGAAAAAAGTACCCTTGTTGCTTGTGCAATGTGGGGAATGCTACTGTCAAAAGAAGAGAAGGAACAGAAGTTGGTGAGCGCACTACTTAAACTGACAGGAAGCCTCACGAAAAACACGCAGCTGGAATTGTGCACATGGTGCAGGTTTGGACCGGTTCGGACGCGTCCGAACCGGTCCACATTTTTCAGTGACGACATCGAACCCCGAACCTGTTAGGGGGTTCGGTCCAGGAGAGAGACCAAACCTGTGACCGAACCACTGGTCCAGTCTGGATGGGTTCAGGTTCGAACCATGGTTCGGGACCGGACTGCGGCAGCACTATATTAAGGAGAACTGTACAAAATGCCTCCTCGATTGCCAAATAGACTCACTTGTGCATTACCCAATCACTTAGTCCATTCCCTATGCTCCAATCCTTGTTGGGAGGCATCAAATTCTGGCAGTCATCGCCATGTGTAGATCTTCAGTGGCCAATGGTGGCATGAGGAATAATTCAATTATGGATCACATCAGGAAATCTACACATTACTTAATCACAACTTAATGATGGCTGAACACATGAGCAACGGATCAAGAACAAATAAGCCAAAAATAGTGGTTCTCAAAGTTGAACCTTGAAAAAAAATCATAGCAAATTTGGATGCGGCCGATATGGCAGGTTTTGAACTCCAACCTGCCAGCATGCTCATCATTGCTGCTGGTGTCAACGTGTCACAACCCACAAACGAATTAATGCAAGGGCAGAGACTAGGACTCAAACTAAGGTTATCACAAGAGGAAGAGGAGCAAGGACGTCTTGGATTGCTACAGTTGTAGATACAAGAGGTTTGAACTAAAGAACTACTACAGCGAAACTAGCTAACTATATACACATATTGAAACTGAGATATAAACTGAGTTTGAAACTACTAGCCAATCATAAAATAGAAACGAGAATCGTACGATGTGATAGTTGTAACATTGTTATGACATCATATTCTAGAAGGTTCTAAGATCATGTGATACTATCTTATCTTATCTTATCTTATCCGATAGCATCATAAAAGATCTCTTCATCTTCATCAGGAAGTTCGGTTATAGAAGCGGTTATAGGGATTTCGATGGAGTTTGTGTTTGTCTTAGCGCTGGGTTTAGACGCTTTAGGGAAATTGAGAAAAGAGTAATGATTTGTATTTGGAATTCGTGACACAACGCTGCTAAAGCTTTAATCTGATTCTTAATTGCTGTCAGTAGGAACATCCAGGATCATGTCATGATCCAATCAAAGAGGTCGAACCAATACATCTGCTGGTATGGACACCTCAAAGAAGTGTACTATCCATTGGGAGGGGGTCCATAGTGCTCATACTGAACACCTACTTGCCTGGTGCAAGGAAAATGAAGACGCACACATCAAGCTTTTCTCTGATTTTGCAAAGGATGCGAAGGAGCAAGGTTGGAAGAAGAAGCAGAGTGGTACTTCGAGAGATGTTGTATATTCACAGGTTGCACAAGCTGTATTTTTGAATGACGAGGATCTGGAGGTTCAACAACTCTTCAAGGAGGACCCAAGGCATTCATAAAACCAGTTTCAACCCATTTCGACACGTAATTATCTAGTTCCTGCATCATCCATCTTCCCACTGGAACCACTGATCAGATGTCTCAGACTGAGGAGGAAATATAATGAATTTAACAAGGATCTCAAGCAGTCGGGAGCAGGAAAGACATATGCAGAGCTGTAAGAAGATCCAAAGATGAAGTCTTTGATCAGTAAGTCTTAGCTGCTGTTGATCTGCACCTGTCCTAACTATGTCTCCGTCAGATACACAGCTTGAAAAATTTCCCTGGTGGCCTGAGCTTCATGGCTGGTGGCAGACAAATCCAGCTTTCAATCATGCATTCTCTACTGTGGATGCAGGGCAAGATTTTGCATCTGCTGCATTGGAACATTGTAATATTTCCAAGCACCCACAACCACTGGCTACAGTTGACAACAATGCTTGCACAGATGATGATCCTGATGATGGAGACATAGTTGAGGTTGGTACTTGCAGCATGGACAATGGTGCCATTGTAGATGTGACAGATGATATGGTGGTTGACCAGCCCCCCCACATAGAATCACATTCATCAGCATCATCACTGCTGTTACCTTTGGACCATGGTCCTAGCAATGTACCTTCATTCTCACTGCCTCCATTACCACAGTGATACCAACTGCAGCAATAGATAAGCTCAGTAGACTAGCAAGTCACTGTATTATATACCTGCAGCAATAGGTAAGCTGCAGTAGTAGTCAGTATTAAGTAATGAATGTGTAAGCAGTGTATGCTCACCTCAGTAAACTAGCAAGTCACTGAGGTAGGTAGAGTAAAGAGCAGCTGTAAGTATGTCCATGCTTATCTAATACTACTGGTAATGTCTGAGGTCCATGTAATGTTTGACTATTCAACACCAACGACCTCAGCTCCCTCCCATCTCAACTTCTGACACACTTGGAGTGGTATCATTGAACTCTCCTGAGCACTCATTAGTACCCAATAAAAGTGCCCCTGATAATTCATTGTCTGTTTTTTCCAATTTTAAGGAATCTTCACCTAGCTGTCAGTCTACACCTATTAACTCAGAAGACTCGGATGTTGGTGCCAGCTGAGCACTGCAGTCTCTCCATGTCAGCTCACTTGAGGGAAGTCATGGAAGTTCACCTTCTCTTGCTACAAAACACTCTCATCCACCTATTTGAAGTGCATCACCTCAGTTTAGTCATCCCCCCTCTTCATCATGCAAATGCCCTGGCAGCAGTGCTCTTGACCAGACCTCTGAAAAAATGTCCCAAATGGCAGACTCTCTAATGAAGCACCTTGAGAGCAAACATGAGGGTCATGCCAAGCATGAAAGCTACAAACATATAAAACTTTAGAGTGACATTTGGGCTCGTGATCTCAAGGCTCACAGTGCTTGTGATGAGCAGGAGCATGTGATGTGTCTTGCAGAACAAGACCACCTCCACCAGCAGGAGAGGATGACTCAACAAATTGAGTTTACAAGACTCTCACTTGAGCTATCTCATGCACATCAAGAAGAGGAGGAGGCTCAGATTCGTCATTTTGCTATGGAGTGTGGTTCTGATCAAAACTGAAGTAGGTCTGTACTGTGTCATCATGCAACTCATTTTTAGGACTCAGAAATGCATACCATGTTGTACTCAATCTCAAGCGTGACAACACACAGCAAACACTACAGGTTTGGGGTAAGTGCTTTGAGTTCACTGAGCTCAAGTGCACATTTCCCTTATTGGGTACTAAAGAACTTTTACTTGACAAAGGTTAGATACTAAAGAGGACAAAGAGCTTCTACTTGACAAAGCAACCACACCTTTAACGTGTTGCCATTCACTCAAATGAGGAAAGCAACTGTGCCTTTAATGTGTTGCAAAAATCCTGCCCCGCAGTTCCAATGCAAGTCTGATCACCTACTACACCACCCCCTTGCTGATCATCCTCTCCTGCATCACCATCAGCTCGCCTCAACCTCCTAGTTTGCTGATAGAAACAGACATTCATGTCTGCATGGTTTTTTTTTCTTCAATTTCAATGATTAGATTGTGCAGAACAAAGCACGAATGGATTCACATGTTTGCATAGTCAAGATCCTTCTGACTTTGGATTGGGATGCGAAGCTCCCACAGTGATTGGAACCAGCCCTTGATAGAGCCAAAAAATGCTCTGAATGAACATGGACCTAGATGTTGGGTAAGGACTATAAATGTATATTGCCATTCATACTCACTGTTGATAGGTTATAGTTGAACATCTTTTGGTCTGGCATCAAACACCCTCCTGGCAGCCGTTTATATGGCGGCACACACCAGGTTCATGCAGCATATGCTGAATCTGCCCACAACCACTCTCCTGCACTGAAAAATGACTCAGGATCCTGGGAAACTCTTGTCCATGCAAATATGTTTGAGTTGTGGAGACTTCCAGGTACGCCAATGACGTAGTCCACAATACAAAGATTATGAGGGAATATAATGACCTTTTTGATGGTAAGTAACTGCACTGCACATTGAATCAACACTTATCTGTGCTGTTAGAGAATAATCTGAGTTCTTGTCAAAGAAACCCTCCCCATGCCAACCTGGCTTCTTGTGTAAAGGGGATGGAGTCCCATCTACACTAAGAAAGCCTCCATGCCATTCATGACATGTCTTGCTTTCAATGTAAGTTTTTGCCTGCTCCAGCTCAATTTGATCCTCATGATCAAGTGGATCAAAATGAATGGCCTGGTCATGAAGTTGAAGGATTGCGATCATCACCTGTTTGTAGCAGTTGTAGACGGTCCCCACAGACACTCCAGCCCAGTCAGATATGTCTTTGGTGGTTGTGGCATTGCCATAATGGCCAGCACCATTGAGAAAAATGGTGAGCTGTATTGGGATGGGGAGTTGGGGGTTGTTGGAGTTGTTGTAAAAGATGGTGTGTCTTTGAATCAACTTTGTAAGTTCATCAAACATGTCCACATCAACATGGAGCTTGCAACAAAATTTTTCAGGTGAGAATAGAGCCCACTCCTCCAGCAAGTGTAGCTGAGGGCACAACTTAGAGGCGGTGTAAAGATACAACCTAACCTGGGCTGTAGATAAACTACCTCCTAAGTTAGTATGTGAGTCTTGCCTCCGTCTAGTCTGCTTCACTTGTGAAACAAGAGCATTCAACCCTAAAGGGGGATGCCTGTTAGTTGTTACAGTTGTACGTGCCCCTATTCATTTTCTCTTTGTCTTCTTTACTTGTATTACATAATGTTATGAACTGGGATGGCGTCACCAGTGACAGTGAAAAGACACAGACGGTCTGCTGGGAAGTTCTACAATGTCCAGAAGAGGACAAGGTGAAAGTACTGGGAACGTGTTCCGAGTACGATCAAGGGTTCGGCCTCAAAGACAAGTCTAAGAGGTTCTACGAGAATAGAGACTAAGACTAAGGAGTGCTTAGACTTAGAGACGATTCAAGACGACTTAGGTTGGAGACCTAAGCGAAGGATGTTCCAGGTAAAACCCAGTAAGATTAAAGTGAAGTATACAAGCATAATACAATGTGCTTAAATAGGCCAATATGTGCGCATGGACCAAGAGAGACGTGAGAATTGTAAGTGCGTATCCAAAGAAGGAAGGCAACTATAGTACAGATGCGTTGAGCATATGAGTCAGAGTCTTGTTACGTAATATGCAAAGTAAAGTAGACAGAGAAAAATGAATAGGGGCACGTACGATTGTAACACATAACATGACTCTGAATCATATGCTCAACGCATCTGTACTATAGTTGCCTTCCTTCTTTGGATACGCACTTACATTCTCAGTCTCTCTTGGTCCGTGCGCACATATTGACCTATTTAAGCACATTGTATTATGCTTGTATACTTTACTTTAATCTTACTGGGTTTTACCTGGAACATCCTTTGCTAAAGATCTCCAATCTTTAGTCGTCTTGAATCGTCTCTAAGTCTAAGCACTCCTTAGTCTTAGTCTCTATTCTCATAGAACCTCTTAGACTTGTCTTTGAGGCCGAACCCTTGATAGTACTTGGAACGCATTCCTTGTACTTTCACCTTGTCCTTTTCTGGACATTGTAGAACTTCCCAGCAGACCGTCTGTGTCTTTTCACTGTTGCTGGTGACGCCACCCCAGTTTGTAACATTAGTATTGTCAAGTTCAAGTCAAACCTATGTGCGAATGAAGCGTTGTAGTCAGCGGTAAGTTGCCGCGGTCAGCATTAGTGCTGCCAGAACTAGTGTCGTATGTAGTGGTGCTACTGTGGTTGAGATAAAGTCAGTAACAGTTGCGTCAGCGAGCGATGATATCAGCAGTAGCGGTAAGGTTGCAAGCGGTGCAAAGAAACAGTAAAGAAGACTGCGGTACTTTCAGTGGTAAAGTAGCGGTGCATGAGAAGTTCAGTCAAAATAGCAATCAAAAGTCCAGCAGTAATGGAGAACGAGCATGATTGATTAACGAATGATAAGGAACTTTAAAGACTAAGTCTACTACTGGGTAGATCCAGAGCTAGACAATAATCCTGACCTATAGTACATGCAATGGGGTAAAATCAGGTCCTGTATTGTGTGGGGTATGCAGTGCTTATATCCTAAATTGTATGTACTTGGAATGCTCTAGGCGAGATCAGTAGCGCTCAAGTATAGTAACTGCCATATGTAAACATAGTGCGAGGTGCTGCGGCACGAGGCGACATGTAATAAGGCTTGCCGTGGAATCAGTGGTAATGAACATAAAACAAACAACGCACCAAATGGAGCTATGCAGACGCGGCAAGGACATGGAAGGACATCAGTATGTGGAATGAAGTGCAGCAGTTGGTACAGTGTGTGGTAAGCATGGGATGCTGCCGGTAATGCTAAAAGGGTAAGACGGCCATGGACAAGTGGTAACTCCTATAGATGTGAGACGAGTGTCAAAAGATAGGGTTTTAAGCCTAGCACCAATATGTTCATTACAGCAGACGGACATCAAGGACTTGACATTTCTCCACCTCATCATGCAGTGCAGTGATTGCATCGGCAAACTGAGTAAAGACTCATTTGCACATGTCTGGGATATTGCATGATAGGAATTTGGAGTATGCTGTGGAGAGTGACATCAGAGAGTTGTGTGACAAGGCAGATGTGATTGATGACATAGGGGACACTGGAGACTCTGGCCATGTTGGTGATGCAGTCCATATACTAATATCCAAGCCACTATGGCCATTGACAGCATCATCAGATTCCTTATCAGAGTCTTCATTATCATCTTCATCTAGTAGCTGATCTATCATAAACTCAATTAGTTTCATATATTGTGTGATGGTAAGGTCATTTCTGATTTGTTTGAGGCTGCAAAGCAGCTTATTTCGATCTGATTCACTGTCATATACCATACTTCTGATCTCAGATCCGATCATATCTGATCAGATCCGATCGATTCTATTTCCGTCTGGTCCACAGATCCTGTCCGGATCACCCATCTGAATATGCCCACTTCTCGCACTCTAACTTCCTTGTGGATATCTGTGTCTATCTCCTTTCGTCATTCCTCCTGTTTCCGGTATTCTGGCTGTGTATGTTTCTGTCCTTTGTCACTGATCTGTTACCTGTGTTTCATTTCCGACTCGTGCTTACTGATCCGCTGTGCATTAACTAATAGACTTCCGTTATACATCGTACATAGCCCTCGGTCCCGGACTCGTTGATTATCCGTACTAGATACTTACAGTATATAAACCACTTGTAGATCTCCGTAGAACCTTAGTTCGAATATCATCTTAGATTCTGCTCATTCTGTTTCCTCCAGACTTGAGTTACTTTCTGCTCTAGTCATCTTCTGAGACTTGGGATTGATTCCTTTAGTCTATATCTCCGACTCTACTAGTTAGTTAGGAACTTGTTCCAAAGCTAGCCTTAATCTCGTTCCATCTCTATGCTCCGGATAACCTTCAGATGTACCATATCCGATACCTTCGGACGTCCGGATCCGTCACGCAACTCCTTCCAGATCTTTGGACGTATATACCTACTCTCTGAAATAAGGGGCATTACTTGGGAAAGGGGCACAGTGCACGAACTGAGGCCAAAGCCCTTCGGATTTTTCACCCTTTGAGTATGGTCTTAACATTCATGGGGCATATTGATGGAGCTGCAGAACACTATAGCAGATGGCACAAAGCTTAGGGTTTATTTGTCACTGTCAGAGCTTCAATGCTACTGGCAACGTGCAAATTTCTGACCTTCCAAAATTCTATGAAGTCAACTTTGAGTACCACTATAGTGTCATTAGACCATTGGAAACACTCACCAAGGTGGCATACAGACAGGCCAGTTATGCAAGCATACAGGAATATTGCCAGTTGCTCCTCTAGTTTGATGTTCTTTGAATCATGTATCCCACCCTCCCAAAGTATGTTGAGTAGTATTATAAATACATACTGGTGAACGCCTAGCTGTTAGCAACCTAGCCAGGTGCTAAGGAACTTGAGTGGTGTCTGCGATGGGCACTCTATAAAGAGTGGTGGCCCATGCATATTGGTCACCTAGCGCAGAGTGCGCTAGTTGTGTCGGCTTGGAGGTGGGCATGATGTGCTGTCTCACAACCAGTCTCAGTGACAGGTTCTACAATGACAAATAGACTTAGAAGCAATGAGCTTCTAAGAAGTCGAAGTATAGACAATAAGATTATCGAAGCTTATTGAAAGGAAGTTCAGGGTCGAAGATCAAGTGGATTCAAGTTAAAGAAGTACAAAGGCTATCTGTGCATATTTATACATAAGATTGAAGCAGAGCATGAATACGTAAGTATCGCTAGATTAAGTATGAAGTCAGATAGCCAATAGAAGAACGCATGCTCATAAATGGGTCAGAGGCATATGAACCAATGAAAGCATGCATGTGCAAAAAGGAGTCATAGGTGCAGAGCCGAAGGTCTAAAAGGTACAAGCCAATGAGGCAATGCACAAGTCAAGAAGGAAAATGCAAAGGAAAAGATAAAAGGAAATATGACACCAATTGTAGTCCAAGAACCAACAGGTTGTGCGAGTGAACCAAAGGGTAGGCGTGTTGAAACGCAAAGAGAGGTGCAAGTATGAAGAGCGCTGTAAAGATACAACCTAGCTTGGGCTGTAGATAAACCACTGCCTAAACTAGTATGTTAGTCTTGCGCTCCGTCTAGTCTGCTTCACTTGTAAGAACAAGAGCATTCGACCCTAAAGGTGGATGCCTATTTAGTATGGTCAAGTTTGAGTTTAACTTATTTGCAAAACAAGCATCGTGGTCAGCGGTAAGTTGCCACGGTCAGCGATGATACCACCGGAACTAGTGTCGTGAGTAGCGGTGCTACCGTCGTTGAGATAAGGTCAGTAACAGTAGTGTTGAACGAGCGATGTCGAGCGGTGGTCTCAGCGGTAGCAGTAAGGTTGCGAGCGGTGCAATGAAACAGTAACAAGTCTGCAGTACTTTCAGCGGTAAAGTAGCGGTTCGTGGGAAGTTCAGTCAAAGTAACAGTCAAAAGTCCAGCAGTATGCCAGCGGTAATGGAGAACGAGCGTGATGTATTAACGAGCGGTAAGGAAACTTTAAAGACTATGTCCACTACTGGGTAGATCCAGAGCTAGACAATAATCCTGACCTATAGTACATGCAATGGGGTAAAATCAGGTACTGTATCGTGTGGGGTATGCGGTGCTTATATCCTAAATTGTATGTACTCGGAATACTCTAGGCGAGATCAGTAGTGCTGGAGTGTAGTAACTGCCGTAAGTATACATAGCGCGAGGCGCTGCAGCACGAGGCAACATGTAATAATGTTTGCCGTGGAATCAGTGATAACGAACAGAAAACAAACTACGCACCAAATGGAGCTATGCGGACATGGCAAGGACATGGAAGGACATCGGTTTGTGGAATGAGGTGCGGCAGTCGGTACGGTGTGCAGTAAGCGTGGGATGCCACCGGTACTGCTAAAGGGGTAAGGTGGCCATGGACAAGTGGTAACTCCTGTAGACATGAGACAAGTGTCAAAATATGGGGTTTTAAGCCCAGCGCCAATATGTTCATTACAGCACGCAGGAAACACAAGATGCGGGAGCAAGCATGTTACGAACTGGGGTGGCGTCACCAGCGACAGCAAAAAGATGCAGACAGTCTGCTGGGAGCTTCTTACAATGCCCAAAAGAGGACAAGGTGAAAGTACAAGGAACGCGTTCCGAGTACGATCAAGGGTCTAGCCTCTAGGATAAGTCCAAGAGGTTCTTACGAGAATAGAGACTAAGGCTAAGGAGTGCTTAGACTTAGAGACGATTCAAGGACGACTTAGGTTGGAGACCTAAGCGAAGGAAATTCCAGGTAAAACCCAGTAAGATTAAAGTAAAGAATCTACTACAAGTACAACGTGCTTAAATAGACCAATATGTGCGCACGGACCAAGAGAGGCGTGGGAAAGTAAGTGCATATCCAAATAAGGAAGGCAACTATAGTACAGATGCATTGAGCATATGAGTCAGAGTCATGTGACATGATATACAAGTAAGGAAACAAAGAGAAAATGAATAGGGGCACGTACAACTGTAACAAAGCGCGAAGTGCACAAAGAAGGCGACGCATGCGCGAGGGGTAAGCACTTAGCGATGACGATGAAGAGGTGGGCATAGGCGAGGTAAGGTGTGATGAGGGCGAGCCAGATGAGGTAGCAGAGAACGATTGTGGGGGCCTCATCAGGATGAGAGTAGACAGCGACGCATAGGAGGAAAAATGATAGTAGGGGCACAAGAAGGTGTTCTTGTAATACTAACTCACATCAAATGCATTCAGGATGTCCTACAAGAAGTTCAGTAACCCAGCCATTCCCTGTAGTGCTAAAGTATGATATTGTTCCTTGTTATAATGGGCATGGGAATAGGAGTTGAAGGCATCTGCCACAATGTTGAGGATGTTGGAACCTGACACTATGATGTTTTGGAATAGAATAGGTCTATGACTGCTCGAAGAATCTTCTTATCTGCCTGCTCTGCATCACCATCCCCCTCATCCTCATCCCCTTCATCCTCATCCCCATTATCCTCCTCACCATCATCCATGGAATTCAAGAAATATTTCAAGTCTTCATCACTTCTAGCAATGGAGGGCCAATCTGAGTCACTGGGGCCATGGTCATGGTGCAAGAGGTGGGGAGCATGGTAGTACATAGTAGAGATCATGGTGTGACATTGAATTCAATCTCCGGTTGGGTGGTGCTTACGTTATGGTGGATGATAGGTTATGGTTTGGTTTGCCAATTTGCCGCGACATATTTTGAAGTCCAATCAATGTTTGTTCTAGTCTTGAACTATTTGCAACTTGGTAGACCTCAAGTTGAATATAATTTTGTGTCACAAAAAGTCACAAGTGTGTTTACTTACTACTATCAGTAATGGTCAGACTCACCATGTCTTGAGCTGCATAATGATGAATTCTGGCATGGCTTGAAAGGTTCGTGCATAAGACATAAGTATCTTAGACATGGGTCACACGGTATACAATCTCACTGTCAGTTCAGTTAGCTGGGAAAGGGAAGCAGTGTGAGCACATTATTAATCAATACACTTGTCCCACAGACAAAGAATTGTGAAGCTCAGAGCATGCAGGCCTTGTGACTTGACCAAGAACCTATCATTGTACAAACCCCTTGAAGCTGTCCAGGAATACACAAAGAAACAACCAATGGAGGCTGAGTTTGAAGTTTGCAAGTCAGTTCATAGATATCCAAGGCAGTGTAACACCAAGGAAGCTTCACTGGCTACATGATCTACTGCAATCAAGGTAGTGAGAGGACTCAGAGGAGGGGGTTTATGCAGAGCACAATATAATTAGTGTTTCAAATGTGTCCAAAGGCATGACTTGTCAAGGTGTGTTCCAATAAAAAAAATGCTGTCATCAGCATGTTTTGAACCTACACAGGAAAGAGAAACAGATTTTGATTCTGCTGTGGTAACCATCAGGCTAAGACTAGTTACAATGAACTGCCAAAGAAACCATCACAGGTGAATATCAAGGTGTGTTCGATAGAAAAAACCTTGTTGTCAGCAGGTTTCGAACCTGCACAGTCCAAGAGAAACATATTTTGATTCTGTCGTGGCAACCACCAGGCTAACACCAGCTACAGTGAACTTTCAAAGAAACTGTCCATGAGTGAACATCAAAGTGTGTTCTGATAGAAAAAACCTCATCATTGGCAGGTTTTGAACCCACACAGTTCAAGATAAACAGATTTTGATTCTGTTGTGGCAACCACCTAGCTAAGACCAGTTACGATGAACTTCTAAAGAAGCCATCCATGAGTGAATGTCAAGGTGTTTCAATAGAAAAAAATCTTGTCGTCGGCAGGTTTCAAACCTGCAGAGTCCAAGAGAAACAAATTTTGATTCTGTTGTGGCAACCACCTGACTAAGACCAGTTGCAGTGAACTTCTGAAGAAACCGTCCATGAATGAATATCAAAACCTGCGTAGTCCAAGAGAAACAGATTTCGATTCTGTTGTGATAACCACACTAGTCAGGCTAAAGTCTTTAACTCCCACTTGACGACTCATCCTAAGTTGAAAACCTATGGGGCCCCTGATTGACACTGCCCGAAAAGATGACATGGACAGTAAAGTTCGAGTCTGAACGTCTACGAGACAATAGAATTGCCCCGACGAGGGACGAAGACTAAGATAATTAATTCACCATCATTAGCGGCAAGTTCAATGTGATTGACATTACCATTAAGTCTACACGGGGTTTCTGGAAACACAGAAGGAAATGAGCAGATACTAGAAAACGAGGACAGTGAAACACTGTCACCACCTTGAAGGCCAGACGCGGAGGATTGGAGACAGGAGTCTCGTCTTCCCACAAAACGGTGGCCATGCAGCAATGCAGTTCATCCCAAACATAACATCGAGACCTCACGCGACCTCGAACTCGACATCGGTAGTGAGAGCACGGCAATAAATCACTGAGGCCATGGGGATTTCAGCGAAATGCGAACTTGGACCCAAATGGCTGAGCGAACGAGCAATCGAAGAAGACGAGAGAAGAATACCATTCAAGGACAAGTGCAACAGACGCAGCAAAACAATCGATTTGAATTGGTGTCCCAGTGGTAAAACACGATATAACCCACTCCCTTATGGTAGCGGGAATAAATCTACATGATACATTAGCACAGGGTGTTCGGAAACCAATGCAAGCACTTACCTTACTAGGAAGGTTCTGAGAAGTGGAAGCCTTGGAAGTAGAGCACGGTGGTCTGGCTTTCCATAGAGCAGCAGTCTTCGTACGAACCTCTGCTCTCTTCTGCACACAACGGGGGCAACGAGGGTCAGTACAGATACGGACAGAGTTTGCAAGCCATCGTGATAATATTGATCGTCGTAATGAGACCATACATGAGTGTCGTGCTGTCTCAAAGCCATATGGGATGCGGCAGAAGGAGAAAAGACAGTGGAAATATACTTCAGGCTAGATAGACCGGTCAAAATGTCTGTTAAGAATTATACCAACTGTCGATAGTAGGAATGCGCGCAGGACCAGATGTCAACTCCACGGTGACCCCATTATAATTGGAAATAAAATGCAGCACAATGCAGTCATGCAGAAAAGACGATAGCACGGAGAAATCTCGACTCATCGTTAACATAAATAACAGTAGGAATATCAGTGAAGGGTCCAATGACTTTATAACAACTAAAGGCACAGTCGACGATTAAGATCAACATACGCAGTAAGAAACACAACACCAACTACTGTCACAGCGGGAATGAAGCACTGCGCAGCCTGAGTGAGTCGCATATCCTGGAGGGTAAGGGCTGCTCAGTGAGCTCAGAGAAGGAATCCGAATGATAGATTTATTCGCCACCAATGTTGTGATATTGATAGTAATGCTCGCCAGTAACTGGGAATCTACCTCAGTGAGCACGGCGCGCAGAGTCACCGCAGACTGGCGTAGAACTGATTTGTGGTTCATGTGACAGGACCATAGAATAAGTGCATACCAATAAAGTTCGGAACAAAGATTGGTCGGACTTCAAAATAAGTTGCGGCATATCGGCAAATCGAACCGTAAACCTATCGCCCACCATACTTCCTTAACATAGTTGGTCGAAGTTGGCGAAATCTGAGCTCCCGAACGGAGTCTTAACAGTTACGCCAAAAGGCAGTGATAATCAAAGCCACCGCAGAAGACTGATTATGGGAACTCAGGTAAGCCAACGGGCTTACAACGCGGTACAAACGGAACTTGTAGTGCATTAGGTCACGACTCACAGGCTAGGCTCAGATTTACCATCAGCATCAACTCTCATCACAATATTGCGCAATCCGCACGCAAGGGATTCGGAAACTAGCAACATTTATATCCCACCGCTTGGAACATGTCAGACCTTAGTCGTGGCCTCAGGTTTGTCCGTCTGGCAGCTTCTTTGTATGTTGTGGTCGCAGTCCTCTATACAACAAATCATGTCCTGTCTCCAATACGGACACTTGCGAGGTTGTATATGGCCTCCTACGATACAGCCGTTGCCAAAGTTCATCAAAATGCCGAGGTCGCTGGCAGAACGTCTCAGGAAATGTTACTTTGGCCTGCGTCCTCGTTGTTGCCCGAACATGCAACTGCCAAGGCAACAGACGGGATTCCAATCAGCGAAGATATTTTTCTCTCCAAGGCATTCTCGCAGTCTATGCACCCTCTCAAAGTGGTCCCTTACTACTACAGGGCTTCAAGGACATTTGAACAGAACGATATTTCAATCACCACTCTCGTCACATTCAATCGATTCAAGGTCTGCTCCGGTCTTGCAATCGTTTGTGCTCTTATTTTTTGTCAAAGGTCCGATTTCCGCAACCGTCCATGTCAAACCTAGTGCAACCCATGCCCTTCTGGATGCTTTGCATGACTTGTATACGTCAACGCCGGCGATGTCAACCTACGTCGACATACACCTCGTTCTCACGCCCTTCGACCGTCAATTGAATACTTGGCGAAATACTGCGCGTCTCTTTGCCCGTACTGAATTTGTCATGATGCTTGACGTTGACTTTGCCATTTGCACCAACTTCCGTTCCGCCATCAGGGCTAGTCTAGATGCTAAGATCGGCCGAATTCTTAAGGAGGGACATGGTGCTCTTGTGGTGCCTGCGTTCGAATATGTCAAACAGCAAGATGGCCTGGACCAGAAATATTTTCCTCGCGATAAACAGGTCTAGATGACGAGCGACATGATCCAGGAAGTCACTGAATGACACTGTTTAGACTTTGCTTTCGCTGGTTAAGGCGAAGAAGATCGATATGTTCCACCGCACTTGGGCTCCTGGCCACAACAGCACAGATTATCCGCGATTCTATTCAGCTGTCCCTGGTGAAGTTTACAAGGTCACGCAGTACCACCCGGCGTACGAGCCTCATGTGATCTTCAGAAAGGAAGGGCCTCCATGGTGCCAACCAAATCCGAGTCAAAAATCTGTCTTGCTCTGTCTAATGTAGTCTTTGTCTTTCCAGGTGCGATGAACGCTTCATTGGATATGGAGGGAACAAGGCCGCTTGTCTCTATGAGATGTACCTGTCCGGCATGTCGTTTTATGTCCTTGCGGATCACTTCCTCGTGCACCAGAGTCACCCATACGAGGAGGAAGCGCGAAAACTTGAGGTATCCATTGTTCTCTCGTAGTCGACGACTCTTGATATTGGGATTTGTATCAGCGCAAGAGTAACCGTAAGATATACCAGGACTTCAAGGAGGAAGTTTGCCTCCGGTTCGTTCTCAGGCTTATCACAACCGCTCACAGACCATGACCATGACATCTGAGCACCCGCTATGTTTTGTTTCCTAGGTACTTGAAGCGCCACTATGATTCTGGAACGCTTAATACTAGCTACGGATATAACGTTCAAGAGGAATGCAAGAAAACCAGAGGGGTGTCGAAGATTGCTGCTTTTGTGAGCTTCATGCTGTATTTTTTAATGCGCATGTATGAAATTACTTCAACAGATGATAGAGGGTAGATTTTAGTAGGCATGTCAGCAACGGGCTGCCTTCTACTTGTACTAAACGAGGTTGAAACATTCCTGACGGAAATGGCATTAAAAGCGATAGTCTGAAATGTCTGTGATAATTGTGCATAAATTTATTTGTCTTCAAGCTTTTTGTACTGCGAGTGGGATTTGAGCTATGGTATGTCCATTAGTTATTTTTAGTCCCATGGCACGGCACGTGTCAGATTGACAAAGATTAGCGACTGGCCTTGGATCAGCGAAGCTCAAGCCAGAGCGAGCGTCGCAAGGCAGACCACGTTCTTAGCACCCGCTGCAGCCATCCGTCTTCCAAGATAAGAGTCTGTTAGCTAGGGCAAGAAGAGCGCTATGATGGCGGGAATCGCAGCGGTTTCGAACCTGCGAAAGTTCTCATCAGGTGGCTACTGATACCCCAACCGCGCCGACCTTCTCATTCTGTTTAGGATATTACTACTCAGGCTGAGCCTATATATATAGTCACTCGCTTAGATATAAAAAGCTGTCCTTACTTTTACCTATCTTTAGCGAACAACACCTCTCTCTGGTGGTCCGTCAATCCCGTCGAACACATTAGCAGCATTACAGATAAACAGCATACACTGAAATGCTCCCCCGCGTATTATTGTGCGGTCGGTTTTCTAGATTTATCTGATGACTTGGACCCTGACTTGTCTCAGGTGAGGTCAATTATGTCCAGGATGAGCTCGAAGAGATGTTTCAGGGGATCGCCGAAGTCGTAGTAAGTAGGTTTCCCTTTAAATATTCCTCTAGCTTTACCACTTTTCTTCTTCAGCATCTGGTTTCAGAATCTCGTTCTCATTTCCTCTCCTCATTCGGGCCCGGTGGGCCGTATGAAGGGACTGTCGCCATGTACAGGCACAATAAATCTTCTGAATTCATAGGAAAATTTGACGCACCGTTAATTCACGCTCTAGCTGATACGAGTATGGTACGCTGGATCGCTCATAATGGCAGTGGTTACGATGAAATTGATGTGCAAGCTTGCAAAGAACGAGGTAATGTCTGCTCTCAGTCAGAATAAACTGTTGCTAACCGTGTGTTTGCCCCAGGAATAATGGTGTCAAATACTCCAAGAGCAAATGAAGATGCCACTGCTACTGCCACTTTATACCTTATGCTATCGTGCCTGCGGCACTTTTCGATGGCAGAACGCTCCCTTCGCTCTGGTACATGGAAAAAACCTTATAATGCAACCCAAGTTCATGACATTACTGGGCGCACGCTTGGTATATTGGGATTAGGTGGCATCGGCTTGAGATTCGCTCACCTTGCGCACGCCTTTCCAATGCGCATCATATACTTTTCGCGAAGGAAGGCAGAATCTGCACCAGACTGGTGCGAATATGTCTCAAGCATAGAGGAACTGTGCAAACAGGCCGACGTACTGAGCGTACATATCCCTCTCAACAAATCCACAGTTGGTATGATTGGAGAGAAGGAGATCAGGACCCTGCAACGGGGTAGTGTTCTTCTCAATACGTCACGAGGACCAATAGTGGACCAAGAGGCGGTGATACGAGCACTAGAGGACGGTCATGTAACGCTTCTTCTATCGTTTTGTTGTCTTTTCTCACAAGTTTTAGCTTTCATCAGTCGGCTTGGATGTATACCCCGATGAACCGCATGTAGATCCGCGTTTATTGACCTTCCCACGATGTACACTTCTACCGCATGTTGGGGGAGAGACAGCAGAGGCGTGGAGGACAAAAGAACTAAAAGCACTGGGAAACTTGAAAGCTTTTGTACTGGGTGGCGTCGGGGAAGATATTGTCCCTGAGCTGAGGGCAGGAATTGGCAATTAGACTACCCTGTAATCACCGCCGATCATGGCTTAGAAGAACCAACAGGACTCCAGCTGCTCCCTATACCGCATGTCCGCAAATTTTCTAAATTTTCCTCTTGGGGCGCAACACTTTTGAGGCTTGTGGGGCACACTACATGCTTGGTAAGGTAGGCGTCATGCGAAACCATCGAACATCACGTGCCAAGTGTTACATTAGAGTGACGAAGCTGAAATATTCAAAAACAATTTAACAGAGACGAAATATATAGAAATCGTTTATGCAAAGAGTTTCGTAGGGCTTGATGATGGATAGAAAATGAACTTGAAGTTCCGATAGAAATCCAGCGCCGGCTGTTGCACTCCAAACCATGCGACGGTATGTAGTAGCAATTTAAGCTATTATTTGGATTGACTTATTCCCTCTTCTTTACCCAGATTTGCAATGAGGTCACGAAGATTTATTAATGCATATAAACATGGCCTTAATGGTGCACAAGCAGCATGGGCTGTTAAGAAATACCATGAACACTGAGTCCTCCCTGAAGGCTTGTTGATAAGGCC
Source organism: Suillus spraguei (assembly GCA_016800925.1). Lineage (NCBI taxonomy): Eukaryota > Fungi > Basidiomycota > Agaricomycetes > Boletales > Suillaceae > Suillus > Suillus spraguei. The sequence goes on along the minus strand of JABCPU010000005.1, from coordinate 362,166 downwards.
ACAAATTTGTCCTCAGAGCCCATTGACTCAAGGTAAATATACATTATCAATCTATATACTTAGCTCGTCTACTGTAACTTCTATGATGATTATAACTCCGAACATTGTTGCCGCTCCGGCAAACTGATTACATGAGATCGTCACACTGTGGTCACATCATGTGATGTTTGATGGTTTCGCATGACGCCTACCTTACCAAAAAAAGAAATCCTCCGCAGAATAATGCTAAGGTTGTCAGTGATGGAGTGTCTTTTGTGCCAGCAAAGAGAACACTCTCGTGTTGAGTGCCCTTACCACCACCATTCCTCTTGTACATGCCAACAACTTGACCAATATAGTGGCCCTGTGAGCATTGCATGATAACATATGACCCAATGGCTAGCAGTGATATGTCATTGACATTTTATGTTGTAATTCCAGGCACTGAAGAGTGAAAAAACAACAACTGCACTCTTGGCAAGGAGTGTATATGCACCATCAGCTCGTCCTGGACATGCCACACTAGTGTTACCCAGTCAACCTACATTGTTTTCTGTGTTAGCCTTGTGCCTCAGCTAACACAGAATTTAGTCTATGTGTGAGTAAATTGAAGTGGTGCAACACTCCTTGTTCCATACCACAGTAAAAGTCAAGTTCAGTAGTCTTTACATTAATAGTCATTCATCATTGTCATCTCCATCTCTTTCTGTCATTCTTTACAAATCACACAATCTTTTTCACTATGCCTTTCCTAGCAGAAGACCCCAACAATGCTATCATGCCCAACTTCCAATCTGAACAATTCACCAAAGCCTGAGCCCATCAATGAAGCAGTTGATGATGACCAAGCTGCAAATATTCTAGCCAACCTTTCCACATTCAAAATGACAGAGACAAGCTGTTACAAGAACACCTTCTTGTGCCCCTCCTATCATTTTTTCCTCCTATGCATTGCCATCTACTCTCGTCCTGACGAGACCCCCACTCTCATTCTCCACTACCTCATCTGGCTCACCCTCGTCATGCCATACCTCACCTATGCCTGCCTCCTCCATCGCTGCTAGATGTGCATCCTTCATGCACACTTCATGCACTTTGTGCTCACCCCTACCCTTTGCACCTCATACGTGCACTCCCTTGCACTTCAACATGCGCTACCCTCTGGTTCACACAAGGGATCCACTGGCTCTTGGAATATGACTGGTATTGTTCTATGCGTTATCTCTTTCTCTTTGCTATCTTTCTTGACTTGTGTGTCACCTCATTGGCTTGCACCCTTTATCTTTCGGCTCCACACTTATGACTCCCTTTTGCATGTGCGCACTGTAAAGATACAATCTAGCCTGGGCTGTAGATAAACCATGGCCTAAGCTAGTATGTGAGTCTTGCACTCTACCTAGTCTGCTACTCTTGCAAGGCAAGAACATTCGACCCTAAAGGGAATGCTAAGTTAGTATAGTTCAATAATACAGTGGCTCAAAAAACTGTCCGCATGTTTTGACATTTTTCACTATCTATGTGTGTGAGAATGAACAAATTCCTCAAGGACATACTTATACCACATTGTAGTATGGCTTCAGGGCTTTTATTTGAGCCCTACACCGTGGGAATCGGCGGAGATATGGTGGAGATATAAGGCTTATAAAATGATGACTCATGTGGACAGTTTTTTGAGTGTATATTAAAACTATATAAATCATTATTTATGACACCATAAAAATCATGCCACTATTATATAAATTATAAAGTGGTGTCATTATGTTATTTTATGACTATATCTAACTATATAAACCAGAATATCTCATGTATCATAGTCATAATCACCATGAAAGCCATCTCCTCTGCTCAAAGAGATAATATCCTCTCTCTGTCTTATGCTGGCCTCTCTGCTCGCCAAATTTCCTCTAGAACTGGAGTATGCAAGTCCACTGTGGCCAAGTTCATCAAAGAAAGCCACCCAGACAAGGAAAACTCTTGTGGAGGACGTCCATCCAAGCTTACCTCTACTGACAAAAGGGCTATTATCCAACATATCACTACAGGAAAGGCTGATAATGCTGTCCAAGCCACCCATTATATCAATTCCACCATCACTACCCCTGTCTCTTCACAAACTGTGAGGAATGTTCTCAAGGCAGCTCATCTCAAGGCAGTAACAAAAGAAAAAGCCTCTTCTCTCCATCAAACATAGGCAGAGAAGACTAGCCTTTGCCTTAGCTCATCAACACTGGACTGTAGAGGACTGGAAGCGTGTTATATGGTCAGATGAGACCAAAATCAATAGGATTGGGTCAGATGGGAAGGTGTATGTATGGAAAAAGAAGGGAGATGGCCTAACAGACAGAGAGGTTAATGGAACTGTCAAGTTTGGAGGAGGTTCTTTAATGGTATGGGGCTGTATGAGATGGAATGGTGTGGGAATGCTTGCTGAGGTTGAGGGGAAGATGAATGCTGAGCAGTATGTGGACATTTTAAATGACCACTTGCTGCCTAGCTTGGCAGAATCAGGGATTGATGAAGAAGATATCATTTTCCAACAGGATAATGATCCCAAGCACACATCCAGAAGAGCTAGGGAATGGTTTGAAGAACATAACATCAATGTTCTTGACTGGCCAGCACAGTCTCCTGATGTCAATGTCATTGAACATCTCTGGGGAACACTCAAGAAAAAGCTTCAAGCCTATGAAAACCCCCCTAAAGGAGTATGGGAGCTTTGGGAGAGAGTAGCAGTGGAATGGGGGAAGATCACAGCTGAGGATTGCCAGAAATTAATTGAGAGTATGCCTAGAAGGATAGAGGCAGTAATTAAAGCCAAGGGAGGTCATACAAAATACTAGAATACCTGGTTATTACTGTAAAATACTTGAGTCAAAAAACTGTCCGCATGAGTCACCATTTTGTGAGCCTTGTATCTCCACCATATCTCCACCGATTCCCACGGTGTAGGGCTCAAATGAAAGCCCTGAAGCCATACTACAATGTGGTATAAGCATGTTTTTGAGGCATTTGTTTGTTCTCACACAATATTATAGATAGTGAAAAATGCCAAAACATGCGGACAGTTTTTTGAGCCACTGTACCTATCCTGTAGTGCAAGACTGTTGCCGGCAGTAGTGAGATGCTAACAGTGACCTCCTGTCCATGGGAAACTAGCGGTAAGCACAGGAAAGTGGTAGACAAGCGGTAGTGTGAGTGATAAAACTGTGGTAGTATGAGCAGTGAAACTGCGGTAAAGCGTGGGGACTTCTGTGGTAAAACAAGCAGTGAAGCTGCAGTAAGCATGGGAAAGTGGTAGTGCAAGCGGTGAAGCACGGGAAGAGCAATAAAGAGCGGTGGTGCATGCAGTGGTAAAGCAATTCTTAAGAGACAGTAACTTCGGTAAAGGACTTTATTTTGTAGTGACAGTAGTGGTGACTATTCCTAAGTACTGTTAGCGACCTAGTCAGGCGCTAAGGAACTTGAGTGGTGTCTGCGACGGGCACTCTATCAAGAGCGGTGACCCATGCGTATTGATATCCTAACGCGGAGTGTGCTAGTTGTGTTGGTTGAAGGTGGGCGCTATGCACTGTCTCACAACCTACATCACAGAGATGAGGTTCTTTGACGATAATCAAGGACGTAGAAGTGATGAGCTTCTACGAAGTTCGAATAGTGACAATAAGATTATGAAAAGCTTATTGAAGGAAGTTCAGGGTCGAAGATCAAGTAGATTCAAGTTAAAGAAGTACAAAGGCTATCTGTGCATATTTATATGTAAGATTGAAGCGGAGCGTGAATACATAAGTATTGCTAGATTAAGTATGAAATCAGATAGCCAATAGGAAGACGCATGCTCACAGATGAGTCAGAGGCGTATGAACCAATGAATGCACACATGTGCGAAAGGGAGTCATAGGTGCGGAGCCGAAGGTATAAAAGGTACGAGCCAATGAGGCGACGCATGAGTCATAGGTAGATGCAAAGGAAAAGATAAAAGGAAATATGACACCAGACGTAGTCCTTGAGCCAGGAGGCTGTTTGTGTGAACCAGGGGATAGCGCATTTTGAAGCGCAGGGGAAGGCATCGAACACGACAGAGGCGTTTGAGATGCAAGAAGCTCGGGGAGTGTGAAGAGCATACATGAGTGTGAGGGGTACCGGAAGAGTGCGCGTTTAGCGACGATGGAGGAGGCGAGCATAGGCAAGGTAGGGAGTGACAATGGCAAGCCAGACGAGATAGCGTAGGACGAGGATGGAGGCCTCATCAGGACGAGAGTAGATGGTGATGCATAGGAGGAAAAATGATAGTAGGGGCGCAAGAAGGTGTTCTTGTAACAAGTACCATGTGTACTATAGGAGGGAAGTGAGGAACAAGTACAGGTACCTAGGGATTTTGTACAAAAGAATAGCTACAGAGATGGAAGGGATATGATAAACACGCAGCAGACATGTAATAAGACTGGACTACAGTTTACAAAACATAACGTACCAGCAAGACTGGATGGACGGTAAATCTTGCTTGAGGATGCCAAATGGGTTCATGGAGATTGCTGAAGATCACCGCTTCACATGAAAGTTGCCATAGTACAGCTGCTAAGCTGCAATGAGGCTTCCAGAGTGCGGAACTATACCGTTAGATAGGGGTAAACACATGGTAAAGTAGGACGGTGAAGCTGAAGGGTAAGGATAATGATTGCTGGTTGACACCTATATGAAAATGTGCTGTTTTGAGCTCAGCATGAGTTTGTTCATCACAGCGCTTTCATTGGCTCATGCACCTCTGACTCATCCATGAGCATGTGTCCTCCTATTGGCTATCTGACTTCATACCTAATTCATGTTATCTCTAATATTCACGCTTTACTTCAATCTATATATAAATATGTGCAGATAGGCTTTGTACTTCTCTAACTTGAATCTACTTGATCTTGAACCCTGAACTCCTTTCAATAAAGCTTCCCATAAGCTTTTCATCTATATTTGAACTTTGTAGAAGCTCATCACTTCTATGTCTTTGATCATTGTAGAACCTCGTCTCTGTGATGTAGGTTGTGAGACAGCACATGGTGCCTACCTCCAACCAATGCAACTAGTGCACTCCATGCTAGGAGACGAATATGCGCAGGCTGACTGCTCCTTAAGGAGCATGCTGTGCAGACACCACTCAAGTTCCTTAGCACCTGGCTAGGTCACTAACACAAGTGAGAATAGGCAATTAGACTCAAAGGTGAAGCTAGAGAAGCAGAAGCAGAGCATAGGGCAGCCACAGAAGAAGAAGCCCAATGCCAACAAGCTTTAAAGGCTGAGCAGGAAGTGGCAATCCAAGAAGAAAAGAAGAAGAAGAAATCAAAGTATGCTCCAATCAAAGACATTGATGTTCCTTCCGACCCCATTATCCTCCCTTGCCAATATGCTGTCTGTAAAATGAAGTCAGGCAAGTACTGTGAGCTCTTTTATTTTATGAATACCAGACTAGAAGAGGCCTTGCATGTGGCCTTCACCATGGATGAAGACACCCTTATCATGCTACCTACAGCTGATGGCATGAACAAGTGGATTCCAGCAGGTGCAGCTAGAGACCCCAAGACCCAACTCATCAAAGATGAGAGAACCTTACCTGGGAGCAGTTTAATGAAGCAGCTCCTTATATGGTAGCTGTCATGAAAGAGAACAATTGGCCGGATGACAGAGTCAACACCCACATTTCCTTCTGGTCTGCACTGCAGAATCACAGGTGCCAGCATGACTTCAACCCCCACAAGCAGCAAGCACTCCTGCTATACCAGGTGGAGCAGAGGAAGAGTGTTACGACCATGCAAAACCGGAGATTAGTAAGAAATCCTGGTCTTACATGGGGTTGTACCGGAGGGTTGTAAAGTCAAAGGGGCTTGGCCTCAGCTCATGCACTGTGCCTCTTACCCAAGTATGTGCCCTTAATTTTGGATGAAGTCCAAGGGAGAGTTCTGGTAAAGTCCAGATGGAGAGTCCGGATGAACTCTAAGGAAGGATAGCTCAACAGAGCTCTAATGGACTTCTGGATGAGCCCGGGAATGCGCCGGAACTATTTCTGGAAGGTAGGGAGTAATGGTAACCACTACTGGAACAAGTTCCAAGTAAAACAGATGAAAGATGGACTGCTGGACAAAGTCCAGGGCAGGACAGGAGCAGAGCTCCGGAGGGAAAGATGATCCATAGATGTCAGAGGATAGGATAGGATGGATCCAGAGGACTAGGGGTCCGAAGGTCCAGAGAGCGGAGGAGCGGATGATTGGATGATTGGATGAGCATAGCTCTGTGGATCTTAGAGGAAGTGTTGGCTACTAGAGAGGAGTAGGTCCGGATATGGTGTAGAGATAGTATAGACTACTCCGGACAAGGTCCGGAATAGAAACAGACAGTATAAGACTACCAAAGGTAGAGTCGGAGGTGAAACAGATGATAGATGGAGATGGACAAAGTCCGAAAAGATTATAGGACATAAGATCAAAGCTCCAGCCTAGGGAGTGATCCCATAGGCCTGAGTTGGAAGCTTACAAGGGCCGGAGCCCAAGTGTAAGAACGGAAATGGAGTTATATAGACATGATAACAGGATACAGAGTAATAAAAGGAATATACAGAAGTAGGAACAATGAATCAGACTAAGGTCTGCAGGAGTTGTACTACAAGTTTATATACTGTAGGAGTGTTACGAACTGGGGTGGCGTCACCAGCGACAGTGAAAAGACACAGACGGTCTGCTGGGAGCTTCTTACAATGCCCAAAAGAGGACAAGGTGAAAGTACAAGGAACGCGTTCCGAGTACGATCAAGGGTCTGGCCTCGAGGATAAGTCCAAGAGGTTCGGTACGAGAATAGAGACTAAGACTAAGGAGTGCTTAGACTTAGAGACGATTCAAGGACAACTTAGGTTGGAGACCTAAGCGAAGGAAGTTCCAGGTAAAACCCAGTAAGATTAAAGTAAAGAATCTACTACAGGTACACTGTGCTTATATAGGTAGAATGTGCACACAGACCAGGTAACTGTGAGAATGTAACTGCGTATCCTAATAAGGAAGGCATGTGTTGTACAGATGTGTTGAGCATATGAGTCGGAGTCATGTGACACGATATACAAGTAAGAAGATAAAAGGAAAATGAATAGGAGCACATACAACTGTAACAAGGAGCATGTCGGAAGGTAAGTACGGATAGTCCGAGGCTATGTCAGAAACACATTAGTAAGTACAGCGGGAACATAAGGCTATGAACTCGGAGATGAAGCTTGTACAAAATACTTATCAAGACGGAGGCAGAGATCACTGAGAGCCGGAAGCACAGAGATACCCAAAAGCCAGAGACACAGGTATATTCTAAAAGGGGTAATGCGCAGGTGCGCAGGAATAGTTCAGATATGAACTTGGATTGGATATGGACATGGATGGATATGGATTGGAGTGGATGGGTGGATCAGATATGTGTAGATTGGGTGTCTGGATGTCCATGGATTGGATCTGATCTAGACCTGAATGTATGGTATATGACAAAGAGGTGGCATCTTGCTGCCAGTAGTTCAAACAGCTGGAGCATAGCCAGGATTGACCAAGACCTCCTAAATGAAGCACGTGAGGCAATCTTCAATCAGTTCAGAATGCAGCAGCTTTCAGCCCAGGTACGTTCACCCATTTAAATTACTAATTACAACCATTCACTCACTATTTTCTCTCCCAACCCCCTCCACCCCATCTGCACTGTATTCTTGTCACCCACCCTAGATGTTTGGCATCACAACCAAACAACACCTACACACCACGGACAATATGTTCCATTGTAATGAACATATTGGCGCTGGGCTTAAAACCCCATATTTTAACACTCGTCTGATGTCTACAGGAGTTACCACTTGTCCATGGCGGTCTTACCCCTTTAGCAGTACCAGTGGCATCCCATGCTTACCGCACACCGTACCAACTGCCGCACCTCGTTCCACGAACTGATGTCCTTCCATGTCCTTGCCGTGTCCGCATAGCTCCATTTGGTGCATAGTTTGTTTTCTGTTCGTTATCACTGATTCCACAGCAAGTGTTATTACATGTTGCCTTGTGCCGCAGCGCCTCGCGCTATGTATACTTACGGCGGTTACTACACTCCAGCGCTACTGATCTTGCCTAGAGTATTCCGAGTACATACAATTTAGGATATAAGCACCGTGTACCCCACACGATACAGTACCTGATTTTACCCCATTGCACGTACTATAGGTCAGGATTATTGTTTAGCTCTGGATCTACCCAGTAGTGGACATAGTCTTTAAAGTTTCCTTACCGCTCATTAATACATCACGCTCATTCTCCATTACCGCTGGCATACTGCCGGACTTTTGACTGTTACTTTGACTGAACTTCCCATGAACCGCTACTTTACCGCTGAAAGTACTGCAGACTTCATTACTGTTTCATTGCACTGCTCGCAACCTTACTGCTACCGCTGCTATCATCACTTGACATTGCTCGCCCGACGCAACTGATACTGACTATATCTCGACCACGGTAGCACCGCTACACACAACACTAGTTCCAGCGGCATCATCGCTGACTGCAGCAACTTACCACTAACCACAACACATCATTTGCACATAAGTTTGACTTGTACTTGACCATACTGATAGGCATCCCCCTTTAGGGTCGAACGCTCTTGTTCTCACAAGTGAAGCAGACTAGACGGAGCACAAGACTAACATACTAGTTTAGGCAGTGGTTTATCTACAGCCCAAGCTAGGTTGTATCTTTACACCGTCTTTCACCTACCACACTGCCCTACTGGACAACACACTCCACATGGCATTTAACCACCCTTCTCCCCTCCCTAACATACTATCTGGCCATCATGCGCTGTGATGAACAAAGTCATGCTGACCATCCACAAGCATCTCATTACTGTCTACGGTGGCTACCAACCAAATCCCTTATAGCAAGCATTAGCCTTTTTGCTTCATTAAGCCAGTACTGTTCTTACTCTGTGGACCCTTGCCCCTTGCCAGATCCTGGTATTAATGCCCTCATGTCCTATCCATTTCCATCTAGATCCATTGGTGCATAGCATATTCATTTCCGCCGTTACTAAACCTATGGCAGGACTTACATTACATTCTGTGAGGCCGCTTGCATGCTGCATGCCTCTTTGCTAAAATCACATAGTACATCTCTATTTCGCTACTGGTTTCGTAGCCTGGGTGGTAGATAAACCATGGCCTAAGCTAGTATGTGAGTCTTGCACTCTGTCTAGTCTGCTTCACTTGTGAGAACAAGAGCGTTCGACCCTAAAGGGGGATGCCTATCAGTATGGTCAAGTACAAGTCAAACTTATGTGCAAATGAAGTGTTGTGGTCAGTGGTAAGTTGCCGCGGTCAGCGATGATGCCGCTGGAACTAGTGTTGTGTGTAGCGGTGCTACTGTGGTCGAGATATAGTCAGTATCAGTTGCGTCGAGCGAGCAATGTCAAGTGATGATAGCAGCGGTAGCAGTAAGGTTGCAAGCAGTGCAAAGAAACAGTAATGAAGTCCGCAGTACTTTTAGCGGTAAAGTAGCAGTGCATGAGAAGTTCAGTCAAAGTAACAGTCAAAAGTCCAGCGGTATGCCAGCAGTAACGGAGAATGAGCATGATAGATTAACGAGCGATAAATGTTACGAACTGGGGTGGCGTCACCAGCGACAGTGAAAAGACATAGACGGTCTGCTGGGAAGTTCTACAATGTCCAGAAGAGGACAAGGTGAAAGTACAAGGAACGTGTTCCAAGTACGATCAAGGGTTCGGCCTCAAAGACAAGTCTAAGAGGTTCTACAAGAATAGAGACTAAGACTAAGGAGTGCTTAGACTTAGAGACGATTCAAGACGACTTAGGTTGGAGATCTATGCAAAGGAAGTTCCAGGTAAAACCCAGTAAGATTAAAGTAAAGAATCTACTACAAGTACAACGTGCTTAAATAGGCCAATATGTGCGCACGGACCAAGAGAGACGTGGGAAAGTAAGTGCGTATCCAAATAAGGAAGGCAACTATAGTACAGATGCGTTGAGCATATGAGTCAGAGTCATGTGATATGATATACAAGTAGGGAAACAAAGAGAGAATGAATAGGGGCACGTATGATTGTAACATTACCCCCGTTTTACACGTAAAGTCACCGACTTTACTCGTCCTGGTTCTCATAGTAAACAGGATCATCACTATACTCGTAATCCTCATCAGCGAAGGATCCACTCCTCATATACATGGCTTCTTCAGCACCGGCGCGTCGTTTAGAATCCCTTCTCTTCTCTGCTTAAATTCATTCATCGTCAAGCTGTCGTTCCCAAGTATGAAGCGCGTTGTAGAATCCGTTATCTTTCCAAGTTAATGTAAAGGGGGGAGTTCCAACTTGTCGAGGACAATAAATGGATAGATGGGTAGGCGACCAGTATCTGCAAACTTTGCACTGGTATTCCGCACAATTCTTTTGACGGTGCCCAAGTAATCCACAGACGCGACATTTCATATTTTCATCGGGATTGGAGATGGACTTGCGTAATGGTGATGGTGAGATGATGGGTTTAGGACTAGTGGATCTGGCGCACTTCTTCCCCTTGTTTCGTTTCATGCGTTTTAAGGCAAGGGTGTTATCACGCCTGAATTGTGCCTGCTGGGCAGGGGAGAGAGCATATGCTGATGTTGGGAGATCAGGAGTGGTTCCTCATTTGGCAACCGCAAGAAGTTCGTTAGAAGAAGAGGGGGAAGTTATGCCGAAGTCTTTTACTAAGACTGGCGAGACAGGATCCATTGGACCAAATGATGACGGAATGGACATGGGAGGGTGAATGTGAAGATCGCGAAGTCGAGGGCCGAGTGCTATTAATTCAGCAACAGGAATTCCTAACCTTTTTGCGGCTTCACACTGTTCTTCTGTACAAGGCTCATATAGCCACACAGGATGATCATGGGAGACTGTAACAGGGGGTGATGAAGTTGATTGTTCGATAGGGGATGGGGTTCGTGGAGAGTCAAGATTGACTTGCGCTTGTTGTAGGTCAGTGATGACTTCTTCGACTAGGTTTCTGGCCGCTCTGGTTTCAGTGACTGATTGCTGGATGGTTTCGACGACCGCGTTGGTGAGCTGTCCGATCTCTTGGACAGCAGTACATAAGCCAGCAAGGGCGTCAAGACTAGATTACATGCGCGAAGAAGAGGGTGCTGGAATAGGAAGTGGCGTATCTTCCTGCGGAGAGGGAGGTCGAGCAACACCTGCTCAGCGTTCGGCCACGATGTGAATAGCTTCTTCAACATCGCTTTTAAAAGAACCGGGAAGCAGCAGCATAGCGTAAGAACGAATGCGTTTTTGTAGATGTAGGAGGCGCTGACGATACATAATTTCTGTGGTTTCATTGGCAGTAGTTTCAATGAGAGCGGCAGTGCGAATGATGTTGATGAGGAGCAAGGCTGGGAAGGCGCCTCTTGCGGTGAGGATTCTTTCGATTTCAAGAGCATGTCCTTCCATAGAAGGGCGGCTTCAATGTAAGAGGTGTTGTCAATTTCGGTGGCAAGGGTTCCATAGTTTTCTGCGTCGGGTCAGAGTCATTGTTGGCAACAGTGACGGGGGTGATGTATGCAGTGGGGAAAGACATTTGGAATGGTGTTAGCTGATCAAGTGCTGATGCGGTTTGATTGACTGAAGAATAATTAGAGAGAGTGTTGCTTCTTATAAGCATTAGGATTCGAGCGGAGTTCTTCAAGTTCTTTTCTGGGAGCCATTCGTTATCTCCCGTGAATATCCTTTCCAGGAAAAGATAGCGTCGGCGAGTGCCGGTTCCTTTGTGAGAAAGAATTGCTTCTATTTCATATTCTTCTTCTTCTTCGATGATGTCAGGTGGTGGTTCGGGGAAGTTCGGACCGTGTACATCCGTTTCGCTATAGGAGATAAGACGGAAGCATGGAAATAGGATGGATTTTCCACTGCGGAGGGAGTTTGAGTGTGAACGTGATGGGCGATAAGACATCGATGATCGGGAAAGGTCCGTATGCTTTGGCGCAAGTTTCCTTGATGGGAGTTTGAGTCTAAGATTAGCGGCAGATAGCCAAACCTTATCTCCATCTTCCATGGAATGTACTTATCTCCTCGGGATTGTTCGGCCATTGTTTGCATTGCAATATTATGGCAGGCGATTGCTTCTTCTCTTATCTTCTGCAGGGATCGTACTCGATCTTCTGCTGCAGGGACAGATGAATCAGGGATAAGGTGAGGGATAGCGCGTGGTTCTATCCCATCATCAAATAGAAGGGTGATGCATTCCTTGCATCATGTTTTCGTGGTTGTGGACAATTCGGCGATTGGTAGATGTTCTACCCAATCTTCAGGGTTGTTGCGGCAATAGATGCATAGATATGTTTCAAGTTCTTGATTTAGCCTTTCAGTTTGACCATCAGTCTGCGGGTGATAAGCCATAGATGGAGCAATGACGTAGTTGAGAAGTCGGGCAAGCTCTTAGAGAAGCGAGATAGGAATGCGGGCCTCGATCCGAGATGACTTTGTCATGGAGTCCAAATCGTCGGTAGACGTGTTTCAAAATCGTTAGCAATGCCTTCTGAAGTGATGGTTTTCAAACAAGGGATAATAATTACCCCCTTCATAAGGCCATGGTCTACCATGACCATGATACTGTCAAAGCCTCCAGAGACAGGAAGGTCAGTGATAAGATCGACAGAGACCTGGGAAAAGGGTCGAGTCGCAGAGGAGGGGATCGGGGCAAGTGGAGGTCGAACAGGGTGAGTATCGCTTTCATTTGCTGACAAAGGGCGCAACCCTCGACATATTTCCGAATATAGGAGCCCATGGCGGGCCACCAGGCTTCTCGTTTGACGAGTTCTTCAGTTTTGAACTACCGGGATGTCCCGGTAGGATGATCATGATACCTTTGCAGGATATGGGACGATGTGCCGGTGGAATGTAGGCACGATTCTTAAAATAGAGGACGTTCTCCTCAATCTTCCAATCAGAGAGTGCGATTTCATAGGTGGAAGGCATATGCCATCAAGGGCATAGATGCCGTTTTGAAGACAGGGTCATCAGGGGGTCAGAGGAGGACAGAACGTCCTGCAGGTCGGTGTCAATAAGACAACGAATAGAGCATCGGGAGAAGAGTCTGGTCCTCGTTATTGTCTTTGCCAAATCGTAGTCAGGTCGGCGAGATAGGCATCAGGTACTGCCAATTAGTACCTGCAATGTGATGTAGTTTGATGTCGTAAATAGACAAAATCAATTGCCAATGTGCTTGGCGATGGGTAAGCTTCTGTGCACTTCTAAAGTACAGAAGATTTTTGTGGTCGGTGAATATCAAGACGGGTGCGGGTTTCCTTCAAGATAATGGCGCCATTCATTCAATGCCCGGATTACGGCAAGGAGTTCCCGATGAAGATCTGATAATTGCGTTCTGCGGGTTCAAAGACTGTGAGAGATATGCACATGGGTGATAAACACCATTCTCATCAGTCTGCAAGAGAACTCCGCCAGTTGCTACGAGCGAGGCGTCGGTAGCAACAGCAAATTGTCGGGAAGGATCAGGGTTACGGAGTACCGGTTGGGATGTGAAGCGTTGTTTCAGTTCTTCGAAGGTGTCCATACATTCGGTTGACCAATCAAAGACCTTATATTTCTTTGTTAATTTGATAAGGGGTCGGGCAATATCAGAGTAATGGGAAATGAACGTGCGGTAGAAGTTGCAAAAACCGAGGAATGACCGAACATCTTTTACAGATTTCGGAACTGGCCATTCGGAGATTCCCTTAGTCTTTGCGGTATCCATAGCAACTTGTCTGGGGCGAATTATCATTCCGAGGTACTCCACTTCTTCTGCATCGAAGGTGCATTTCTCTAGTTTCAAGAACAGATGTTCCTTTTGTATCTTCATCAAAACCCATCTTGTCCGTTCACGATGTTCTGCCATGGTTGTAGAGAAAATCAGGATATTGTCCATGTAAATGACCATCCATCCTTCATTGATTTCCTGCTGGAAAGTACGATTCATGTATGCTTGGAAAGTTGCTGGGGAATTGCAGAGGCCAAAGAACATGACGTTTGGTTCAAAGAGGCCAAATTCCGTAGTAAAAGCAGCTTTCCAGCGATCATCGGGATGGATGCGAATATTGTTATAGCCGGACCGAATATCCATTTTCATAAAGAACTGCGCATTGTGGAGTCGTGCGACAAGGGAGATAGGAAGTGGGAGCGGATAGGCGTTCTTGACCGTCCAATCATTGATGTAGCGATAATCTTGACAGGGACGCAATTCTCCACTCTTCTTTCCCACAAAGAAGAAACCACTGGCTTGGGGTGACTTCGATTCTGAGATAAAACCTTTCGCAACATTTTCATTGATAAATGTTTTGACGGCAGCGCGTTCTTTTTTCGAAAGCGGGTAAACCTTAGACGTACGAGGGATGAAACCAGGTTTAGTATCAATCCGATGATCAATACCAGGGCGTTCGGGGGGTAGTTTGTTCAATCCGTCTTTAGCAAAGACATCTGCAAAGTCATGCAAATAGTCCAGGACCAATTCTTCGAAGGATTTCTTTTTCTTTTCCTTCTCATCCGTGGCAAATTCTTGAGCTTTGTTACTGTATTTCGGAAGGGAGATCGTGGAGTAATTGGGAAGTTGTTCGAGTCGGGAAGTTCCATCTCATGTGAGAGGTGTATCCATGGATACTTCTTCAATGATTCTCATACTGATCCCATCAGTATCATGCTCCACAACAAATTCTCCATCTCCAAGCTCATAAGAGGAAATCTCTCGTACTTCTGGTGCATGCCAGACATCTTGCATAGTGTTGAATTAGTCATTGTCTTCAGTTGGGATTAGTGAGGGCACGGGTTCTTCTTCATCAGGGATTTCTTCAATCGAAGCTGAAAGAGTTTTCGGGGGGACATAGAACTTGGATAATTTCGGTACATTTGTATCTCGTCCTGGGATCTCTTCTTCTGCTTTTCTCTTTCCATGCTTCTGTTCTTCTATTGGCCGTTGCTCAATAGGTTCTGGGCCGATCCGATATTCGGGCTCGGTTTCGTTCTTGCGCTTTTCTGCGCGGGGAATTGGTGATACTGCTCGTGGCAGTTGTACACAGGGAGTGGGGTCTATAGTACACAGTGTTTGTTCTTCCGGCTCGGGATCTTTAAAAATAGAGGGGATGACAAGGGATTTCGGAAGTCGGGAATGTTGCCATTTCTTAGAATGACAATTGAAAGCCAGGGGTAATCCATTCTTCTTCCTATCCATATCCATATCAATTTCGATTTCATCTGGTTTCGTTGTCCGAGGAAGGGCGAGTGTTTCAGCTGCCCAATCTATACTTGGGTTCATTGCGCGTAACCACGGAATTCCCAGAAGGATTTGATCTCTTCTTCCTAGTTTGGTGATATTGAATTTCCCATACATGGTTCGTTCATCAATTTTGACCACCAAGAGACAGTAGTGCGTGATCGGTCCTCCTTTGATAAGAGTTCCATCTGCTGTAGTAACTCGAAACAGTGTTTTGAGTTTTCGTCGTGTGATTTGATGGAGTTTCACAAACTCTTTGGAAATAAATGTTCCTGCTGCACCCGAATCAATAACAGCGGTGGTGTCGACGGATTTTAAGCGGGTACGCGAGTGAAGGGTGATAGGGATATGAAGTTCTTTTCTTTCACCTACAGCGTGTACAAGTCTTAGTAATACATTGGGAGAAACATACATTGAGTCTTTGTTTCTCCAATTCAAAAATCCTCAACAATCCTTCTCACAGTTTCTTCGTCTTCTTCTTCTTTGACTTCGGTTTGTCGGAGCGGGGTTTTCTTCTTCTTGTCAGGACAATTATGAATGCGGTGTCCTGTCTTCTTGCATCCGAAGCATTGTCCCTTCTTCATGCATTCGAATCTCTCCGTATCGGAGATTCGATCTACAACCATTGCGTTGGAATCACGGTTCGGTATGTAATGTGCATTTCCATAGTTCTTCTTCTTCTGTTGTGGAGCATGACGTGTCCTCATGGCTTGAAGGCGATGATGGGAATTGTCAATGGAAACCCATTGCAGCACAATGTCTCGGAATACTTCTGAGACATCTCCTAGTGCGAAAAGCTTTGTAAGGATGCCCAAATTCAGGCCATCTTGGAAGAATTGGATCTTCGTTGCATTATCGGTGATATGAGCCTTGGCTGCAAGTGCCTCAAAGTCAGCAATATAAGTGTGGAGATCTCCGCTTCCTTGTTTGAGGTCCCTGAGTTTCGTGAGTGCAGTTCCCTTGGTATCCACCGGTTCGAAGGCTTCTTTGAAGCTTTTCATAAAATCCACCATTGTCCCATAACCAACCTTTTGTCCAGAAGTGTCGGTTGATTGAGCGTGGTCAAGGAATTGCTCTTTCCAGGATTTGGCATTCTTTTCAGTCATGAAGGATGTTATGAAAATGATCTTCTGCTTGTCGGTGGTGTAAAGCTTTTCGTTGATATCGAAGTGTAGATTGCATGACTGGATAAATTTGCGAGAATTATCGTAATCTCCATCAAAACCGGTTGGCTGACCGATTTTGTATTCAAATTCTTTGGTCGTCATGTTGGCGATTCATCTGGTGAGTTATACTTTCTCGGTGCCTACACGCGCTATCTTGCTGTCCGTTAGGGCTTGTCTTCTGTCAGAGGGCTTCTCTTGACAATCGGTTTTAGCGTACGCGTACGCTAATCTGCTTATCTAAGCAATCAGGGTTCGGGGTCGAAGACTGGATAGTCAACGATCAGATAGGACTTTAATCTTTTGTTACGAACTGGGGTGGCATCACCAGCGACAGTGAAAAGACACAGACGGTCTGCTGGGAAGTTCTACAATGTCCAGAAGAGGACAAGGTGAAAGTACAAGGAACGTGTTCCAAGTACGATCAAGGGTTCGGCCTCAAAGACAAGTCTAAGAGGTTCTACAAGAATAGAGACTAAGACTAAGGAGTGCTTAGACTTAGAGACGATTCAAGACGACTTAGGTTGGAGATCTAAGCAAAGGAAGTTCCAGGTAAAACCCAGTAAGATTAAAGTAAAGAATCTACTACAAGTACAACGTGCTTAAATAGGCCAATATGTGCGCACGGACCAAGAGAGACGTGAGAAAGTAAGTGCATATCCAAATAAGGAAGGCAACTATAGTACAGATGCGTTGAGCATATGAGTCAGAGTCATGTGATATGATATACAAGTAGGGAAACAAAGAGAGAATGAATAGGGGCACGTACGATTATAACAATAAAGAACTTTAAAGACTAAGTCCACTACTGGGTAGATCCAGAGCTAGACAATCCTGACCTATAGTATGTGCAATGGTGTAAAATCAGGTACTGTATTGTGTGGGGTATGTGGTGCTTATATCCTAAATCATATGTACTCGGAATACTCTAGGCGAGATCAGTAGCACTGGAGTGTAGTAACCGCCATAAGTAAACATAGCGCGAGGCACTGCGGCATGAGGCAACATGTCATAAGGCTTGCCATGGAATCAGTGATAATGAACATAAAACAAACGACACACCAAATGGAGCTATGTGGATGCGGCAAGGACATGGAAGGACATTGGTACGTGGAACAAGGTGTGGTAGTCAGTACAGTGTGCGGTAAGCATGGGATGCCGCCGGTACTGCTAAAGGGGTAAGACGGCCATGGACAAGTGGTAACTCCTGTAGACATGAGATGAGTGTCAAAAGATGGGGTTTTAAGCCCAGCGCCAATATGTTTGTTACAGTGCCTTGCGCTAAATTCTCCTTGTATTGGTCTTCCCTCCAGCATCTCCAGTTTGTATGAATTGAGATTTCTTGATTGAATTCAGCATGGAACCAACCATTTAGGTACTAGCTTCCATTCCATTTTGAAGGTATAATCTAAATCATTGCAGTATACTTGAACCAATTGACCAACTTTGAAAATAACCTCACTGGGCATTCTTTGTAAAATTCTCTTATCAAATGCCACTTTATGCTTGATGGTGTGTCGAACCATCTCCTCATAGCTGTCCAGTCGCTGTTGCTCCACATATGCCATCTGCATCAATACGTCTGATTGTCTCAGCGTCGGAGCACTGTCTTCTATCCTTGTTCACGGTGTGTTTGCCATGAGGCCAAGAAGCAATTCCTTAGGAGAAAATTTTAGTGCTGGTAACAAATGGTGATTTAGAGTGTGAACTGCGTTATCAAGGTAGTCTGGCCATTTCATTGGGAGTTTATCCCAAGATGCTCCTTGCTGTTCACTGTCTTCTCCCATATCTGGTGCGCATAATCTCTTTAAAGCGTGCAAGAATAACTTATTAGTTCCTTCAACCAGACCATTTACCCATGGAGAGTAAGCTGCCATGATGTGCAGTTTACATTGTTGTGCTTCGCATAATGCCCTTACTGCATCATTATTGAAGTCCCTGCCTCCCGCCGTCTGTCATAAAGGTTTCCGATGGCATAAATGCATTGAAGATTCCATTGAGGCTATTCATTGTTGCCTTTGCACTGCCTACTGTTTTATATTTGAATACCCAGGTGTGTTGAGAAAAAATGTCCAAGTATACTCCTAATGTGCTATATCCACCCTTCCCTTTAGGAAGTGCCAGATAGTCGCCCACTAATAATTCAAACAGGTGTCTCCTGGTGATTGGTTCTAATAGTGAGTGTAAATGTGTTGAACCAACACTTTTACACTTAGTGCAGTTTCATATAGCCTCCATAATTTAAGTGTCCAGCTTCAGACTACAAATCTGGTCCAATAGCATCATCTTCACCGCTGAAATGAAGAAACTAGCGCTGGCCTAAGTATAAGCGCAGCATTAATCCTACTAAAGGAGCGAGTGAGATGTTCGACCCAAGAGGACTGCAGATAGAAGCAATTCCTTCTAAGTTAGTGCGAAGGAAACAATGAAGTACTAAAATGGCTGTGAGGATTCTGATTTCCGAGGTTAGCGGCGGTACTAGTGCAGTGTCAGCGGTACACGCGGGGTAACGATAGCTGCAATGGTTAGCTAGCAAGGGCAGGAACAAAGTTGCTTGGGTGAGATGAAAATGTTATAACTACCAGCGGTGCAGTAGCAGTAGCGGCAACTTCCATACGAGCGGGAATGCAGATGAGAGAGAAAGCGACCCAGCGAGATCACTGGCCACAGTCCAGTTACGAGTAGTGAAGTCAAAAGTCGCACGGTACTTTGAGCAGTAAAGTTACCGGTGGTTAAATCAATGAGCGTGGTTTGAACGGAGAAGAGTTCAAATGCAAATAGATTGAGACTAGTGAGCGTTTCTGATACTAAGTCCTAGTGAAGGGATGTAACAGGAAGTGAGTGATGGTATGTATGTTCAGTCCTTTTTAACATATGCAAGCGCATACGAGATAACTATGCGAGTCCGGTAGCGAGAAAGAAAATAAACGGGGTACTTAATTATGAGGTGCGCAGCGTGCAGCAGCCCCTTGCAATATAAGGTAAATCCTGTTGTAGGTTTAGTAATGGCGGAAGCGAGGTAACTATGCACCAATGGATTCTAGACGGAATAGGACGGGACATGAGGGCATCAGCATGAGGATCCAGTAAGGGTCTGCAGAAGAAGAATGGTTCCGCATTAGCGGAGCGAAAAGGCTATTTTATCGCTATAAGGAAATCCTTCGGTTGCTGCCGCAGACGTTAACAAGACGCTTGTTGAAAACAGGGTTTTGACAGTCAGCATGACTTTTCTCGCTACACTGTGTCCCTACCTCAATGACCTCCTTCAGTATGTTCTTTTTCTGCTAAAATTTTTGCTTCTTCTTTCAATATACACTCTACCTTGGCTCTTGCTCTGGTTTCTGTTCCTCCTTTCAAGTGCCATAGCTTCTCATCTTCAATGATATACTGTGATGCCCGATGTCTTGCTCGTCATTTTTCCCATATGTCCTTGTCTTGATCTAGGTTACAAATGGCATCAATAACCTCCAGAAACACTGGCTCGTTAGCAAGTCATGTCTGAAGGTTTTCTATTGCTGGGTCTATTGATGTCACGAGCATCACATCATTTGCTAGTCCCGTCCAAGCCTCCCAATCCTCACTTACCGTCCACTCACTACTGTCCCCTGTCATTGGCAGTATTCCTTCCCATTTATGGCTAAGTCCATCTGCAACAACATTCAACTTCCCCAGAATGTCTCTCACATCCACTATATTGTATGCCAGTATACCCTCTCTCCAACGTGCATGTGCTACGTTTAATGTTGGGTTCAGCAGGGTGTCCTTTAATGCATTACAATCTGTTTCAACCTCGACTGGAAGCCCCAAATTATCCCTGAAAATTTATCTAAACTGAGTTTTAGTGCTGCAAACTCTAACAAGTAAGATTTGTACTTCCTTTCCATTTGTGATGTCCTCTTCGACACAAAACCTATTGGATGTATGTGCTCAATCCATTTCCCAGTAGGTGTTTGTACTTTCACCTGTTGCGACAAAACTGCCGCGAATCCTTCTATACACCCATCCGATGTTACAATGAATACTGACCCATCATACCTTGGTGCTTGAAGCACCAGTCTTGCTGTAATAGCTGCTTCGAGGTCTAAAAATGTGTCAGTATGTTCTGTAGCCCAATATTGATCAAGTTGAAAGTCAGTCATTGCTTTGCGATATGCAGTCTTGTTATATGAACTATTCAACAGAACCTTGAGTCATAGATCCCATAGAGGGCCTTCTCATTTCATGTAGGCATTTATCAGTGATCTGTAAAAACCTGTGAGTCCTAAGAATGACATCAGTCCCATTGCATTCACTGGTCTTGGCCAATTTACAATCGCTGTAAGTTTGGTTAGATCTGGTTTTACCCCTTCTTGTCCAATGGTGCCCCCTGCAAATTCCGTTTCTGATATGCAGAACTTTATCTTTCCTGGAGCTATTGAGAACCCACACTCTCTGAACCGAGTGAATATAATCGCTAACTTGTTCATCATATCCCTAAATGTATCAGCTGTGCAACCTCCATCGTCCATGAACAATTCCATAAAATATGTTACCAAAAGATCATGGAGTCTTGCTGCTAACACTTCACAGAATGCTGTGGGTGCTCCTGTAATCCCCATTGGCATTCTTCTATACCAGAAATAGCCTCGTCCTTCAACGTAGAATGCCAGATATGGTTTTCACTGTTCTGGTACCTCGACCAATATAATATCCAGCTGCAAAATCGAATACTGAAATGTATCAATGTCCACTAAGGTGTTGTTGCTTTGCCAATATGTCTCCTTGTATCATTGGTGCAACTTCTGTTACCTTATTG
This sequence comes from Suillus spraguei, assembly GCA_016800925.1. Classification (NCBI taxonomy): domain Eukaryota; kingdom Fungi; phylum Basidiomycota; class Agaricomycetes; order Boletales; family Suillaceae; genus Suillus; species Suillus spraguei. The sequence continues at coordinate 340,931 of JABCPU010000005.1, read as the reverse complement.
TTACGAACTGGGGTGGCATCTCCAGCGACAGTGAGAAGACACAGATGGTCTGCTGGGAAGTTCTTACAATGTCCAGAAGAAGACAAGGTGAAAGTACAAGGAACGCGTTCCAAGTACAATCAAGGTTCTGGCCTCAAGGATAAGTCCAAGAGGTTCTTTACGAGAATAGAGACTAAGGCTAAGGAGTGCTTAGACTTAGAGACGATTCAAGACGACTTAGGTTGGAGACCTAAGCGAAGGAGATTCCAGGTAAAACCCAGTAAGATTAAAGTAGGGAATCTACTACAAGTACACTGTGCTTAAATAGGCCAATATGTGCGCACAGACCAAGTAACCGTGAGAACGTAGCTGCGTATCCTAATAAGGAAGGCATGTTTGTACAGATGCGTTGAGCATATGAGTCATAGTCATGTGACATGATGTACAAGTAAAGAAATAAAGGGACAATGAATAGGGGCACGTACGATTGTAACACTTATTCAGTTGTGCAAAATTTTGACATATTCTCCACTTCCATGGTCCTTCACTCAAACTCAAAGTGTTCTGTGCTTTGTGGTACCTCTCATTCAGGTAACTCGAATTCTGGAGCCTTTCCCACATTTCGACATTGATCATTGACCCTTTTCTTCAAGTCTTCTTTCCAATAGACCATTTGTCTTGTGGTCTTCTGGGCTATAACTGTTGTAGCCGTGCACTTGACTTGTTCTGGTGGTGCCCGCTCTATGATCCCTGCTTTCAACATCTCTTCTACTTGCTTGTTGTAAAACCAAGATTGTTCCAGTGTAAAGATACAACCTAGCTTGGGCTGTAGATAAAACCACTGCCTAAACTAGTATGTTAGTCTTGTGCTCCATCTAGTCTGCTTCACTTGTAAGAACAAGAGTGTTCGACCCTAAAGGGGGATGCCTATTTAGTATGATCAAGTTCGAGTCTAACTTATTTGCGAAACAAGCATTGAAGTCAGCGGTAAGTTGCTGCGGCCCGGTTACTGCTAAATGGGGTAAGACGGCCATGGACAAGTGGTAACTCCTGTAGACATGAGACAAGTGTCAAAATATGGGGTTTTAAGCCCAGCGCCAAATATGTTCATTACACCGGCATTATACGGTCTCTGATGGGTGCATAGGTTAAATGTCTTGCCTTCTGTACATTAAGGTTAGTTGTGCTCCCAGTATAACATTGACTTCTCGCAGTGAAAGTGCGAATGAATCTGCATTGTCCTTGATGAACTGTTCTAGTTCCCGTCTTTCAACCTCCATGATATCGTCACCTGATTGTAACTTGTCGAATGACTTTCTGCTACTCTCTCTGGTTTAAACAGGTTCATTTGCTGTGTGTATATTGAAGGGTCTTGATCTGCTGATGGTAGTTCCAGTAGTTCTCCTAGTATCTGTTCTTCCGGGTTTGAAGCTTCATGCTGGTGATGACGCCAATGTCACTCAGTTTCACTGTTTCTCTCTCTCCCGTGGTGCGGTCCATCTGATCTTGTGCTTGTTTACCTTTCTCCTCCCTTCACCACAACTGCTTCATTCATTTCTTCTCTTGATGCCACTGTTGATGTCCTATTGGTCTCCATTGTCCCATTGGAATGTAAGGTGCACCTAATGTTTGTGTATGCTCCAACTTCTCTTTAGTCCCTTGTGTTCCATTATTGCTAGGAGTTGTCAAGACTTGCCTCAAGGAGAGTATTTTCAACCCCCCACTGCACTTTCCCACTGCTTATTGTCTAGCATTAAGCTTGCTTGCTTGTTTGGCGTGTCCTTATTTGATTGTGTAGCTTGATCTCCTTGTGCTGGTCTGTCGATAATGATGGTGTCCATTTTGTACTCATGTCTTGCCTTGAATGCTTGTAACATCAGCTTTCCAAAAAGGAGTCCCCATCCTCCACCACTATCAAACACCTCGAATTCTCCTTTTTCTTGTATGCCTGTGATCTCTATCGTTCCTGCCCATTTTGCTAATGAATTAACAATATTCCCATTGTAATGAACATATTGGTGCTGGGCTTAAAACCCCATCTTTTTGACACTCGTCTCAACGTCTACAGGAGTTACCACTTGTCCATGGCCGTCTTACCCCTTTAGCATTACTGGCAGCATCCCACGCTTACTGCACACCATACCAACTGCTGCACCACATTCCACATACCAATGTCCTTCCATGTCCTTGCCGCATCCTCATAGCTCCATTTGGTGCATTGTTTGTTTTATGTTCATTATCACTGATTCCATGGCAAGTCTTATTACATGTTGCCTCGTGCCGCAGCACTATGTTTACATATGGCGGTGAAATGAAGAAACTAGTGCTGGCCTAAGTATAATGTGCAGTGTTAATCCTACTAAAGGCGCGAGTGAGATGTTCGACCCAAGAGGACTGCAGATAGAAGTAATTCCTTCTAAGTTAGTGCAAAGGAAACAATGAAGTACTAAAATGGCTGCGAGGATTCTGATTTCCAAGGACAATGGTGGTAGCGGTATGTTGGCGGTACTAGTGCAGTGTCAGTGGTACATGCGCAGTAACGATAGCTGCAACGGTTAGCTAGCGAGGGCAGGAACAAAGTTGCTTGGGCGAGATGAAAATGTTATAACTACTGGCGGTGCAGTAGTGGTAGCGGCAACTTCCGTATGAGCAGGAACGCAGATGAGAGAGAAAGTGACCCAGCGAGATCACTGGCCGCAGTCCGGTTACAAGTAGTGAAGTTGAAAGTCGCGTGGTACTTCAAGTGGTAAAGTTACTGGCGGTTAAACCAATGAGCGTGGTTTGAACGGAGAAATGTTCAAATGCAAATAGATTGCAACTAGCGAGCATTTCTAATACTAAGTCCTAGTGAAGGGATGTAACAGGAAGTGAGTGACGGTATGTATGTTCAGTCCTTTTTAACATATGCGAGCACGTACAAGATAACTATACGAGTCCGGTAGCGAGAAAGAAATTAAACGGGGTACTTAATTATGAGGCGCGCAGCATGCAGCGGCCCCTTGAGATATAAGGTAAATCCTGCTGTAGGTTTAGTAACAGGCGGAAGCGAGGTAACTACGCAACCAATGGATTCTAGATGGAATAGGATGGGACATGAGGGCATCGGCGCGAGGATCTGGTAAGGGTTCGCGGAAGAAGAACGGTTCCGTGTTAGCGGAGCAAAAAGGCCATTTTGTCACTATAAGGAAATCCTTTGGTTGCTGCCGCAGACGTTAAGGAGACACTTGCCAAAAATGGGGTTTTGACGGTCAGCGTGACTTTTCTTGCTACAGCGGTTACTACACTCCAGCACTACTGATCTCGCCTAGAGTATTCCGAGTACATATGATTTAGGATATAAACACCACGTACCCCACACAAGACAGCACCTGATTTTACACCATTGCACGTACTATAGGTCAGGATTATTGTCTAGCTCTGGATCTACCCAGTAGTGGACATAGTCTTTAAAGTTCTTTACCACTCATTAATCTATCACGCTCATTCTCCGTTACCGCTGGCATACCGCTGGACTTTTGACTGTTACTTTGACTGAACTTCTCATGCACTGCTACTTTACCGCTGAAAGTACTGCGACTTCTTTACTGTTTCTTTGCACTGCTCGCAACCTTACCACTACCGCTGCTATCATCGCTTGACATTGCTCGCTCAACACAACTGATACTGACTATATCTCGACCACGGTAGCACTGCTACACACAATGCTAGTTCCGGCGGCATCATCGCTGACCGCAGCAACTTACCGCTGACCACGACACTTCATTCGCACATAAGTTTGACTTGAACTTGACCATACTAATAGGCATCCCCCTTTAGGGTCTTGAACACTAATATGCACATTGCCCCAACCATTGCCCCATCATTGAAGAGTGCTCTAACTTTAACAATCTCCCCTTTTGGACCCTCTAGTGAAACCTTGGGTGCAAGCTTCTGAGATGGAAGTTTCAGTCTAAGATTAGCTGCTGATAGCCAAACCTTATCTCCTATCTTCCATGGTGTGTATTTATCTCCTTGTGATCATTCAGCTATCATCTGCATGGCGATGTTGTGACAGGTGATTGCTTCTTCTTTATCTTTTGCAGAGATGTACTCGATCTTCTGCAGCGGGGATGGTGGAGTCAGGGATCAGATGAGGGATGGCACATGGCTCATATCCCATCATTAGGTAAAAGGGTGATGCATTCCTTGCATCATGTTTTTGGTGGTTATGGACAAATTCAGTGAGTGGTAGATGCTCTATCCAATCTTCAGGATTGTTGTGGCAATAGATGCACAGGTATGTTTCCAGCTCCTGGTCGATCCGTTGTAAAGATACAACCTAGCCTGGGCTGTAGATAAACCATGGCCTAAGCTGGTATGTGAGTCCTGTGCTCTGTCTAGTCTGCTTCACTTGTGAAAACAAGAGCATTCAACCCTAAAGGGGGATGCCTATTAGTATGGTCAAGTTCAAGTCAAACTTATGTGCAAATGAAGTGTCATGGTCAGCGGTAAGTTGCCACAGTCAGCGATGATGCTGCCAGAACTTGTGTTGTATGTAGCGGTGCTACTGTGGTTGAGATATAGTCAGTAACAGTTGCATCGAGTGAGCGATGTCGAGCGGTGGTATCAGCAGTAGCGGTAAGGTTGCAAGCAGTGCAAAGAAACAGTAATGAAGGCCGCGGTACTTTCAGTGGTAAAGTAGCGGTGCGTGAGAAGTTCAGTCAAAGTAACAGTCAAAAGTCCAGCAGTATGCCAGCGGTAACGGAGAACGAGCGTGATTGATTAACAAGCAGTAAGGAAACTTTAAAGACTAAGTCTACTACTGGGTAGATCCAGAGCTAGACAATAATCCTGACCTATAGTATGTGCAATGGGGTAAAATCAGGTACTGTATTGTGCGGGGTACACAGTGCTTATGTATATCCCAAATCGTATGTACTCGGAATACTCTAGGCAAGATCAGTAGCACTCGAGTGTAGTAACCGCCATATGTAAACATAGCGCTGCGGCACGAGGCAACATGTAATAAGACTTGCCATGGAATCAGTGATAATGAACATAAAACAAACGATGCACCAAATGGAGCTATGAGGATGCAGCAAGGACATGGGAGGACATTGGTACATGGAACGTGGTGCAGCAGTTGGTATGGTGTGCGGTAAGCGTGGGATGCCACCGGTAATACTAAAGGGGTAAGATGGCCATGGACAAGTGGTAACTCATATAGACATGAGATGAGTGTCAAAAGATAGGGTTTTAAGCCCAGCGCCAATATGTTCGTTACACCATTCAGTTTGACCATCGGTTTGTGGGTGGTATGTGGTAGATGGAGCAATGGCATAGTCAAGGAGTTGAGCAAGTTCTTTTGAGAAGTGAGATAGGAACTGCGGTCCATGATTTGAGATGACTTTGTCATGTAATCCAAATCGGCGATAGACGTGCTTCAGAAATAGTTTGGCAATGCCTTCAGAGGTGATGGCTTTTACACAAGGGATAATAATTACCCCCTTCATAAGGCCATGGTCTACCATGACCATGATACTGTCAAAGCCTCCAGTGAGGGGGAGGTCAGTGATTAAATCAACAGAGACCTGCGAGAAAGGCCTGGTTGCAGATGAGGGAATTGGGGTAAGCGGAGGTCGGACAGGGTGAGTATCGCTTTCATTTGCTGACAAAGGGCACAACCCTCCACATATTTCTGGATGTAAGAGCCCATAGCGGGCCACCAGGCTTCACGTTTTACGAGTTCTTTGGTTTGGAATCTACCAGGATGTCCTGCGGTATCAGAGTAGTGAGAAATGAACATGCAGTAGAAGTTGCAAAAACCGAGGAATGACCAAACATCTTTTACTGATTTCGGAATTGGCCATTCGGCGATCCCTTTAGTTTTGGCAGTGTCCATAGCAACTTGGCCAGAACAAATTATCATTCTGAGGTATTCCACTTCTTCTGCATCAAAAGTGCATTTTTCTGGTTTCAGGAACAAGTGTTCCTGTTGTATCTTCATCAGTACCCATCTGGTGCATTCCTGGTGTTCTGCCATTATCATAGAGAAAATAAGGATATCGTCCATGTAGATAACCATCCATCCCTCATTTATTTCTTGTTAGAAGGTGTGATTCATATACACTTGGAAAGTTGCCAGGGAATTACAAAGGCCCAAGAACATGATGTTCGGTTCAAAGAGGCCAAATTCCATGGTAAACGCTGCTTTCCAGCAATCATCAGGATGGATGCAAATGTTATTGTAACCGGACCGAATATCCATTTTTGTGAAGAACTGTGCATTGTGAAGGCGGGCAACAAGGGAAATAGGAATAGGAAGTGGGAGCGGGTAAGTGTTCTTGACTGTCCAATCATTGATGTAATGATAATCTTGACAGGGACGCAATTCTCCACTTTTCTTTCCTACGAAGAAGAAGCCACTAGCTTGGGGTGACTTCAATTCTGATATAAAACCTTTTGCAATATTTTCATCAATAAATGTTTTGATGGCAGCGCATTCTTTCTCCAATAACAAGTAAACCTTAGATGTGCAGGGAATAAAACCAGGTTTGGTATCGATTTGATGATTGATTCCAGGGCGTTCAGGGGTAGTTTGTGTAGTCTGTCTTTAGCAAAGATGTCTACAAAATCATGCAAGTATTCTGGGACCAGTTCTTCAAAGGGTTTCTTTTTCTTTTCCTTCTCATCCGTGGCAAATTCCTGAGCCTTATTACTGTATTCCAGAGGAGGAAGGGAGATGGTGGAGTAGTTAGGGAGTTGATCGAGTCGGGAAGTTCCATCACATGTGAGAGGTGTGTCCATGGATACTTCTTCAATAATCCACATACTAACTCCGTCAATGTCATATTCCACAAGGAATTCTCCATCTCCTAATTTGTAAGAAGAAATTTCGCATACCTCTGGCGCATGCCAGACATCCTGCATTGTGTTGAATTGGTCATCATCCTCAGTTGGGATCAATGAGGGCATGGGTTCATCAGCGATGTTTTCAGACATTGGTTTTTCTTCATCAGGGATCTCTTCAATCGAAGCTGAGGGAGTAGATTGGAAAGTTTTCGGCAGGAATAATACTTGGATAGTTTCGGCACATTTTTTTCTTGTCCAGGTAGTTCATTGTTTGCTTTTCTCTTTCCATATTTCTGTTCTTCTATTGGCCTCTGCTCGATAGGTTCAGGTCTGGCCCGATACTCAGGCTCAGAGTCATTCTTGCACTTTTCTGTGCGAGGGATTGGTGACAGGGGACATGGTAATTGTACACGAGGTGGTTCTTGTACAGAAGATGAAGTGTCGAACATTTCAATGAGCAGTGTGAATGTCTCCTTCTTCTTCAGAAGGATAAAGTTCTTCCATCTCAATAAATGATGGGGAAAGCGAGTGGTAACCCTGCCTTCAGTCGGTTGGTATCAATATTGATTTCAATTTCCTCAGATTTGGGAGTCCGAGAGAGCGTGAGGGTTTCAGTTGTCCAATCGATTGTTGGATTCATAGCACGTAACCAGAGGATCCCAAGAAGTATTTGGTCTCTTCATCCTAGTTTAGTGATGTTGAACTTTCCATGCATAGTTCATTCATCGATCTTCACCACTAAAAGGCAATAGTGGGTTGTGGGTCCTCCTTTTATGAGAGTACCATCAGTGGTTGTGACTTTGAAAGGTTTCTTCAATTGTTGCCGTGTGATTTTGTGGAGTTTCACAAACTCTTCAGAGATGAAGGTTCCAGCTGCTCCGGAATTGATGACAGCAGTAGTGTCGATGGATTTCAGACGGTGTAGCAAGAAAAGTCACACTGACCGTCAAAACCCTGTTTTCGACAAGCATCTCATTAACGTCTGCGGCAGCAACCGAAGGATTTCCTTATAGCGACAAAATAGCCTTTTCGCTCCGCTAAGGCGGAACCATCCTTCTCCCGTGAACCCTTACTGGATCCTCGCGCCAATGCCCTCATGTCCTGTCCTATTCCATCTAGAATCCATTGGTGCATAGTTACCTCGCTTCCGCTGTTACTAAACCTACAGCAGGATTTACCTTACATCTCAAGGGGCTGCTGCACGCTGTGCGCCTCATAATTAAGTACCCTGTTTATTTTCTTTCTCACTACCGGACTCGCATAGCTATCTCGTATGTGCTTGCATATGTTAAAAAGGACTGAACATACATACAGTTACTTTTACTTCCCGTTACATCCCTTCATTAGGACTTAGTATCTGAAACGCTCGCTAGTTGCAATCTATTTGCCTTTGAACTCTTCTCCATTCGAACTTCGCTCATTGATTTAATTGCTGGTAACTTTACCGCTCAAAGTGCCGCACGACTTGTGACTTCACTACTTGTAACCGGACCGTGGCCAGTGATCTCGCTGGGTCGTTTTCTCTCTCACCTGCGTTCCTGCTCATATGGAAGTTGCCGCAACTGCTACCGCACCGCGGTAGTTATAACATTTTCGTCTCGCCCAAGTAACTTTGTTCTTGCTCTCGCTAGCTAACGTTGCAGCTATCTCTACCGCATGTGTACCGCTGACACTGCGCTAGTACCGCCGCTAACATTGGAAGTTGGAATTCTCGTTGTTATATTAGTACTTTGTTGTTTCCTTCGCACTAACTTGGAAGGAATTGCTTCTATTTGCAGTCCTCTTGGGTCAAACATCTCACTCACGCCTTTAATAGGATTAACGCTGTGCTTATACTTAGGCCAGCGATAGTTTCTTCATTTCAACGGGTATGAGACATGAAAAAATGGGAACATGGAGTTCTTTTTGTTCACCTACAGCATGTACAAGTCTTAGTAATACATTGGGAGAAACATACATCGATTTCTTGTTTCCCCATGCTAAAAATTTTCCACAAGGCGATGCACTGTTTCACTGTCATTATCTTTGTCATCAGGAAGTTCCTTGATCTCGGCTTTTCAGACCGGAGTCTTCTTCTTCCTATCAGGGCAATTTCCTACATGATGTCCTATTTTGTGACATCTGAAGCATTGCCCTTTTCTCATACATTTGGATCGCTCCATATCTGAGGTGTGATCTACCTCCATAGTGTCCTTATCTTTGGAGCTTATGTATTGATGACTTCCAAAATTATTCTTCTTTTGTTGTGGGCGACAAGAGGTGATGCTTTTCAGCTGGGTGTAGTTGTTATCAAGTGTAACACAAAGCTTCATGGTTTGGTTGAACGATGTAAGGGCGATGCCAGTTTTGAAGAGGCTGGTGAGGAGGCCTTGGTTTAGTCCATAAATGAAGAATTGCTTCTGGGAGAATCATCAGTAACATCTGCTTGTCTGGAAAGGGCTTGGAAATCTGCGATGTACATCTGGAGATCTCTGCTTTGCTTGAGCTTGCAAAGCTTAGCCATGGTGGTTCCTTCTGGATCAATGGCTTCGAAGTTTTCATTAAACTCCTCAAGGAAGTCAGCCCATGTTCTGTTACAAGAACACCTTCTTGCGCCCCTACTATCATTTTTCCTCCTATGCATTGCCATCTACTCTCATCCTGATGAGGCCCCCATCCTCGTCCTCCGCTACCTCGTCTGGCTTGCCGTCATCACTCCCTACCTTGCCTATGCTCGTCTCCTCCATTGTCGCTAAAATGCGCACTCTTCCGGTACCCCTCACGCTCCCCACGCTTCTTGTGTCTCAAACGCCTCTGTCGCATTCGACACCTTCCCCTGCGCTTCAACATGCGCTATCCCCTGGTTCACACAAACAGCCCTTTGGCTCAAGGACTATGTCTGGTGTCGTATTTCCTTTTATCTTTTTCTTTGCATCTACCTATGACTCATGCGTCGCCTCATTGGCTCATACCTTTTATACCTTCAGCTCCGCACCTATGACTCCCTTTTGCACATGAGTGCATTCATTGGGTCATATGCCTCTGACTCACCTGTGAGCATGCATCTTCCTATTGGCTATCTGACTTCATACTTAATCCAGCGATACTTACGTATTTGCGCTCCACTTCGATCTTATGGATAAATACGTGCAGATAACCTTTGTACTTCTTTAACTTGAATCTACTTGATCTTCGACCCTGAACTTCCTTTCAATAAGCTATTCATAAGCTTATCATCTCTATTCAAACTTCATAGAAGCTCATCGCTTCTACGTCTTTGATTGTCATCAAGAACCTCATCTCTGATGTAGGTCATGAGACAGCGCGTAGTGCCCACCTCCGACCAATGCAACTAGCACACTCCACGCTAGGAGACCAATACGCACAGGCCACCGCTCTTGATAGAGCACCCATCAACAGACACCACTCAAGTTCATTAGCGCCCGGCCAGGTTGCTAACATGTTCCATATACAACAGTTACACCAGAGGAATTCTTGTTGGTGGGGTCTTGGGTGCTCTTCAAGAACCCTTGTGCCCAACTACTAGTGTTCCCATTATTCATAAACGAGGTAACAAAAATGATCTTCGACTTGTCAGTCATATAGGTCTGATCATTCAGATCAAGATACACTTTGCATGCGATGAGGAAGTGCTCGGCTTTGTCTCGGTCGCCATCAAAGTTAGGAGGGTGTGCAATCTTGATTTCAGTGGGTTTCTGTGTAGTCGTGGACATGATGTCTTCTTCACTACAGTGCCTCTAGTCCGAGTTGTTGTTACTACGTGAGGGCTTTTGTTGATTCAGATCTAGGATCCACGCTCACAGATGTGCACTTTCAGTAAGACTTTAATTTTTTGTTATGAACTGGGGTGGCATCACCAGCAACAGTGAAAAGACACAGATGGTCTACTGGGAAGTTCTACAATGTCCAGAAGAGGACAAGGTGAAAGTACAAGGAATGCGTTCTGAGTACGATCAAGGGTTTGGCCTCAGAGACAAGTCTCAGAGGTTCTACAAGAATAGAGACTAAGGCTAAGGAGTGCTTAGACTTAGAGACAATTCAAGATGACTAAAGATTGGAGGTCTTTAGTGAAGGAGATTCCAGGTAAAACCCAGTAAGATTAAAGTAGGGAATCTACTACAAGTACATCATGTTTATATATGTAGATATAAATGCACGGACCAAGCAACCATGGGAAAGTAACTGTGTATCCTAACAAGGAAGGCATGTATAGTACAAGCATGTTGAGACACATGAGTCACGTGTGAATGTGAGATCGGTTACAAGACAAGTAGGCGAGTGAAAGTAGAAAATGAATAGGTGTCATATACCATACTTCTGATCCCAGATCCGACCATATCTGCTCAGATCCGATCGATTCTATTTCTGTCCAGTCCACAGATCCTGTCCGGATTGCCCATCCAAATGTGCCCACTTCTCGCACTCTAACTCCCTTGTGTATATCTGTGTCTATCTCCTTTCGTCATTCCTCCTGTTTCTGGTATTCCAGCTGTGTATACTTCCATCCTGTGTCACTGATCTGTTACCTGTGTTTCATTTCTGATTCGTGCTTACTGATCTGCTGCACATGAACTAATAGACTTACATTACACTTCGTACATAGCCCTCGGTCCCGGACTTGTTGATTATCTGTATTAGATACTTACAGTATATAAACCACTTGTAGATCTCCGTAGAACCTTAGTTCGAATATCATCTTAGATTCTGCTCATTTTGTTTCCTCCAGACTTGAGTCACTTTCCGCTCTAAGTCATCTTCTGAGACTTGGGATTGATTCCTTTAGTCTATATCTCCGACTCTATCTTCGGATAGTCTACCTCTGTTAGTTTCTAGTTAGGAACTCATTCCAAAGCTAGCCTTAATCCTTGTTCCATTCCTATGCTCCAGATAACCTTTGGAAATACCATATCCGATACCTTCGAATGTCTGGATCCGTCATGCAACTCCTTCCTGTCATATACCATACTTCTAATCTCAGATCCGACCATATCCGATCAGATCCGATCGATTCCATATCCGTCCGGTCCACAGATCCTGCCTGGACCACCCATCCGAATGTGCTCACTTCTCGCACCTTAACTCCCTTGTGTATATCTGCGTCTATCTCCTTTTGTCATTCCTCCTGTTTCCGGTATTCCAGCTGTTTATATTTCCGTCCTGTGTTACTGATCCGTTTCCTGTGTTCATTTCCGATTCATGCTTACTGATCCGCTGTGCATTAACTAATAGACTTCTGTTACACTTCGTACATAGCCCTCGGTCCCAGACTTACTGATTATCTGTCTTAGATACTTACAGTATATAAACCACTTGTAGATCTCCGTAGAACCTTAGTTCGAATATCATCTTAGATTCTACTCATTCTGCCTCCTCCGGACTTAAGCCACTTTCCGCTTTAAGTCACCTTCCGAGACTTAGGATTGATTCCTATAGTCTACATATATCTCCGACTCTATCTTCAGATAGTCTATCTCCGTTAGTTTCTAGTTAGGAACTCGTTCTGAAACTAGCCTTAATCTCTGTCCTCTCCTTACGTTCCGAATAACCTTCGGACGTATCATATCCAACACCTTCGGACACCCGGATCCGTCACGCAACTCCTTCCGGGTCTTCGGACGAATAACTCCTCCCTGAAATAAGGGGCATTACTCGAGAAAGGGGCACAGTGCACGAACTGAGGCCAAAGCCCTTCGGATCTCTCTACCCTTGAGTACAGTCTTAACACTTCCGGATCTTTGGACATATACCTACTCTCTGAAATAAGGGGCATTACTCGGGAAAGGGGCACAGTGCACGAACTGAGGCCAAAGCCCTTCAGATCTTTCACCCTTTGAGTATGGTCTTAACAATAGGGGCATATACGATTGTAACAAGCTCCAACTTTGGAATGTACCAATTATTGATGACTTTTTTCTTAGTGCCATGACAAAATCCACCAGCTGTGATCATGTATTTTTTGGTGTGAAACTCATCGAGTGCTCTAGAAATGTGCTTGATGTCGTCATCATCAATGCATGGTGACTGGACAAGATACCAAAACTTCATGAGCGCTCAAACAGCTGTGACCATGGTGCTAGGTGCTGTGTCTGCACTAACTGTAATTATAAAATGCTGGATGTTGCATTGAGTTCATCCTGTGACCTGTTTGAGCTTGGAGATACCACCTTGAAAATGACAAAATCCGGTGATGGGCTGCAACACAGAAAACCAGAAATCAACTTCCATATCCCCAACTGCAGAAATAAGCCACTTCACATCATGGTTGTAAAACTCTCGGTGAATGAGATGCAGAAATTCAGGAGTGAGGAAATGAGATGGTTCAGCAAGGATCCAATCCTGCCAGAAAGGTTTAGAGATGCCGTTCAAGCAAAATTTCTGCACTTTGCAAAGAAGACCTTGATGTCGCTGGGATCCACCCTTGTGTGAATAGCAGCCAGTTGTGCAAGTGTAGTTGATTTTGTGCGAGGTTCATGGCAGAAAGGGTCTCCAACATGGCCATGGTTACCAGAGATGTTTTCCTGCTGACAGTAGCTAACATCATAGCCTCTGGAGTATCAATGATGTAGCTTGCAAGGGGCATAAAACAATAGCGGCTATGTCCAACAGGGTCTGAGAGTATGACCCCTTCACGAGCAGCCTGTTTGAGCGGATGCAAAATGATATCAAGGCATTCATAAATTAATTGATCCTCCAGTACACCCCAGATGCATTTATTTTTATGTATGAATTTGGGTACAGGGAGTAGGGCAGTGAGTACGAAGGAATTGGATGAATTCTTGAGTCACATGAACATGTTGATATTGGCAAGGCTGATTAGAAGTGGGTGCACAACTCTATCACCTGTCATTGTGGATATATTTGTTTTGTCAAATGACAAAATGGTCCCAAGGAGTGTTGCACCTTTGGGTAGGGCAGACTGTTGAGAAACCAATAAGTACAACGACTCATACAAACAAGAATACATGCCTGCATATTCCATGCATCGTCGCCTGTCATCCATTCTAAATATACATGGCACAAGTGCTGTGCAGTACTATAGATCCTGCGAGGTGTGAAGTCCAATTGATCATGAAAGAAAAAATGATTCAGAATGGCTGCAATATAGTCCAGAGGATCATGCCAGTACAGAAAGACAGGTGATTTGGTGGGATGACTCATGGTGAGCACTTGGGACATTCAGCATGGACCACTGGGCAACATCTCTGCTCTGCCTCATAGTTCCTTGGCTGAGGAAAAAGATAATGGAAGACCCTTGATCTTGACGAAAGACTTACCATCAGAATTATAATGAAAAAGAAATGATTTGCTTTCCATCTCCAGTGACAAAAAACAGTCTATCTTCCCCATGCTCAATCCTGAGCACAGTAGCCACAACACAATCTCCCAGTCCTTTCAGCCACTGAACGGGTAATAAGGATTCTTGGCATGGTACACGCTGTTCTCATCAGAATTAAATAAGTCGAGGAAAGTGTACCCCTTGCCAAATGACTGACAGGCTTCAGGATACCAGTCGATGAAATCTGAAGCACAAGTTGTTACAATTGTACATGCCCCTATTTGTCTTTACCTTGTATATTACGTAACATGATCCCGACTCATATGCTCAATGCATCTGTACCATAGTTGCCTTCCTTCTTTGGATATGCACTTACATTCTCACGTCTCTCTTGGTCCGTGCGCACATATTGGCTTAGTTAAGCACGTTAAATAACACTTATGTACTTTACTTTAATCTTACTGGGTTTTACCTGGAATATCCTTTGCTTAGGTCTCCAATCTAAGTTGTCTGAATTGTCTCTAAGTCTAAGCACTCCTTAGCTTTAGTCTCTATTCTACTGAACATCTTAGAGTTGCGACTCTTCAATCGAACCCTTGACCCTACTTGGAATACTTCCTTGTAGTAGTCCTCATTCTCTTTTGAACAAAGTCGAACCTCCCAGCAGACCAGCTGTGTCTTATCACTGTCGCTGGTGATGCCACCCCAGTTCGTAACAAAAGATTAAAGTCTACATTGATCGTCAACTATCCAGTCTTCAACCCCCTCCCTCTGAACCTTGATAAAGCCCTAATGGACAGCAAGACCACGCGTGTAGGCACCGAGAAAGCATAACTCACCAGATGATTCATCATTATGACTACTACTACAGCCACCACCAGGAAAGATTTTGAATATACAATTGGTCTCAAAACTGCTTTTGATGGAGATCATGACAATTCCCTGGAATTCATTCTATCATGCAATGCATACTTCGACATCAATGAAAAGTTCTATACCAATGACAAGCAGAAGATCATTTTCATTTTGTCCTTCATGACAGAAAAGAACGCCAAATCTTGGAAAGAGCAATTTCTCGCTCACGCTCAATCCATTGTAACAAACATATTGGCACTGGGCTTAAAACCCCATATTTTGACACTCGTCTCACGTCTACAGGAGTCACCACTTGTCCATGGCCGTCTTACCCCTTTAGCAGTACTGGCGGCATCCCATGCTTACCGCACACCGTACCGACTGCCGCACCTTGTTCCACATACCGGTGTCCTTCCATGTCCTTGCCGTGTCCGCATAGCTCCATTTGGTGCGTAGTTTGTTTTCTGTTCATTATCACTGATTCCACGGCAAGTGTTATTACATGTTGCCTCGTGCTGCAGCGCCTCGCGCTATGTTTACTTATGGCAGTTACAACACTCCAGTGCTACTGATCTCGCCTAGAGTATTCCGAGTACATATGATTTAGGATATAAGCACCGCGTACCCCGCACGATACAGTACCTGATTTTACACCATTGCACATACTATAGGTCAGGATTATTGTCTAGCTCTGGATCAACCCAGTAGTGGACTTAGTCTTTAAAGTTTCCTTATCGCTCGTTAATACATCATGCTTGTTCTCTGTTACCGCTGGACTTTTGACTGTTACTTTGATTGAACTCCTCACACACCACTACTTTACTGCTGAAAGTACCATGGACTTCTTTACTGTTTTCTTGCACCGCTTGCAACCTTACCACTACCGCTGAGACCACCGCTTGACATTGCTTGCGCGACGCAACTGTTACTGACCTTATCTTGACCGCAGTAGCACTGCTACACACAACACTAGTTCCGGTGGTATCATCACTGACTGCAGCAACTTACCGCTGACCACGATGCTTGTTTCGCACATAAGTTATGCTCGAACTTGACCATACTAATAGGCATCCCCCTTTAGGGTCGAATGCTCTTGTCCTTACAAGTGAAGCAGACTAGACAGAGCGCAAGACTCACATACTAGTTTAGGCAGTGGTTTATCTACAGCCCAAGCTAGGTTGTATCTTTACACCGTTGACACTTCTGGACAGAAAGTTGGTTATGGAATGATGAAAGATTTCATGAAAAGTTTCAATGAAGCTTTCAAACCGGTAGATTCCATAGGAACCGCATTAACGAAGCTCAGGGATCTTAAACAAGGAAACGGCAAGCTCCAAACCTATATCGCTGATTTTGAAGTGCTTGCAGCTAAAGCCCATATCACTGACAATGCAATGAAGATCCAATTCTTCCAAGATGGCCTTAACCTAGGCATCTTGACCAAACTATTCGCACCAGGCGACGTCCCAGATGTATTCCTCAATGTTGTATTACAATGCATTTCCATCAACAATTCCCACCAACGCCTTCAGGCGTGACGAGCACGTCATGCTCTGCAGAAGAAGAAGAACTATGGAAATGCACATTACACACCCAGTTGCGATTCAAATGCAATGGTCATAGATCGAATCTCTGATATGGAAAGATCGGAGTGCATGAGAAAAGGTCAATGTTTCAGATGCAGAAAGACAGGACACTGTATTGGTAACTGCCCTGATAAGAAGAAGACCCCGCTCCGTCAAGTGGAAGCCAAAGAAGTTCAAAATGAGGAAGACGAAACCGTGAGATGAATTGTAGAGGATTTTTAACTTGGAGAAACAAAGACTCAATGTATGTTTCTCTCAATGTATTACTAAGACTTGTATGTGCTGTAGGTGAAAGAAAAGAACTTTATATGCCTATCACCCTTCATTCGTGTACTCACTTAAAATCTGTCAACACTACCGCCGTTATCAACTCTGGCACAGCAGGAACATTCATCTCTGAGGAGTTTGTGAAACTCCATCAAATCACACGACAAAAACTCAAAACACCATTTCAAGTTACCACCGCAGACGGAACCCTCATCACAGGAGGGCCAATCACGCATTATTGCCTTCTAGTGGTAAAGATTGATGAACGAACCATGTATGGAAAGTTCAATATCACTAAACTTGGATGAAGAGATCAAATTCTTCTGGGAATCCTGTGGTTACGTGCCATGAACGCAAGTATAGATTGGGCCACCGAAACACTTGCCCTCCCACAAATGACAAAGTCTGATGAAATCGAACAAGACGTGGATACAGATCAGAAGAAGAACAGATTACCTTTTTCTTTCCCTTACCACACCAAGAAATGGCAAAATTTGAAACTTCTGAAACTTGACGTTGCTCCTACCATTGACATCCCTGATGAACTCATGATCGATGAAAATTCTCCACGAGTAAGAATACCACCGCATCCCCCATCACCTATTCCTCATGTAGAAAAACGAAAGAACGAGTCAGAACCAGAATCTCAACCCCTATCAAAACCCATTGAACAACGACCAATTGAGGAACAACAACAAGGAAAGCAGAAAACCAAAGAAGATCTCGGAGGATGAGCTCATAATATCCCAAAGTTAACCAAATACTTTGTACCACCCAAATCGTTAACCCCTTCCACTTCTATCAAAGAAATTCCTGATCAGGATGAACCCATGACATCCACCATGCCCACCAAAGAAGATGAGCAATTTAATACTATGCATGACATATGGAGTGCCCCCGAAGTACAAGAAGTATCATCCTATGAACTTGGAGAAGGAGAATTCCTGGTTGAACATGACATCAACAGAAGTTACATGAGAATCATCAATGAAGTATCCATGGATACATCCCTTACTCACGATGGAACTTCCTGACTTGAACAACTCCCGAATTACTCTACCATCTCCCTTCCTCTGTCGAAATACAGTAACAAGGCACAAGAATTCGCAACCGACAAAAAAGAGAAGAAAAAGAAATCGTCTGAAGAACTCGTACCATCCTACCTCCATGACTTCGCTGACGTCTTTGCTAAAGACAGACTTAACAAACTTCCCCCAGAACAACCCAGTATTGACCACCGCATCGATACCAAACCCGGTTTTATTCCCCGAACATCTAAGGTTTACCCACTGTCAGAAAAGGAACGAACTTCAGTAAAAGCATTCATTGATGAAAACGTTGCTAAGGGTTTCATTTCTGAATAAAAATCACCCCAAGCTAGTGGGTTCTTCTTCATTGGAAAGAAGAGCAGAGAACTCCATCCTTGCCAGGACTATTGTTACATCAATGATTGGACGGTCAAAAATGCTTATCCACTTCCTTTACCAGTATCTCTTGTAGCACAGCTTCACAATGCACAATTCTTCATGAAAATGAATATATGGTCGGGATACAACAACATCCGCATCCATCCCAAGGATTGATGGAAAGCTGCATTCACAATGGAATTCGGTCTCTATGAACCTAATGTCATGTTCTTTGGGTTATGTAATTCACCAGCCACGTTTCAAGCATACATGAATCGCACCTTCCAGCAGGAGATTAATGAAGGATGGATTGTTATCTATATGGACGATATCCTCATTTTCTCGACAACTATGGAGGAACATCGCGAACATACCAGATGGGTACTGATAAAGATATGGAACAAACATCTTTTCCTGAAACCAGAAAAGTGTACCTTCGACGCTGATGAAGTGGAATACCTTGGAATGATCATTCGGCCTGGACAGATTTCTATGGATACTGCCAAGACAAAGGGATTGCCGAATGGCCTGTTCCAAAAAGCATAAGAGATGTTCAGTCGTTTTTAGGATTCTGCAACTTTTACCACACATTTATCTCCCATTGCTCCAATATTGCACAACCCCTCATTGATCTAACAAAAAAGGATACTTCTTTCCTTTGGACGACTCAATGTCAGGATACCTTCTAAGACCTCAAGGAACGCTTTATAAAACAACTGGTACTTCGCAATCCGGATCCATCCCAGCAATTTGCAGTTGCAACCGATGCTTCTCTTGTAGCAACTGGAGGCGTCCTATTGCAAAATGATGAAAATGGCATGTATCACCCATATGCTTACCTATCTCAGTCACTAAATCCAGCGGAATGCAACTATCAGATTTTCGATCAGGAATTACTTGCAGTTATCCGCGCCTTAAACAAATGGTGTTACTATCTTGAAGGGAGCGCCCACACTGTCATCGTCTTCACTGACCACAAAAACCTTCTGTACTTCCGTACTGCACAGAAGTTCACTCAACGACAAGCTCACTGGCAATTGACATTGTCACTCTTGGACATTGAACTACATCATGTTGCAGGCACTAAACTAGCTGCTCCAGATGCTCTCTCACGTCGCCCAGATCATGATGATGGTTCTCATGATAATGAAGATGCTGTGCTTCTTCCTGATTCCCTGTTCGTCCGACTCATCGATAACAATCTACTTGATGTATTGGCTACTTCTGACCCTTTGGACGACCCTGTATTCAAAACGGCATCAGATGCACTAGATGGTGTCTGTCTTCCTCCCATGAAGTTGGCATTGTCCGATTGGAAGATCGAACATGACATGCTCTATTTCAAGAACTGTGCTTACATTCCTCCCATTCATCATGCTGCTACCCTCGCTCGCTATCATGATCATGTCACTGCTGGTCATCCTGGCCATTTCAAAACTGAAGAACTTGTTAAACGGGAAGCCTGGTGGCCTTCTATGGGTGCCTATATCTGTAAATATGTCGAGGGTTGCGCCCTTTGTCAGCAAATGAAATCTGATACTCATCGGTCCGACCTCCACTTGTCCCCATTCCTTCCTCCGCTACCCGCCCCTTCTCACAAATCTCTGTTGATTTGATCACTGATCTCCCCGTTTCTGGGGGCTTTGATAGTATCATGGTCATGGTGGACCATGGCCTTATGAAGGGGGTAATTATTATCCCTTGCCTTAAAACGGTAACCTCCAAAGGTGTAGCAAGTTATTTTTGACACATGTCATCGACGGTTTGGTGTCCACAACAAAGTCATATCAGATCGAGGACCACAGTTTCTATCAAGATTCTCAAAAGAACTTGCACGACTCCTTGATTATACCATCGCCCCATCTACCGCCTATCATCTCAGACTGACGGACAAACTGAACAATTAAACCAAGAATTAGAAACCTATTTGCATATCTACTGCGCAACAACCCTGAAGAATGGATAGAACACCTTCCTATCACTGAATTCATCACAATCATTGACACAATGCCCGAAACCTCACCATTCTTTCTCATGATGGGATACGACCCCGTGCCATTCCCCATTTAATCCTGATTCTACCATACCGCAGCAGAAGATTGAGTTCAATCCCTACAGAAGATCTGAGAAGAAGCCATGCATGCCATAACATTGCTATGCAAACAATGGCAGAACAATCCTGAGGAGATAAGTACCAACCATGGAAGATCAGAGATAAGGTTTGGCTATCTGCTGCTAATCTTAGACTCAAACTCCCATCGCGAAAGCTTGCACCAAAGTGATATGGACCTTTCCCAATCACCAATGTCTTATCACCTATCACATTCACGCTCAAACTTCCTCCGCAATGGAAGATTCACCCCACCTTCCATGCTTCTGTGTTATTGTCCTATAGCGAAAACGACATACACGGCCCGAACTTCCTTGAACCACTGCCTGATATCATTGAAGAAGAAGAAGAATACAAAGTAGAAGCAATTCTTTCCCATAAAGGAACCGGCAATTGCCAACACTATCTTGTCTCCTGGAAAGGATATTTATTGGGAGATAACGAATGGATCCCCGAAAAGAACTTAGCAAATTCCGCACGAATCCTGAATGCTTATAAGAAACGACACACCCTTTGAATTCGAACTAGCCCCACAAACTATTCAATATGACTTCCTCCGCAACTGCCTCCTTCCCTACTGCTTACATCCACCCTGTCGCTGAAGAAACTTACACCACTGCCAATCAATATGATGACCTCATCAGAAACATTGATGGAAACTCCTTTGTCGAAGCCGCCCTCCTCTGTCCCGGACATGCAACTGAGATTGAAAAGATCCTTACCAGCAAGGATGCATTCATCACCATCCTCCTTACCAATATCATCTGCACAGCCGCCCTCATCGAAACTCTATGCCATGACATTCAAGATGATACTATCCATCAACGAATCCTACGCTGCCAGAAATGTATTCGCGCTTACGGGCTGCTTCTCCTTCCCAATTCTTTTAAGGCTGGTGTTGAAACAGCTATTCACATCGTGGCTGAGTGTCGAGCAGGCGTGGCTAGACCTCCCTCTCCGCAAAGAGATCCACTTCCAATTCCTGCTCCTCCCACCCATGATTCGGGCACTCGTTCTAATATCACTGCCCTTACTGGCTTACTCGCTGCTGTTCAGGAAGCCAATAACACAGCCGATGCCATTATTGGAGAAATTGAAGAAGCAACAGTCGACTCTAGAGAAGCGAGAGGATTGGTAGCTCGTTTAATTGATGCCATCCATCACTATGAAACACAACCCACGCCATCCCCAGTCAATGCTACCACCACGCTTGATGAGGACACAGAACCTCCTCATCTATTTACCGAATGCTCCGTCATGCACAAGAAAGCGGTCATAACTGGAGAACTACATAATGAGCTTGCTGAGATTATCGCGCTCGGTCATCTCATAGCTGGAGAACTAGATAGCGAGCTCGCTGAGATTACCGCACTCAGTCATCAGTCAAAAGAACTTCATATTCATCTGCCTATGGTTGTCCCTCATATCTTCGACTCTACAATTCCCGTCCTCGTAGAAGCCTTAGGGTTTACAACTTCTTCAGACCCTGACGAGTTGCTGGCTGCAGCCGTCATGACACCAGCACCCTCAATCTATACTGTTAATGACAACCAAATCGAGGACATCCATTCTAGCAATGAACGAGCCCTTAGACGTATTACTCATAAATGTGGAAAGAAACATGCACATTCTACGAGCCCCCATCGCTGCATCATCGCCCCGACTCCACTTCATAAAGTGAACTCCAACCCTGACGAAAACATGAAATGCTGCATCTGCGGACTACTTGGGCATCACCAGAAGAATTGTGCCGAGTACCAGTGCAGGGTTTGTCGGTATTGGTCGCCGACCCACTTATCCATTTACTGTCCCCAACGAGTTGGAACTCCACCCTTCACACTAACCTGGAAGGATAAGGGATTCTACGACGCACTTCGTTCTTGGGAATGACAGCTTGACGATGAACGAACTCAAGCAGTGGCTAGAAGAGACTCTAAACAACGTGCTGGTGCCAAAGAGGCCGTGTATATGATGAGTGGTTCAGTTCTTGATGAAGATTACGAGTTCAGTGACAATCCAAGCTACTATGAGAATGCTCCAGAATAAGTAAAGTTTGGTGACTTTACGTGTAAAATGGGGGTAATGTTACAATTGTATGTGCCCCTATTTGTCTTTACCTTGTATATTACATAACATGATCCCAACTCATATGCTCAATGCATCTGTACCATAGTTGCCTTCCTTCTTTGGATATGCACTTACATTCTCACATCTCTCTTGGTCCGTGTGCACATATTGGCTTATTTAAGCACATTAAATTACACTTATGTACTTTACTTTAATCTTACTGGGTTTTACCTGGAATATCC
Source organism: Suillus spraguei (assembly GCA_016800925.1). NCBI lineage: Eukaryota > Fungi > Basidiomycota > Agaricomycetes > Boletales > Suillaceae > Suillus > Suillus spraguei. Next base: position 318,312 of record JABCPU010000005.1, on the reverse strand, counting down.
TTCGCTTAGGTCTCCAATCTAAGTTGTCTGAATTGTCTCTAAGTCTAAGCACTCCTTAGCTTTAGTCTCTATTCTACTGAACATCTTAGAGTTGCGACTCTTCAATCGAACCCTTGACCCTACTCGGAATACTTCCTTGTAGTAGTCCTCGTTCTCTTTTGAACAAAGTCGAACCTCCCAGCAGACCAGCTGTGTCTTATCACTGTCGCTGGTGATGCCACCCCAGTTCATAACACAAGTCAGTAGTTTTCCCTCCTCATGGACCTGGCCATCACTCTCAGCACTACCTCGAAATGCCTCTGAGTCATCCAAATCTCCAAATGTGAAGTCCTCAGGCTCAATACCAGGAATATTCAGCTCATTTAGGTCTACATTCATGGGGTCATCATGATCAATATGAGCAGATACGGACCGCAGACATATTAATTCCTGTAGCCAGGTGTTACAACCTGAGCGAGGCTAGCTCATGTGACAAGCAACAGTAACCTGATCTTTGAAACTGGTCTTGCCACAGAAAGGACACTGGAAATTAGGCATATCCAAATTGTATCCAAGCAAAGTTCGAGCTGCCAAGCGTGTGATTAGCCCAATTTGATGTATCTTTGTACTCTTTATTTCTTCACAATGTCAGCCCCACTAATCAGTCTCAATCTCAGCAAGGATATCCCATCACCTTCACACCTAATCCCTTGTCTGTGCACACATCCCATTCAGCAACATTCAAGCCATTACTTGTGTCATCATAATTCCAGTGGTATTACTGACCTGTATGATCTAGCTGAAGCTATTGGATCAATGGTAAGCCAGCCATATCATGCATATACTTGCTCTCACTGACGTAGTACTTACAGACAATCGACAATGGCGACAGTCTTGAAGCAAACCTTGTCATGGACCTGGCCAGGGCGAGACGGGATGTGTTTAGGGCAGAGAAGATGCTAGCTGATTGTGTAGTGCAAGAGCATGAAATCCTGGCAAATCTTTCCAAGTACCAATCCAACATTTTGAAGAAAATGCTGGACAGGGCAGGATTAGGCTACATGCGTATCACCTTCAAAAGCATGGACTTTCTCACCGTGGACCTGCACTATGCAGTTTGCAAGGTAAGTACATTTGCTTGTATTTACTAGCACGGCTCAAATGCTGCCCATAATGTCCTACCACAGAACAATCTGGTCGTGATATAACGGTCATCTTAGATTGATGACTCGCTGAGTGATTGTTATTTTTTGTGTTAAAGTTGAACTCATTGAGACTCTCCAAGACTGACATGTGGACTATGTGCAGTACTGTACATTTGTATTTAGGCATATATACTAGCATGTTATATCGAACATTGTATGTAATGAGATGCCAGTGATCATTCCTGCAAAAGCCCTTAGTACTTCCAAGCTTGCAAGTGACTTAGTATTACTAGTACTACTGGTTGATTCCAAGTCCCAACTGGAAGTCACTGTGAATTTATCGTGAACATACAGTATACATTCTGTGAAACACTGTCCTATTATGAACGTCTGGGGTTGTGTGTTCTGTGAGCTCTGTCGCCACTTTGGATGGCTGTGGGAAACTGTCAAAAATTCCCATGTCTGTGAAGAAATTTGTGGTTTGCAGATGTTGCAGCTGTGCCATATCTTGAAGATTGTTGTATGTGTTATGCTTGATTGTTCTGAGTCACAATTACTGAACATCTTTTTTTCACTCTTTAGTGCCTGGAATTACAACACGAGATGTCAATGACATATCACCACTAACCATTGGATCATATGTTATCATGCAACACTCACAGGGCCACTATATTGGCCAAGTTGTTTGCATGTACAAGAAGAATGGTGGTGGTAAGGGCACTCAACATGAGGGTGTCCTCTTTGCTGGCACAAAAGACACTCCATCACTGACAAACTTAGGATTACAGGTTTTCATTCAGGCAAGTGGTGCCTAGGACCTTTCTTGTTCATACTGATCTTAATTCCCAAACTTCTAAGACACACCTGAAGAAAATGAAAACTCATTTTGGCACTACAGCAAGTCCACTGGACATTTATGCATTCTGGCCAATGTCAAGGAACTCGTCTACAATCTTGGAACATCCATGCTCAGTGTCTCAGATGGCCAGTATCACACTCTGAAACCATGGGCTTTTGAATGGCAAGTTTTTATTCTACAAAACACTTTAAAACATAGGTTTATCTTTTTCTATAGATGGGAAACAGCTGGTATGGTGAAAGTGCGGGAGATTATTGCATCACAGTTCACTGTACAGCCTTGGAAAAAGCAGAACCATGGGCATACCTAGCTAGAATCTAGTAGCACAAGATTTTCATAGAAAATTTCCTTTTTTGGTACCAAGCATGTGCGCCCCACAAGCCTCGAAAGGTTGGGAAAATTTAGAAAATTTGTGGATAGGGAGCAGCCGGGGTCCTGTACGAACCACTAAAACCCTTGCCACGCACCTTATCTGAAACAATGGAGAATCATATGATAGTCAGAAAGAATCACAAGCTACCTTATCTCTACAGTATATTATAGTCTTACCGTACTGTTGTATAAGTTGGCGCTCTCTTGAGATCAATCTTGTATCTGGTTACTTGAATGTCTGAATTTTCCCACCCTTCATCAGATAGCTCGCCTAGCATGTAGCAAACTGAACCATTTTACATAAGTTAAAACCAATCCTGAAGTTCGCCCGACCGGATTTACATCACCTCTTTTTCTTCTTGAGCCTGATATTTTCTCTCATTCCCAAGTTTCCTGCCTGGCATACTAGTAGTGGGAGTTCCGTGGACATCTAGTACCGGTTATGGAATTCTCGTTATAGCTTAGGTATAAAAACCTGTCCTTACTTTCACGTATCTTTAGCAAACAACATCCGTTCGTTCATCTCTCTCTGGTGGTCCGTCAGTCCCCGTCGAACACATTAGCAGCATTACATATAAACAGCATACACTGAAATGCTCCCCCGCGTGTTATTGTGCGGTCGGTTTCTAGGTTTATCCGATGGCAATTTGGACCCTGACTTGTTTCAGATGAGATTGAGTATGTCCAGGATGAGCTGAAAGAAATGTTTCAGGGGATCGCCGAAGTCATAGTAAGTAGGTTTCCCTTCAAATATACCTCTAGCTTTAAGCGACATTATCGCTTTCCCTCTTCAGCATCTAGTTTCAGAATCTCGTTCTCATTTCCTCTCCTCATTCGGGCCCGGTGGGCCGTATGAAGGGACTGTCGCCGTGTACAGACACACTGAATCTTCTGAAGTCATAGGAACATTTGACGCACCGTTAATTCACGCTCTAGCCGATACGAGCAGGGTCCGCTGGATCGCTCATAATGGTAGTGGTTACGATGACATCGATGTGCAAGCTTGCAAAGAACGAGGTAATGTCTGCTCTCAGTCAGAATCAACTGTTACTAACCGTGTGTTTGCCCCAGGAATAATGGTATCAAATACTCCAAGAGGAAATGAAGATGCCACTGCTACTGCCACTTTATACCTTATGCTATCGTGCCTGCGGCACTTTTCGATGGCAGAACGCTCCCTTCGCTCTGGTACATGGAGAAAACCCTATAATGCAGCCCAAGTTCATGACATTACTGGGCGCACGCTTGGTATATTGGGATTAGGTGCCATCGGTCTGAGATTCGCTCACCTTGCGCACGCCTTTCCAATGCGCATCATATACTTTTCACGAAGGAAGGCAGAATCTGCACCAGACTGGTGCGAATACGTCTCAAGCATAGAGGAACTGTGCAAACAGGCCTACGTACTGAGCGTACATATCCCTCTCAACCAGTCCACAGTTGGTATGATTGGAGAGAAGGAGATCAGGACCCTGCAACGGGGTAGTGTCCTTCTCAATACGTCACGAGGACGAACAGTGGACCAAGAGGCGGTGATACGAGCACTAGAAGACGGTCATGTAACACTTCTTCTATCGCCTTGTTGTCTTTTCTCACAAGTTTTAGCTTTCATCAGTCGGCTTGGATGTATACCCTGATGAACCGCACGTAGATCCGCGTTTATTGACCTTCCCACGATGTACGCTTCTGCCGCATGTTGGAGGAGACACAGCAGAGGCATGGAGGAAAATGGAGCTGAAAGCATTGGGAAACTTGAGAGCTTTTGTCCTGGGTGGCGTCGGGGAAGATATTGTCCCTGAGCTGAAGGCGGGAATTGGTAATCCGACTACCCTCTAATCACCACCGATCATGGCTTAGAAGGAACAACTGCCTACCATCATTTAATTATGGTCAAGCGTTGCTGAAGAACCATGCGATGCTTCCGGGTGGACTTTAGAGATGCATCCTATACAATATGTGTTCCTCATCGATGCATCATTTCCAGTACTAGTATTGATCTAGTCTCCGTAGCTCCAGATGTTAAACTACTGATTATGCAGCGTACATTGCTATATGATGCACAGTGCGGGAACTCGCGTTGAGGTGAAATACGCTGAAGCAACGCTCTCCGTCTTTCTATTTATTGTGAGTCATAAATACCCCTACTTATGACATCCCTTCCCTCATTTCTCCACCTGAGCTTCCACTGGTACGTCCTGCACAAGCTGAAGTTTCATGTAAAGCAACATGTAGACGAAGGAAAAATAAGTGGTGGGCGAGGGAAAGGAAACCGAAGACACCAGGCTGCAGAGCATGCCGAAGTGTAACCTGTACGCTGCGTGATAGGCGGAGAAGAGAAGCCATATGCCACGCCTATCTCTATTTTGCACTCGTACCTCGCTTCGGGGTACAGTATATGATATTTTGCATATAGTACATACAGAACACATTGGTCGAGACTCAAAATTGTAAACCAACCTCAATAACATGACGACCGATGTTCGCAATCCTTTCTAACAACATGAATTCTACAATTCCATACATCCTATTTCCCTCGCACAGCCATAGAGGAGGGTTTAGCAACGTCGATCACAAATTCGTTTTCATCCCGCTCAGAGCTCTGTGTGGTATTCAGCGTCACACACTCAAACAGATGAGATTTACAAGCCTTGATGATTAAGATGTTCTCGTCATCGAAAGTGACATCCATCAAGTTCGTAGCTGTCTCAATGTGTGTCTCGTCCACAACAACCATGTAAGGAAGTCCTGTTTCTATTTCTTCATCGAGCTGTCGGTGTTTGACTGTCGATGGTTCTGTAACAATGCGGCCACGAAAGTCCTTGGAAGCTGCGGCACGCGATATGCGATACTTATTGAAGTCGTACATGCGTAGGCTATAAGATGTGCAGTCGTCATCATTTGGGGTAGCGTGGACTGCTCTATCACCGGCGACTTCTAATCGTAGGACGAAAAGGTTGTTAGGCACGGGGTCCACAATGCATCGCGAGCAGTTTGGACCCCATTCCTTCCAGGGCAAGACGCGGCTCTGACCCTCAATATGTATACCGCTTTGGCAGGCGATAAGGAGTTTACCAGTGTCAATGATAAAGACGATACTAGGTGGACCATCAACATTAAGAGCGATGAGCTGATTTTTAGCATCTGGATAGAAGCGTATGTTCTGAGGGCCCATGGAACGACGGATGTCCTGGCTGATAGTTACAAATGGAGAATGCCGCAGGAATGTTTCCTCTGGTTGAAAGGGTAGGATACACTCTGCAATGCGGACTGGAGGTTTCCCAAGGTCAGAAAATGAAAAGATGCCCAGTCTACACGGTAGGCGGCCGGTCATTCTAGATGATACGATCAAGTGATCTTTGTTCACGAAACAGCAGTCGTCCATCTTGTCGTATGGTTCCTGTTCTCGATAGACACACTATAGTTGAATAATGAGTACGATCGCTCAAACAAATGCGTGCTAGTCGCACCTTGAAGTCCTGCTTCTCTTGCCAGTTCCAAATTTGCATTCTTGCAGGACAATGAGTATATTCATCGCAAAAGTTCAGGAGCACTATGCGGTCCCCCCAGATTTTGAGCTTCATCTTTGTCTCGTCTATGTGACAGTTTGCTGAGATATGTGGCTTGAAGGATGTCAGGATCTCACTGGCAGCCAAAGGGTGCGGCTCGCTCGTGCTAAGGGTCTCCAAGTAAATCCGGCAAGAAATTTCTGCCATGTGGTTCGGCTCGAGTGCCACAAAAGCAAACAATCTTGTGATGGGTCCATGCAGACGGTGTGGACTTTAAAAGGAGTGTCTTTTGGCATGGGGTAATTGTTTGCATCCCAACGCTTATATGACTCGGACTCCGAACAACCTGAGTCCAGCGCGCGAATTTGCGCGATCTGGGGACGACCATCCCAGGTAGACAGATGGCCGTACGACATGGAGACCTCGCCACCCGGCTGTGAAATTTGATTTACGACAGTGGGTTTAAACGCTCGCCAGGAACACATTCGGCTCCTCAGTATCTCTAAGCGTTCTGCAGGAGATGTCATTGTGTCTGGCGCAGTAACCTCCACCATCTTTTGTGCTTCGAGTTCAATCGCATACTGCAGAGCAGAAGAGTCATCAAGGACTTTGCGAAGGTAGCGACATGTCTGTGATATCAATTACGATCAATGAATTGATCTTTGTTAGGGATCGATATGACATACCGATGTACAGCTCAAGATCGATGAAGCACGAAGGAAAGAGAATAAGTAACACAATGTCTCCACTGGGAGCGTGTGCAGACTCGGTGCCGATTTTGTGGAATCCATGTCCTGTCAGTGCACTAGTGAGAGTTGGTCCTAGCCAAGGGCATCATATCAACTGAATCATTAAATCAATCAGTTCCTGTTCGAACACATTAGGTGACCAAGTCTCACGGGTTCGTATTCCAGCTAGCACACAACTCTGCATGTAACTATTCCGTATGCAAATATAGGGCTCCAGAAGATGCATACAGCATGGTCCATGCATTAAAATTCAAACATCTTCTTGTGTCAAATAGAGTCCGGTTCAGAAGCTCATGATAATTAATTTTTTTTGAAGCGAACCTTCAAGTTAGCAAAGTGAATTTGTGCAAATAGAGACAAATTTACATATCACTTGAACACTTCCCCTCCCACGGTTTTGTCCTTTCACCTAAACCCCACCCCCCCTCCACATACAATGTCTCAACCAGGAGGCGACATACAAGAGCGGATCGCCGCCGCACGTCGTGAGGCGGAGGTTTTGAAGGAGAAAATTCGAGCGAGCAGGGAGGCCTCAGCCGACACGAGCTGTATGTTATTTTGTCGCTACTAATTCATTCTTTTTGGACCGGTCGGTAACATGCTCCACAGTGCGCGCTATGGCTGCTGAGGTTGACACACTACCTCGAATCGTTATGCGACCTCGGCGTTCACTCAAGGGTCATCTCGCAAAAATCTATGCTATGCATTGGGCCGCTGATCGGCGACATCTCGTCTCCGCCTCACAGGACGGAAAGCTTATTGTATGGGACGCCTACACAACCAACAAAGTTCATGCCATCCCTCTTCGGTCAAGTTGGGTTATGACGTGCGCTTATTCACCATCAGGAAACTTCGTCGCATGCGGTGGTCTTGATAATATCTGTTCTATCTATAACCTTAACAGCAGAGAAGCCAATGGCGTCCGAGGTGGGCGCGAATTGAGCGCCCACTCTGGTTATCTCAGTTGCTGTCGTTTCATCAATGACAGACAAATCGTCACTAGTTCCGGTGATATGACTTGTATGCTTTGGGATATTGAAGCTGGTGTAAGAGTGGTTGAGTTCAGTGATCACACTGGGGACGTCATGAGGTATGGTTTCTGCTACACAATTACTTTATTGCTCACTCGTATCACATAGCTTGTCACTCGGTCCGAATCAGAATGTTTTCGTATCTGGTGCTTGCGATGCAACCGCCAAACTATGGGATATCCGGAGCGGTCGGGCAACCCAGACATTCACAGGTCATGAGTCGGACATCAACGCTGTTCAGTAAGTTGGCGCTTTCTATATAGCAATGCAGGATACTCATTGTTGTCCAGATTCTTCCCAAATGGCGATGCATTCGCCACAGGATCGGACGATGCTTCATGCCGGCTTTTCGATATACGCGCGGATCGTGAATTGAACAGCTTTACGCACGACAATATTCTTTGTGGTATCACTTCCGTCGCATTCTCCATCTCCGGCCGCATTCTCTTCGGTGGCTATGATGATTGGACATGCAATGTGTGGGACACTCTACGGGGCGAGCGCGTGGGTGTTTTGACGGGACATGAAAATAGAGTCAGTTGTTTGGGTGTAAGTGTGGATGGAATGGCTCTTTGCACTGGTAGTTGGGATAGCACTCTCAGGGTACGTTCCGTCAGTTTTATGGGTGATGGCGATTTGACGATTACTGCAGGTTTGGGCATAACGGAAACTACGGACTATCTCTTTCGTCATCTTGCTATATCCTCTATAGTCACCTGCGTGCGGCGCGACGTACGCCTTCGAGTCTGTCATTACTCATCATTAGTTTCATACTCTCTCGTATACATATATTGTCTCGTATCAGGTCATCTGCTGCTACCCAGATATTATTCTTTCATGTTCTTTTCCCCTGAAACGTATTTAGTGAATTTAGATCGTCATCGAAACTGGTGTCAGAATCAAACGATGATTGATTCGGCGCCGCGAAGGTGGCCTACATAGGCAACCTCGTGTGCCATCCTCGGATCTCCGGTTATTCTAGACTCCGAGTCATTCATTGTCTCCGTAGCTCAAGATGCAGTGATGCCCAGCCGCGTTGAACATCGATTATGGCTTCTGATGTCCTACCAACTGGTCCCAGGCCATGCAGCATCGGCTCCAAGCCCCGTACTCACCTAGATGTAGCTGTCCGATCAAATTGAAGCAGTCATGGAGGATAAGACAAACAACGGTTCTGCAATTAAGGTCGCAGTACGATGTGCGCCAGTTGCACTGGAGTGAGTGCAAAGCGAGTCGGGGTGAGAATGTGCGGAGTCGAGTCTGATGTGAGTACCTCAAATAACCTGAAGTTATACATAGTGCAATAGTCGATTTGTTGAAGGGCATCCGAAGGAATTGGACCGCCGCCGCCGTGAAGGCTAAGAAGCTCAATTAATATTAGCACAGCGCGCACTAAAATACGAAACCTCCAACTCACTCTTCTTTTACATAAGACATCAATTTTAGCTTTCGTTGTTCGCTTCGAGGAGCTCGATTGAATCGATATGTTGACAATTCTGATAACGGTGTGATGCAAGTATTTATCCAAAGATACAAGAGTTCCAGACCGCGGCACTCACAGTTACTCGACAGATTTGTTCAAGGCCCGGCATCTGAACAACGTCAGCAATGCCGCTGGCGTTCACGAACTTGGGGGACAAAACGAAAGTGATTGCAACCAAGAACAATTAGAGGTACCCAGATTTGTACTGAAGAGCTCGAGTTTAGGCACTCTAAGTTTGATCATATAGCTATTTACTTGGCCATTCTCTTGTGCTCACTGGGCGCTCAGAGTCTAACGCTTTATGGATCCTGACTATTCGTCTTCCAAGCTTACCAAAGTTCAAGCAAGTGAGCATCTTGAAAGACCAGTTCGAGCCTCGCACAGCAGCACTCCACATTATCTTGAGACCAAGGCTCTCAACCATTTCACGATATGGGACTTTTATAAGTCAAGTGAGTCACTTCCACCGTGACGTACTACTGTTCCGAGTCTTCCGAAACTCAACACAAGCATGTCAGCTTAAAAGCTGGTATTATTATTACCGACAGCTGTGTGGGTACTAAGAGGTACTGAGCGCCATCCAGGGTTAGAATGATCCTAGTCCTTGTAAGTGAAATGGCAGCTCAGCCTTGCGGCCTGTCTCGTGCGACTTTGGTTTGTATTGAAGGTGAAGCAATAACGAAAATCCCCTCGTGGTTTGGCCAGTGGGGAAACGGAACATATACACGGTGAGCTTGTCCGGTTATTGTCGGCCACATTAAAGCGGGAAATAGAACATTGTGTGACGAGCTTTGGAGTTGATCTTATTAATAACCAACATGACTGCTATGTACAGTCTATTCGTCATGGACCACCATTGGTTTGCACGCTTTTCATAGATGGCATACCATTATTATCTGGGACAGATCCTCATGTTTCCCAAATTGTGAGGTGGGTCATCATAAATTGTCCGCTACTAAGTCCTAGGGGATAGCACTACCCCGTCATGCTCTCTTTATTATGGCAACAGTTTGGTGGCAATTCGGCCTTCTCCGTCCTGCCGCGTGTAGGTTGTTATGATTTTACGTGTTTTTTCAAATGTAATAGCCTTGTCCTCGTCCAGGCTTTCCCCAAATTCGTGACACCTTGTGATTGGGTCGAGAGACACTTGAGCTCGAGTTTGTATAAAAATGCTCTCATTTTATCTCATCATACCGTCCTTCTGCTCGTGACACACACCCTCGGTTCCAGACATGTCGTTTCCTCGTCTGAGCCCACGGTCCACACTACTCCATTTTGTCAGGCTTACCAGCTCACAAACTGCAGCTTGCTCGTCATGCCGTGCTAGTTCCATTGGGAACAAGCGCATATCCCAGTGTATCAATCAGAAGTTCATGACGGGAAAACCTGGTACTCCGCTCGATATTGAGGTATGGAACAATGATTCTGAATTTTCGTTTTCATTACAACTATTCAGGGAGTCATCCCGACTCACTGTCACCAAAACAACGAGCCCAAAGGAGTTACCTCCTTCCAAGAACCTTATCTTCGGACAAACATTTGTGGGTCATTTTCTCGGAGTCGTATTGTTTGAGTTTTGTCCTTTATCATGACTGTAATCCCAGTCAGATCATATGTTGAGAATCCCTTGGACTGACGCTACTGGCTGGGGGGCACCCAGCATTGTACCTTGTGAGATCCTCGGCTTTCGCAATGGTTTTTACCGATGCAGTGTATTCTAGTCAGCACTATAAATTTGTCTCCTGGCGCTCCCATGATTCATCATGCCCAATCTTTATTTGAGGGTATGAAAGCATACAGGCGGGCGGATGGCAGGGGGACCTTATTCCGGCCTGAAATGAACATGAAACGGATGAACGCCAGCGCACAGCGGCTAGTGCTTCCTGTAAGCCCTATTCTACGCTATAAAGAGATCATATCTACAGCTTCCCGCAATAGACATTCAACGGCAACGCGCTTATTGAATGCATGAAGGCGTTGATCACCATTGACCATAAATGGATACCTAAGGAGCCCCTAAACGTTAAGTGAGTGTTATGACCCTTCCTGAGGAAAAGGACAATGATGCTGCAGTTGCCACGGATAGCGCATTAAATATTGCTCCTCCAAAGGAAGCACTTCTTTTTGTGATCGCCTGCCCTGTAGGAGCATACTACCCTCAAGGGTTCAAGCCTATTCCATTACGTGGCACCACAGAGTACATTCGCGCAGCGCCTGGAGGTTCGTATTACTACTTGTTCCACCACCCAGTAACGTAATCTCAGGCCTACAGGGATCGGTGCATATAAACTTGCCGCGAACTATGGCCCCTGTGTCGTGGCAGAAAAAAGTGCAGCAAATGAGGGTTACGCACAAAATTTGTGGTTACAAGGCCCCGAGCACTGGCTCACGGAGGCAGGCACTATGAACTTGTTTGTTGTCATCAAGGACAGGGATGGCGGTAAGCGTTTACCTCAACGGTGTTTCCCATCGCATTGAATTCATCGCCCTCGCAGTGAACGAACTCATCACGCCTCCTCTCGACGGAATGATTCTCCCGGGTGTCACTCGCGATTCTGTGTTAGCGCTCGCACGTAACCATGTTTCCGGTATTAAGCGCCTTCAAGGTCTTCCTGATCTCATCAAAGTCTCGGAGCGTCCCACCAACATGGATGAGATCATTCAATCCTCGAAGGAGGGTCGACTTGTTGAGTTATTCGGAACTGGTACGGCGGTTGTTATCAGCCCTGTCGAGAGAATTGGGTACAATGGGGGTGATTTCATGATACCAACTGGTGAAGACGGTATGGGTCCTGTCTCGAGGCCACTTTGGACAGAGCTGGTGGGTATCCAGACGGGAGCTGTCGAAAGCGACTGGAACTACGTGGTGGCAAAGTACTAGTGCGGACGCTGTTCATACTGGGTATCTATGGGTGCTTCCTTAGTTAGAACCTATACTCCCTTTGTACGAAACACTGGCGCTCGCTGGCGTATGATATGCAACATAAATTACTAAAACGTATACGTGCATGCCTACAGATGGTCAAATCTTTCCCAGCATATGAATATTTGAATAACTAATGGCCTATGCATTGCTGACAGTTTTCATGACTTCCAAAATTCTCCGAGCAGTAATATATCTACGTTCGTTCTCGTGCCTTGAATTACACAGAAAGTAACACGGATTTATGACCCTAGAAGACGTTGAATTACTTTTTTTTTACAAAGTTATGTGCCTTAGATATCTGCGTCGCGTGATGAAACCAACCCGACCCTATAGTGGTGCATGATGGAGTTTTGCATTATGAAAAAGCTTATTGCCCTGCACCTTTGCCAAGGGACGGGAGTGTTACAGACAAACGAAAAAACTTCTCTCTGACTCGATGACGTGTACGCTAAGTGTACGTACATTTACTCATCAATGTGTCCTAGACACAGGTCGAACGAAGATATTTTGGCGGTACCATGATAATTCTATGAGAGTGAGATTACCCAAATCCATCGACAATTTGATATAACTACCGACCTTGAATAGAATCCATGATGTCATCATAAGCTCTTGTACATTGTTCAGTTGCTGCACCAATGGCGATGCCGAATCTCCAGCACTTACCTATGTCTTCCGGCTGATGCATCCTTTGGAACTTGATTGTCTGGGTACCATCTACGGCATAATTCCTGCAGGACGTAAACAAGCTAACAATTGCCGTTATTTGGTTATATCTCACTTTTATTGATGACACATCTTCGGAAACATGCATTGGCCACTATCTTCATGATCATGATGATTGACTTACCAACAATCCTATCACGACGTTTAATCAAGCTTTGCATGCGCGAGGGTAGACTGTTTACCGGTAATGAAGCCAGTCAATAACTTCAGGCATCTCCTCCACCAAGAATGATCGATCTGCATGAACTGAGTTTCCAGCTAGAACCGCGGTCCGTTTTTGGGGCACCCATTTCTTGATGTACTTCAAAATAGCTTTTGAGACATACTCTCTTGTGTGAGGCGATGTCACGCAGGCTTGTGTTAGACCAGACTGGATGTTTAGCCGTCAAGTAAGCACAATTGATAATACATTGACAACGAGCCTTTCCATGTTGCGTTTTACACCACTCGTCCATACTGACCGTTCTCAGTCTTGAAGGTTTGTTGTATCACTATAGAAGGCTCACGAATTCAAAACTGCCTTGTCAGTCCTGATAACGAACTGGATGCCTTGTTCATCGACGAGCTCCAGGTTACCATTTGTGATCAATACCTGGACACAAAGATGGATTTTTATCACTGCTAGTCGACCAGTTAACTGAAGCACTCACTGCAATTTCTAATATTTTATCCTTTGTGGGATCGAGTCCAGTCATTTCACAGTCAATCCAAACCATGGGACCCGAGTTGAAATCGAGTGGCGTTTTGGGCGACATTCCAAGCAAATGAAATCAGACTTTTTGGAAAGAACTTTGTGAGAGACAGAGATACCGAAGTAGAGACGATCGATGTGTTTGTGCTGTTCGTCGATTCTCAAAGGCTAACTTGAAGTATTTTGAGTACAAATAAGTCCTTACCAAAAAAAGGTCCGAAATTTCTTTTACTCACGTTCCCGATTGATATTGCAATTGGGGAGTTATCTCGCGTCCGAGTCTGTCCCCATGGGTAATGTTGTTTTTCTTTTTGGCATAATCGTTTCGAACAGCTGGTCGTCGTGTCGGAATTATTGATCAAACGGTCAGACACCATATCGCATCAGTGCCTATCTCCAGGCTTCCTAGCATGCGTTATTTTCTCAGTGTCCACTAGGTACAACAAAAGTATACAAGGTCACTGGCTTATATATAGGTACCGTGCGGCTTGCTGTAGTCTCCATCACCTTTATCCTTCCCCTGCCACCCTTCCCACCCCCACTGTACGATGCCCTTGGATTTCACAGACATCACGGAGAATGATCTTACAGGAAGGGTTACCAAGACGGAGCAAATCGCCAATGGACACGGCGCAGAGGTATGGAAAGGCACCTACAAAATAGGAGATCGACAAATCACTGTAGGATCGATGATGTTCATTTCATGATATATCTCACACATACTCACTGCAGGTAGCTGTAAAGATTATGAGATCAACGTTGTTTCTCGACAGTCAAACTGCAGAACAAACAATACGGGTAGAATCTCCATCTCACAAGTGAAAGATTGTTATTCAGTCAAATGTTTCCAGAGGCTCCTGCGAGAAACAAGAGTATGGAGTACATGTGTCCATCCTCACTTGGCCCCATTTATTGGTATATGTTATGAAGTTACACGAGGATATCAAGTCCCTGTTTGATATCTCCATTCTATAAGAACACAACAATCATGCGATACCTAGAAGGCAATTTAAATGCTGTACGGATGGACTTGGTACATTTTTCACTTTGCTGATGTTTACTACGTTTACGAATGACTGAACAGCTTCGCCAATTTATTTCTGGATTGGCTTATTTACACGGTCGTGCTATTGTTCATGGGGACCTCAAACCTGTCTGGCACCTATTTTCTTTATATTTTGCAGTACCAGAGCTGATGTGATGATCTTCGTAGACAAATATTCTCATCGACGACGCAGGCAACGCGGTGTTAGCAGACTTTGGACAGTCTCGAATCCTTGAGGCTTCTGGGTTCACGACAAGCACAACAACCACAGCTGGCACGTTCCGCTACATGGCACCGGAGTTGATGGTACCTGAAAATCCAGATGTGACACCAACACCAACAATGGCGTCAGATGTCTGGGCAGCAGGAATGACAGGCCTGGAGGTGCGTTTGTACTAGATCATTGTAGCTCAGGTGCTGGATTTTGATTTTGACTCTGCTTAGATCCTCTCCAACAGGATTCCGTACGTGGAATTCAAAATGGACAGCCAATTAGTCGCAGCTATGGTGGCTAATAAATTGCCCACAAGGCACACTACCCTCTCGTTCGACACGGAGCATGGTCTGCGTTTGAATATTGCTGGAAAAAGAACCCGAATGAACGAACAGATGTGCAGCGATTAAGCGACTACTTAGATGAAAAATATGGACCTGACTCGAGTCGGTCAGCCAGACCTACTAGAACTAGAATTCGCGGTTGAACAAATGTAGACATAAATATTTGTTCCCTCGGCCCTGCACCTTGTTGTATCGAATAAATTACTTACTGGTCTCCCCCCCTCTCATGTGCATACCAAACGTACCAAACGTGGCCCGTCATGAAGGAGCGGGCAAATATGCCAATCTGGAAATGAGTCTAACGAATGGCACAGAATTTCTCGTCCTAGTTAAACCATGTTGATCCCGCAAATTTTAAGTTTAATGCAGAAGTCTTTTATCTGACAAAGAAGACCGACAGCTTCAGATAGGGACTCAAAAATTGAATGCATCTGCTTAAGCGAAGCATGCTTTTCTTTGCGAAACGTTTACAGTACTGTCTTAAATTATAATTTGCCACAGTTCGTCAACGAGCTTACGGTAGACTGAAAATTAAAGAGATCTGATCGAAAGTCACTTTGATGCCAACCACAACCCTTTCAGTTGACATCATGCCCATGCCCCTGTAGCGCTGCTTGATGAGTTCGACGGGGAATGATTCAGATCATGAGAGAATGAGTGACAGGGAGTTAATTCACTGAAGATACAAAAAGTAATGAGTGGCTTTTATATCTAAGTACAAAGGGAGTTCTATGAGTAGGACTTCGGATCGGTACAAAGGGAATCCTATAGCCAGTGTCCATGGCTAGCGCAGTGACGTCCCTTACACCCCCTTCATGGTTATGGGTAGAGAGGGATAGTAACTCATCAAAAATATCATAACGGCAAGGTTGCTACTCAGTCTGGCCCACCAATCACTTTGAAGTCGGAAGTCTCTTCCGGAATCTGGATCACACAGCGGCACGTGATCGTGTTGTAACACGCTCACCGTGACTTTGAGTCCCTGTCTTTTCCTCCATACCTATAGGTTCAACCAAAATCGTCGTTACATCGATCCTTCAAGCTTGGGTGTATCATTTTCAACATGGGAAAAGAGTCGGATGATGCAGCTCCTCAAGAATACCCATATTTCTGGTCCACTAAGGGGTCGAGCATAGCTTTACCAGACTTTCTGACGAAGGTATCCGATCACAACAATCATCAGGCTCTTGTTCTCTTCTGACGCATCTATGTATTACTTCAGTATAAACCGTCCATGGTTCAGAATGACGGCACAAAACCAGTGAGCTTGTTTATTGCAATTCGTGCTCCCTGTATATAACCGGGCATCCATGAAGTGGATATGGGTCGAAGGAAATAACCGAAACCAGGATACATTGGAATCCAATACAGCAGCTGCCATTAGTGAAGCTGCAGCATTGCGTACGTCATATCATTAAAATACTTCGACTCACTCACTCACAATCTACCTTAGTGAAGGAAGTGTCGCAGAGAGTGGAAGAGATCAAGGCAGGTATCCAATGTCATTTGACGCTCTTTCCCTAACCGTATAGCAGAATGATGATTCTATCCCTATGCGCTCTAGCAAAAAGACAGGCGCAAAAAGCAAAAAGGATGTTCGCGAGAAGGTAATTTATTTCTATATTCGAAACCTGTTACTCAAAGGTTCAATAGGTGCAGGCAGACGCTGCCGAGAAACTAAAGGATATATCCATTAGATACAATTATGTTTGTGGAAAATGGTTAGCATTCTCGATCAATACCACGAGCAACTGGGAATGATTTTTGAACAGGTTGATATTCGCTCCCGCAGACAAAGTAGACGCAATATGGTCCAAGATCGCTAGTAAGCTAGATTTCTGTCATTATCTGTTCACCTCTCACTGAGTCTCGCAAGCATCGCTTGTCTCTGGCCCCCTTTCTTCAACTTGCGCATTTCTGACGAAGGTAGCAACATCACCAGCGAATGAGACTCCAAACCATCAACATGTTATCTGTCTCTATATCCCAGATGTCTATGACAAAGATGCTGTCACAGATGTTAGTATCGCTATCATTTCCATTTTCTCTATTCTCGAGTGTTGATTCTCTAGGCAGGTCATGAAAGTGCTCTTGAGAAACCACGGTGTCAACCTCAGTGGCGTAAAATCGGACTTATACACAGGAGTAGGCAAGTATCAAACTGAATTATTGAAAACTACATGACAATGACTTCGGTGTCCGCATTCAGGGCTCGATAGCAAACACTCAAGCGGAATTCCATCAACAGTAAGTCTCGTGCAACCTAAAGACAATACATGATTGGGAATATGATCAGGTGTGGAAAAATACTTCTCTGCTCGCAGATTCTGAGATCAAGGCAAGTGTATAGCTGCGATGAGGGTATACAAATGTTGCTCATACATCTATCCAGGACCTCAAAGATGCCTACTTCTCGGAGCTGAATGTTGCTTCAACCTCTGCAGCAAAACCTGACGAAAAGAATGACCAGCCTTCCATCACTGCAAAGAAAAAGCCCATTCCCAAGAAGAAAACACAAGAAGATGATCCTTTTGCATCTGAGGACGAGGCTGATGCTCAGGAAGTGGAACGGAAACAAGAGGTGCAAGCAAAGGAGAAATCAGGAAAGAGGTCCCAACCAAGCGATCTGGTTGCAGACGCAGATGAGAGTGACAAGCCCAAAACAAAGAAGAAGAAGAGTACACGGTGACTACTTTACTCATCAGATTGTCGTTGTTTTTTTTGTGATCCCATATTGACTCATCTTATGTATACTGCTTCCTTTGTTTTTCGAACCACTTCGAACCGCGGACTAACATCGCATACATCATGTGTCAGCGATCTCCCGTGACAACAATCAGGGTGCGCCCTCAAAACTGTGCTGTACTTTCCCGCGTCAACCCTGCACGTGTATGGAGTAGATACGGCGTTATCCACCATGCAGCAAGCTTTATATGAACATTAGTTACGGCATATTCCATCTGCACGGCTAGAGCAAACACACTACTACGATCAAGCTTTCAAACTTTGTTCCAGCAAGTATCGCGGCAGACGGATTCCCATTGGTGGCCCTTGTCGCTAAGAAGTTTATTATCTTGCGAGTAGCTGCCGGATCCTGAATGGGAATTTCCGAAGCCAGGTCCACGAACGCCATCGGTGAGCTCTGAGCTTCCATCCTTCATCAATCACAATGGATATTTAGAAGACTTGATATCCGTTCCATGGCGACTGACTAGGTGTCAACAGACTATAAGCGCTGATTTCAGCAATATGAGCTCCCACTCCTCCAAAGTTTTTCTGTTCACATCCCGCTTTGTTGCGTCACTTCATTTCCGTCCCCATACACGCCGAGAGCATATATGCTGCCCGATTTTGATACTCCTTCCGTACTGGCAACGATCCGCTTTACTCTTCACCTAACAGTTACGACTACATGTGGAATTCTTGGAGCTCCCAGCACGATTCCAGGCTTGAACAAAGAAGAATCTGTGGCCTGCTCAACAAACTGAACTTGACAAACTTCGATTTCGTTGCTACCAAGTTGATCGAGCATCTCACAAATTGTAGACGGCGTGGTGGCGTAGAGACCATCGAAGCCTTTGCTGATTCGATTGCACTGCGTGCAGTTGAAGACACCCAACGCTCTTCCCTCTACGCCTATCTTTGCAGAAGAGTTGATAGAGAGCTTGAGATGGAGGACAGGCGGTGGACATGGCTCAACGATGGCACACGACAATCATCACACCCATCATTCACCAGCATTCTTGTTGGTGCATGTGAAAGCAGATTCACGCAAGCGCTTGATGAACGGGCAGCACATCTGTTCCCCTTGGTCGAATTCATAGGGGATTTATTATTGGATGGTGTTTTATCCATTGTCGACGTTCAAGACCTGGTGAACGAGCTCTTTACCCTGGCTGAACAAGGCCAGGAGGGCAGTGCCATCGCACTGAGCAGGTTCTGCCGCAGAGTTTCTCGAGAGCAAGAAGGAGCGTACATTCTAGAGCGATTGGGTGCTTCAGGGAGCATTGAGAGAGTGCTGGAGGAAGATATCATCACGCCAAAAGCTCGTTACCTTCTGATGGTGAGTTATTGGGCTATATTGTCGATGCCCTTGTTCACCTTTTATTTTCAAGGCTGTGGTGGACTTGTTCCACCAGGAGCTTGTAGATGTTTTTGATTCAACAGGGCTTAGAAACGAGATTTACAATCTTGACAATGATGACCAGGAGGTCTCATCGGGACTCGATTCGGCATCAACAGATGTTGGCGAATCGCCTCCTTCGAAGACTACAACCTATGAGTCGCAGGAGCAAGCGTACGTTTCCAAGATTGGCGCAGAGTGAGCGATTCCGCGTTCGTTCCACCTGAAGATCATTGAACGGCTCTGAACATGCGATCGAAGGGAGATACTAACAAAGTGTACTATAGATACAAATGAAGATGGATGCGTGGCGAGGGCAAATTATGAACATAAAGATACCAAAATGCTTTCATTCAGCGGGGACCTGCTTCTGTTTCTTGGCTTGCGAATCTTGTCCTTCATCTGCTACACGAGAACGCTTTTTCCCTCTGATCTTTTTCATCTTACCACCATCTGGTCTGTCTGTTCCACTGTCAGAGCCCTCTACGTCTTCTGCATCAGGTTTGTATGCAGCTGACTCTCCACCTTGTCGTTTGCTCTGTCTCCGTTTCAGGATCGATCGGTGCGGACCTTTCGATAGTGGATCTTGAGGGACATTCTCCCCTTCTATGTCGGCATGGGTTTCTTTTTCAGAGGCAAATTCCTTTCGTTGACGTTTAAGTTTGGGAGAATTGCCTTCTTCATCCGATAGCTCTTCACCTGACGCTGAGAATAATGAGGATGTGTGCTTGTATAACTGCGCCTCAGAGCCAAATGATGATGCAATTGATCCAGTGGTGGAAACGGGTGGCCGTGAGATCGATATCGCCGATGAACGCCGCGACGCCACGGAAACTTGTGGCGAGGTGGTAGCACTCTGCGACAGAGATGCGGCAAGTTTTGATCCTGCAGCTGATTTTCGGCCCTTCTTGTAATGAGCTTCCTCCCCAGGTTGGAGCAGGAAGAACACCTCATTTTCCCGAATCAGGTCCACTCCGACTAGTTGCCGTAAGATGCCGACCAGATAGGGGCTGAAGTCCAAGGCCTCAATATTGCCCACCAAGCGGGGATAGTCCTCATAAGTTGCGGGACCATGGTCCTGTATCTCCTCCTCATCCATCAGCTCCTTGTTACCAAGAGAGCAACCAGGTACCACGAAGTATACTCTTGCCCCACCTTCTTCTTTAGGTAGACTGACTTTATGAAATCGACAGTTAGAGCGAGTGACAGGTGAACTTATTGACGCAACAGGATGCTGAACGTTGGAAGGGGCAGCACGTGGCGGAGCTGAAACCGAAGAGTAATCCTTTTGGCGCTCAGATTTGTGGGAAGGCTCTGGAGATATCATCTTGGTATTGTGAGCCTGGAGTGATTCAGAAGGTGGCGGTCGATGGCGGTGATGCATGGCACCATGGGCGTGGAAGAGCGGCGGGGGGATGGTGAAGTGTTGGATTGAAGAGGAATCACTTGGTGCAGAGGACACAATAGAAGAAGCTCGTGACCCGTTAGCGCTAGTGAATTGGAGAAGTTTGGCGGCGGTACTAGCGCTAGAACTTGCTGATCCATGATCACTACCACCATCTTTAGGGTCGAGGAGCTTCCGCTTCCGGCTGCGACCAGGCACAATCCGCTCTGCCTTGTGATCTCCTTGAGATTTCTTATGTCCACTTGACATCGAACGAGTAAGACGACTCGAAGTTTGTACTGGTGATATTCTCTTCCGCTTCGAAGGCTTTGTTTGAGATTCTTGGTCTTCAGCATCTCCAGACCCCCCGGTTTCATGGACGTCAGGAAACTCGTACAGTGCGTCCGGGACATCAGTAAAGTGTTCCCTGTGGATCCGTTGAGTATAAATCAAATATTCGTATCTGATAACTCACAATCCATATTTGGAAACAGTGTTCACCTGGCTGTCGTTTTGGTCAGGTTCGCGAACGGATTCTGGTGGTACTTGTCCGTCAGGTGCCAGCGATTGCAATGGCTCTTGCTCTGACAGAGGACTGAGTAAGGCGGAGTCCATCTGTCCAAGGACCTCTGCGGGGAGAGCGTCAGCTGATGCTAGAGCTTCTTCGGGGTGATCATGATCTGGTGGAGGCGTTTGGTCTGATACAGTCGGTGGAGTGCTTCTGACCACCTGCTGAACTTCCTCAGATTCTAGCGATGCTACTCCAGTGTCCTCCAGTGCTGAGCGATGTCCAACGGCAGGCTTCGTTTGTGATTGATGGGTTCCATTCTCTGCGTCAGCATCGGTAGAGGAAGGGTGGGATGTAGTAAGCTGCGTAGCCTCCACGAGCTCAGATCTACCATCTTCTTGGTTACCAGTAAATGTTCCGGCTGGACTTGGTTCAGTGACTGTGACGTTGGCGGAAACATTGGTCATGGCTGTGTCAATTTCAGATCGCAATGCTAGAGCAGTCGTAACGGAGGCCATAGCATCGTCAGAAGACGGAAGTGGCAGGTCTGTATGAGAGGCAGAAGGCGTGCCAAAAACATCACCTGTATCCACATTAGTCGGCTCGCCCTCCCGAGGCGTGAAAAGACCACTTGGACCACTGCTGCCTTCGGATAGCGATGCCCGACGAGAGGAATTATGCAACATTGACGTGGAGACGGGTGCTGAAACTGGAGTGGGTTGGCCTGGTGTAGAGTGTGGGCTGATGAGGTGAGGGGTGCCCGAGAGTTTGACCGAATGTGGAGTTTGTTGCGGGTGTTTGGTGCCAGAAGAGATAATAGGGTCTGATACTGAAGGATCGCAGAATACGGGCATTGGGAAGACATTCTGATTATCAAATGAGGATAGTTCCGCAGAAGCAGGCTTTGGTGTGACAGGAACGTTCTCTGCCATGTTGACTGGGTCAGCAGCCTGAACCTCCGGCTCCTGTAAAGCATGCAAAGTTAAAACAATGAATGTCACTTTGAGGTTAGACTCACTACCGAGGCTTCTGTAGTAGCAGGCTCCTCGACAACATATTCGCAATCGAGATCAGACACATCGCCGGCAAAAGATGTTACTTCAATCCCTTCGCTCGTCCCACGAGGGATGGGAGCAGCAGTTTCTATCTCCACAACAATAAAAATGGGCTCGTCGTTAGGTTTGCTAAATTGTTCCTCGAGAGAGTCACCAAATATGGAGGTAGACGCAGCAGAAGGAAGAGAATGATTTTCAGCATTCTCAAAAGCATTTTGGATCCCTATAGCAGGGGTCGGTTTGATTGAGGTGGATGATTCTACCATATCATCTGTATGCTCCGACCGAAGTCCCTGATCCCCAGGCTCCGATGCCTCCGTTGGCACCATAACATCACCTGTTCTAGCAGTATTTAATTATGAAATTGTGACTGAACCATGAAATCGCTGACCGGCTTCCTTGATGCCTGGCAGAGACGTCACATCCCCACCAAGAAGCTCATCAGCGACCATATCACTAATGTCAACCGGTGTGCTCTCAACTTGGTCGGTCACGGTTTCCGAAGGTGACGCTCCGCAATTGAGGAGATCAAAGAAACTCTCCACTACGGCGCATTCATCGGCATTCAGTTGGGAGTCCAAAGAAAGCGGAAAGTGGTCGGCTTCTGGAGCCTGAGTGTCACCTTCCTCAACAACTTCCATGCCTAGTCCGTTCCGATCATCGCTCTGTTCGTCCAGTTCCTGATGAACCTCGTTGCTATACTCAAGGTCACTGGTTCCCAGTGGAATAGGACCTTCCGGGGCTTCTTCGCTCTCGTCCTCTTCCTCGCTATGTTCCGCGTCGATATCAATGACATCATCCTGGGCCTCTTTAGTGTCGTCAACTTCCTGTCTTGGAGAAGAAGTTTCGAGGTGTCCAGCGCGGCTAGCAAATTTTCCCCGCGGGAACGCGGGAGGCCAATTCCAGTCAAGATGTTCAGTAGGTTTGGAGTAGGCCTGAGGAGCAGACAGCGATCCGCTATGAAATTCATCAAATGACGAGGCAAAATTCACTGAACGAGAAAGATTTTAGTGAAACCATGACACAAAATGTAGTGCACGGACTGACTTTGCTGCTCGAGGCTGCCCGTGTCTCTATATAAATGTTCAAGGATATTATCGGGTTCTTCGTGTTTCTCATGAATACCTCGCACATCCGAGAGCTGGTAATCATCCATATGACTACGACTGGAGTGCACCTCAACAGGAGATGACGGAGGGGGGCTCGAATCAGGGAGTACCTCGTCCGTCACGTCTACATTGACTACAAGAGGTTCAAATTCTGCCCGAGGCACAACAGGAGGCCCGTCACCTTGCAGTGTGTTGGGAAAAAGTGTATCTACGTGTGCGTCATGCACGGGAGTAAGACGAGAAGGAGATACGCCGTCCAGCCGATCTTGTGCGTTAAAATCGCCACCAGTGTAGAAATCTTCGGCGTATGTTCGTGGGCCCTGCCATGGATCAGGAAGTTCGAGAGGCAGAGACGGTTGATGCTGCGTAACAGACGGAAAGAAATCTTGATTAAATGGTCAATTAGCGCATGCTTGATGTTTTTTTGCCAGAACATTACCTTCGACTTCTTCTACATCAAGTTGGCCATCTTGTTCATACAGAACGGCACAATTGGGCCCTAATTCCTCTACCTCATCAGGAGATAATTGCGAACACCGGGCATACGGCTTGCCACTGTATCCAGCTTCATGTACAGAAGTTCGAGTATCTTCTTCCTCGTCCGAGCATATCTCAATGATATCTGGACTTTCCTCCCTAGAAGATACATTCTCTACCTCATTTTTCTCGACCTGATGATCGACAACGCAGTGGCGGCGGTTTACGGTCCAGTTCCCAGGTTGGTGATGACCGTCATAACCCTCACCTTCCCCTTCGGTACCAAAGAACTTTGTTTCCCTATCAGAATGTTCTTCGTATTCTTCCTCACTTTCAGCACCCGACTCGGAGTCGGAAAGTAATTCAATCGGATTTTGCTGAACACCAAGGCCAGGGCCCTCTCGCGGGTCCTTGGCCTTTCCTTTGGCGCGTCTGCTCTGGATATCAGCAAACGAATCTTCGAACGACTGATCTGAGAATGTTTCCTCGGCAGCTGCGTTAACATCCTGTGACCGGCGTTCGTCAAAAGCAGCATCTTCCTGGGTCTCCTCACCGAGTGCTCTGCGCAGAGCACTCGTAATCCCACCAATCCAGTCGTCGAACTCTGATTTTGTGAATTTATCGTACGGGTTGTGAATAGGCCGTCTCAGCGACTTGGGATTTGAGGAGACGGGTGTTGTTTGTGGTGCAGGAAGGATAGGAAATGGCGAGCGCCAGCTGGTCGACATTCTCATTTAGTCACTGTAGCGGTGACAGACTTGGAAGAACAAAGTCGACTATTTCGATATCTGATGATTTTGTGAAATGAAAAGATGAAGAGAAACGCGTCTTGTCAGTAGTCACGAGCAACAAGTTAGGATGAATGAAACAACACAAGACAATGGATTTTGAACTCAGCGACAACTAGATCTTATAGCTTTATTTCTCAACTTGAAATTCTGACTCTTCTTACGCCTGTTGACAATGACATGAATCATCATGACGAATCTGCTGCTTAAAGAGTAGACTTCTGCAGTCATCTTGAAGTCTCTGTCTTAGAATTCATTGCAGATCTCTCGTTCGTAATTGATCATTTTGACATGTTTTCCTCCTTTAATCAAGCTGCAGACTGCACCGCATTAAGCGGTAGTCTCCTCAAGACAATTATAGACGAATATCATCATTTCTTCTAATGATCGAGCAATGACTGAGACTCGGCGGTGCGAGAAACGGTGAACGATATGACACGTCTGATGCCTACTAACATGACTCGGACGCCGCCACAATCCCAGTAACTTTATTCACGGGCACGCACAATTAACGGGGTCAATCCATTACTCCATTGCACATTTAATACTTGGACGTCATTGATGACAATAGAGCAGCAGTTTAAGTTCGCTCGAATGGTATATCAAGTAACAGACGATTCACGTCCGGATTTCCACGACTCTCAATCTCATTAGAACCCATTGGATGTGCAATTATATTCCACTGGCAACAACTTATCAAGTTCCGAGTGTTCTACATCGTGCGTCTGAGACACAAATCAAACTATTGATTTTGGTCTGTTTCATCTTTGAATTCCTTTATGATGAACCGTTATCACTCCATGTCAGATTTCTAGCTTCCGCAGTGTTCCATCAAGGAAGCAGTAGCACCTGGCCCCATCGCGCAACATCCCATCGAGACCTACTAGCATCGGCGACCTGTGCATATCCTGCCAATCTCCTGCGAGGCACATATCAACGATTTCTGCTATTTCCCACTGATTTCTCACTGACCGAATGTTGTAGTACAGTTCAATTCCACCGTGCATGCTGCTATGTAGCCGCTCTTCAGCCTACATTCTTCTCCCTTGTTCTCCTCCATGGTAAAGGTTGGGACTGTACTCAATTTAATAGCCCGCACTGATAAGTTGATCTCGAGTTTACCAGCAGGTAGTAGGAGTCCTCCATTCGACCTTCATCCGGAGTCAGTTGATACGGTATTCTGTAATAGTGCTGCCGCGGTCCGGTTCCGTTCGGTTCAGAGGTGGTTGGACGAGAACCAAAAAACCGGACCAAGGTTCGGTTCTAGTTATTTCAACGAACCTTAGACCGAACCTTTGCGAACGGTTCGCAGCGGTCAGGTTCGGTTTTTTTCTCTGTCTGAATGTGAACCGAACGCAAAAAAATTACAGCCAGGAAAAAAAAACATAGCAAGATATTTGTACTCGTAGTTACATGTCCAACGAAGCCGCATGTCCCTCAGCCTCTACTTCTGCAGAAAGGTGCCCATTCCTATATGCTCCCTTCAGTAGTTGTAGTGCCGTGAACGTGTCAGTCCCGAGTGCATTGCGTCGGATAGTCGAAGTGATTCCTCCACTTGAGAATGCTTGTTCGGAAGGAACGGAGCTGCCTTGAATGGGTAGATAGTCTCGCGCAATGCGCGCGAGTGTAGGGTATTGCAGCGAGTGAAGCTATTAAGTAGATTTAGTAGCGAAAAAACAAATAAAAAAAAAGACTTACCCCCACCAGGCCACAATGTCATCAGTCTCCTCTAGTGGCGAAGACAAGTACATGTTGAGCTCTTGACGAGGATTGTGAGTAAGGTGGTCTGATGTCTTGCGCGTCCTAATAGCCTCGCGCATCCAATCATCGCCATAGTGCTTGCATACACTGGCAGCTCTCGTTGGCGGAGCGGATTGCTCGTTGGTAGTAGGCGTTCGACTCGGTGGTGTATAATATTCATCGAACTACAAAAAAAATAAGATTAGAGCGGGAAAACAACATAGACGAGTACTCACCATGGCCTCCAGACGAGCTCTGCCATCTGCAACATCTCCATAATCCCACCGGCCTTCAACGTATGCGAGCTTATAGTTTGGATCCAGAACTTAAATTATATTAGATAAGAACGAGTTTGAAAAATTGATAGTACTCACCAAGACAAATAAAATAAACGTCCGATTGACTTGTTTTCTTGAAGTATTTGTCGACATTCTTGAGTCCGGCCTTAATCGCATCAGCGATCGGAAGATATTGTGGGTCATCTGCCATGGATCTCCATCGATCAGCGAGGCACTCTAGCGTAGGGATCGTTTTCCATGCAGTCGGATGTTTTGCTGACGAGAACGATTGCTGAGCCGTGGCTGGTTCCTTGAGGACTCGGTGAATAAGCCCGAGGTGTCTCCAATCGCTTCGATCGAGCTTGAAGTTGTCGTAAGTCTTGTTGCAAAGAGTTGGCACTTCGTGGCTTTCGTCGGCAAGGTTGGTGAAATGGTTTACAGCCTATTTAATTAAAATCAGGCCACTTTTAAACATTGAAAGAAAGAAAAAACTCACTTGATGCAAGATCAACATGCGGTCCAGGCATTTATATAGCGATGCCCAGCGAGTCCGGATCCATTGCAAGAGCTCAAGCTCAGGTACGTTTTCCTCTTTTGCTCAAGCTTGAGGGGACTTTCGGATCTGAGGATCTCGATCAGCAAAAGAATAGTCTAAAAAATATAGCACGTACCTGCTCAATGAGGGCAAGAGCTTTGCCAAGTGAATCACCGGTATCGAATAAGGTGTTGTTGTTGTCGTCATTACTGACATCCATGGAAGAAAGCTGTTTATTTAAGGTGTCAAGGTCAGCGTCGTTGCCATTATCAAGCGCTTGTCGAATTTTCTTCATGAGAGCAGCTTGAGGTGTGGGGGCAACGGCATCAACGAAGTGGCATGCTGCGAGATTAAGTATATGTTCTTGGCACCTGATGCGGCGTGCATCAGGTGCCCACCGCGTACCCTCAGGATCGATTTCTTGTCCAACTGCTTTCATGGCGGTATCATTGTTGGTGGCATTGTCAGAGGTCATCCATCCAACCTACAACACACTGATTAGATTCAGCGCAGCAAAGTAGTAAACTAAACTTTACCTTATTTCGTAGTTCATATTTGTCAATGGTATCAACAATCAAGCGAGCCGTATTCTGACCACTATGATTGCCCTGGATGTGCGCAAAACTGAGTTGCTCACGGCGTAACTCCCATTGCTGGGGTTTATCATCCGGGCTCCAGATATAGTGGCCTGTGATGGAGAAGAAGGGGTCACCGATGATTGACGTCCATGAATCGAAGGTCATCGAGACTTGACTGTCTACCTTTGCGAGACGCTCACGAATGACATTGACCACCTGCACTGCGCGGGCCTTAACAGTCTCCATAAGTTTCGTGCGGTGTGGCACATCACTTTCAGCAAGGGCGGGGCGGACATAACGAAGCAAGTTGCGGAAGGCTGGTTTGTCGACGAGTTGCAACACCTCGTCCTCGGTCACAATCAACTCCATAATATACTTCAGAAGCCCTGCCTTGGTGAACATGGGCACTTTCGGGGCAAGGCTGCCATCGAGGGTGGATTGCCTTGAACTATCTATGAATCAGTACAACACACTACAATACGGCAAATGTAACTCACAGGGATTGAACCTCACCAGTTGGAACTGCTCGAGGGTGCATGGTGATGTTTGCGGCTTCGCAGCGTGACTTGTAAAGTTGAAAATGGGCTTTATTACTGATAGATATATAATATTAGTGATCATTCAATGGAAAGAAGACGTGAACATACCGACAAATGTGCGTGCATAGTGTAGAGATACCTCCACGAAACGTGTAATTGCTTTCAAGTTCACCGGCATCCTTGCAAGGTCTGCAGACCCAATGTTTGTCGTCGCGAGTGAAGATTGTTTGAATATCAGCGCTGTGCTCACTCTTTGATAAAGCGGCTCGGATGGTGGTGTCTTGAAGATCCTCGGGTTCGTCCTCAGGTTCGTCCTCAGGTGCTGGTACGTCCTCAGGTGCTGGTACACCTTCGTCCTCAGCCTCATCCGATTGACCAGCACCGTGGTCAGTATCAATATCCGTGTCGTCGTCAGATAATGGAGCGGAGAGCTGTAACACAACCTTCTTCCTAACTAGTTGCTCAGTTGCACTGGATAATGCACGCTTGCGGCTTGTTGAAGAACAAGCGTTGTCGGAATCACGAAGGCGCGCAGAAGGTTTAGAGGCACGAATGGAGCGTCGAGCGCCGGCAATAAGTGGCACTGGTTTGCGTCCAGTCTGCAGTAGCACAGAGAAGGCATCTGTGGGTGGCTGGGCAGAGGAGGATGGAGCGGAAATGGGGACGGCATCATCAGGATCGTTGTGAAAAACGATGTCTTTGGCGTCCTTTAGAGACCCGTCTGGGTTGAGGGCACACTGTGCTTCAGGTTCAGACATTGTACCAGTAGTCAAAATATATCACTCACCTTGATCCCTTTATATGCGAATACCCAATCTCCTACTAACTCATAGTATGCATTGAATAATCCTAAGAAATATAATATGTCAATCAGTTTATTGTGCTTGATTTGACGGAAAAGTCATACCTTGAGCTTGATTGAACAGGTAGGCGTTATCGGACAGCAGGGTGTGCGGGATGCGAACCTCCGGACAGGATAAGTCGAAAAAAGTCTTGAGAATGCCAAAGGTCAAAGTGACCATGGCGAATCTTGAGAATCGAGAAGTCAAAATGATGAGAAGCGTGTGATTGAGCCTTGAAGGCGTTGAAAAGAAGATTCGGTTCGGGGTTCGGAACGGTTCGGGAAGGTCTGAACCTATAGATGAACCACACAGGAGTTAGCGGACCACGAACCTCATTCTGGTTCGGTCCGTGCAAAATGCTGGACCATGGACCGAACCAAGGACGAACCTGACCAATGGTCAGGTTCGAACCACGGTTCGGAACTGGACCACGGCAGCACTATTCTGTAACTGACATTCCGAATCAAATTACTAGGTTCAGTAGGGTAATTGAGTTCAGTCTCATATTCAAGTATGTACTACAAGTATATCGAGATCTGGATTCCTCCCTCTTATTATGTCAGGATTCCGACAAACGTTTTACCCCTTATAATGTCCCAATCCCAAATGTATGGAAAGCCATGCTCATTTAGTCAGCATTTTCAGCTACAACTATTGCCCAACAAGGCAAGTGCTGTGACAGGACACCTGCCACTGCTCCAAACTGCATTTTCCATATAATTAACCACAAGTAAATACATAAATAGGTCACTACACTACTATTATCCAGCTTCGTCTGGCTCAGGAAGAGTCGGAGGCAAAACCTGATTGTGTGGCACAAATCAAGACAAGTATTGTTATACATTCTAACAATTACAATAACACTGGAATATGAAGGCTACTGTACAAAGTGCAGTGGCCATTAACCATATCACCACTCATCTGCAATATCATCATTATCTAACTCATTATCATCTGAAAACTGCCAGATGATCAATGCTGTGTGATCAACACCAGTCTGGTCAACAATGGGATCATCCAATGGAACATTGGGTTCATCAAGATCGGCTAGAGCATCTAAGTGATGAATATGAGAATCACCTTGGTCCATTCCATCAGCACATAGTTAACTTTTAGTTAAACATGCATAATACCTAGGCCCAATCCTTCACACACACCACCCATGTAGTAGATGCCATCTGATTCCTCGTTGAAAGGTAAATCAGCATGGCTACTGAGCAATGGCAGTGTGCTGCCAGTTGTGTTTCTTTTCTCCATCAGTAGTAAGTTCAAGTTGAAATGTGGATTCTCTGTAAGTTGAATGCCAGACAATATGTCCTTGTACACAGTCCAAACTGATGAGCAAGTGACTTTGGGGTGTCCCATCTGATTATAGCAGTGTTCAATAAAGTCACCAAGCATGGGTGGGACAATATCAAACAGTGGTTTGGAGGCATCAATGTAGAAATTGCAGACATAGTCGATGCCTTCATGATCTATGGAAACCTAGTTGACCATATAAAAATTCACGCATTGTCTCTTATATAAAGAAATACCTTAAAATCTAATGCACTGAAATCTTTGGGAGAGTTGTAGATAAGATTTGGTACACCATGTAGAAGTACCTAGAGGGATTATGGATGGTCAGCACATGTCAGCACAAAACAAGATGTGTACTAGTACCTTATTGTGATCACGCCTCTTGGCACTATTGTTGACTTGATCTCTATAAGCATTCAGTTCCTGTTGCAGCCAGGGTATAAAAACCCAATGAAAGATCATCCTAGACGAATGTCAATGATTTATATACAAGCAAATAAAACCATCAAATGAATGCTACCCACATATAAAGGGTATTCCCTGCATCGTACCAGCCTTCAACAACCCCTTGATTGAGCAAAGTCTTGAAACCAGGGGTGAACTGATGCTGGAGCTGGGACCAAGTGATTTTGGGCATAACATTTTTCTTTGTACACATCCAGCAATGTTGCAGAGTTCCTTGCAGGGTGGGGTCATAGTACTGGTGAAGAAGTGTCTAAGCATTTGCAATACCATAATTTTCTGTTCCTAAGTTGCTTTGAGTGATTAGCAACATGTCTGGCAATGTGACATTGTGTCAGTAAAGTACATAGAAATGGTATGTCCAAAACTCATGACTAAGTTCCATGATTGTATCAAGGTAGTAGCTGAGGATTAGCTGTGGATTTCTGTTAGAATGCCAAACTCATATCCACATGATGTGCCCTGAGAATGGTTCAATTCGAGTGTGGAGACCAAGGCCAAACCTGAGCCATTTGTTGTACTGGTCAACAGCAAACATATTATTAACACCAGCTGCCCAGAAGCGCTTCTGCTTCAGTCGTCTGACTTTGCATTCTCGCACTAGTTGAGGCTCATATGTGACAAAGTAGGACATCATGACTGACCTATAGCTACCATATAAGCTTCTAACAAGCAGATGAATTGGTTGATATTACTTAGCTATGCTCATATTTTTTTGTGAAAGAGCAGACTGATTATCTCTTGCATTCCAGAATGAGGGTACATCTGCTGAAGTTTAACCACAGCATCACAGATTGTCTCTATAGTGTGGCCTTGCCAACATAAGCGTTCAAGACCCATGACAATGTCAAGTTGCTGAAACTTAGTGAGGCTAGGATAAAGATTCAGATCAGAAGATGAGTAGCTAATGTCAGTCTACACACCCAATACCATAGTGCTCCATGTCAAAATGTTTCAGTAAGGCACAGATGATTTCTTTATCATTGAGGCACACCTTCCAATAGTGTGGGATATGAGGTGTAAGTTATCTAGTGGAGCTAAGATAATGATATGATTCAAAGTTGATGTCAATTGATCTAAGCAAAGCAAGATGCTGTGTGTCACACATATGAGTGGGTTTATATTGGTTGGGCATGAGGACTCAGATAAACTTCAAGATATATATATATTAAGTGTAGGATGTTGAATTCTCAGACTACTATACATATAGTACTCTCATGTAATATCAGTGAAGTCTGCAATCCAGATTAGTCACTGCTTAAGTTTCACCATCAAGCAAAGTGGCCATGCAGCATCAACTTTTATGTGTGCACAGTACACTGCCACTTCTCAGGGCTGCTCATAATAACATGGAGCACAGTACACTGCTGCTCCTTGGGGCTGCTCACAATAATGAACTGAGCAAAAGTGCTTCATCTTTCTTGTCCAAGAACTCAAAACACCTACACAAGCTCATTCACTGTGGCCACATGCACTGGCAGATGCCATGTTTGATGCAGCCTGTCTACAGGAAAGTAGCAATTCCAAGAACTCAAAGTCACAGCCCACACACCTTGGGCTATAGTTCTATTACTTCACATGACTTTTGTATAGGGCAGCTTCACAACTTAGAACAACACTGGCCATCTCTGACAGTTCTTGTTGGAAGCACTTGTAACTCAATGCCTTTGGGTGAGTTTCTCATCCTCTTTTCTTTGTGCATTGTACTAGTTTTCTTTCGGATAGTTTATTAATTTTTTTGCAAATTCTTAGACTCTTGGGACCGTGCTAATGTTATCCCAGGACCAAGTTTACAGGAAATCCTTTCACTAAATGCTTTGCAAGTTCCTAGACTCTTGGGACTGTGCTGATGTGGGTATCTGATCTTCTTTTCTTTGTGCATTGTTTAGTTTTCTTTGCAAATACTTAGACTCTCAGGACCATACTGATGGCAAATCCTTCCTCTAAATGCTTTGCAAGTTCCTAGACTCTTGGGATCATGCTGACAGCAAATCCTTAGCTTCCCAAGCCCTCCAGGACCATGTTTACAGGGACTTTTAATTCATATTGCTATTGATGCACTCCCTTGGTTTGATTTCATTTCTGCCTCCCATGATATGCTCATTCACAAATGTTCAAATTTAGTATTGTATTTAAGTTGTCATATCTCCAAGTCTCCTCACAGGATTTAAAGTGTTGTGTCTCCTAGTATCTTGCTATATCCACTGTGTCTTCCAATCATTATGGCCTCTTATGAAATTGTGTCGCAGTTCACTGAAGGTGCATTTTCCAATGAAGACTGCACCTGTGAATGCCCTGTATGTGCTGCAAATATTTGAAAGGGCAAACCATACTTCTATATTGCTACAATTGTCATGGTTCAAACTGGACACTTCGTGTGTGGAGCTTATCACCTATGTTACCAGCAGAAAGCAGTGACATCAGTGAGATCAATGCATGCTCACCATCCTGATGCTCACACTATCTGGCAAAACATCAATGCTGCATGAAGACCAAGTTCATATTCACACTTGTTTCTTCTCTTGAGTCTTGTCTTTGCTAATTCAATTTTGATAGCGTCAGTTCAGCCACACCACTTGTTGTTGCTACAGGCATTGGTATTTCTCATAGGACTGGGCCAGATATAGCTGTCCCCTCTAGCTGGTGCCCTAATCCAAATGTTGCACCACAGTCCATTCATCCAGTGCTAGCCAGCCTGGCTACTTAGAGAACCACACCCACTATGGTACTGAACGTGAATGCTATGCAAAGAGTGCATCTGCTGTTCCCCCAGTGGAGACTATCAGCTTGGAAATCTGGCCATTTGGGAAGGTGGAAATAGGAGGAAAGGCACCCACAGGATATTACAGTGCTTTGCGAGTATGATGACAGTTGTCCATTTTCAGAGAAAAGAAAGAAAGAAATATGATGGTATTCAAATTAGACCAAACAACACGCCAATCATGAATCCATGGCATGTCTGTTAATATCTTGTATCTTATGCCCCTACCATACAGCAGTATATTCTTTGATACATTCTCTGACAACAGTGCCATTGAAATTATGAGCTCTCCATTGAGCTCCCCTCAGCGTGAACAATCTGTGTCTGTTGAATCCACCATCCTCCCTTCATGGAGCCCATCACCTCAGGCTGAACCAGAAAAAACAAGGAAGAGAGGCCGTCCTCCCAAGGAACAGCCAGAAAAAGGTTTGTCATACTGTTAAGACCATACTCAAAGGGTGAAAGATCGAAGGGCTTTGGCCTCAGTTTGTGCACTGTGCCCCTTTCCCAAGTAATGCCCTTATTTCAGGGAGTAGGTGTAATCTGAAGATCCGGAAGGAGTTGCGTGGTGGATCCGGACGTCCCGAAGGTTATCTGGAAGTAGGGATGGAACGAGGATTAAGGCTAGCTTCGGAACGAATTCCTAACTAGAAACTAACAGAGGTAGACTATCTGAAGATAGAGTCGAGATATAGACTTAAAGGAATCAATCCCAAGTCTCGGAAGATGACTAGAGCGGAAAGTGACTCAAGTCCAAAGGAAGCAGAATGAGCAGAATCTAAGATGATATTGAACTAAGGTTCTACGGAGATCTACAAATGGTTTATATACTGTAAGTATCTAATATGGTGTAACGAACATATTGGGCTGGGCTTAAAACCCCATATTTTGACACTCATCTCATGTCTACAGGAGATACCACTTGTCCATGGCATCTTACCCCTTTAGCAGTACTGGTGGCATCCCATGCTTACCGCACACCGTACCAACTGCCCACCACATTCCACATACCAATGTCCTTCCATGTCCTTGCCGCATCCGCATAGCTCCATTTGGTGTGTTGTTTGTTTTCTGTTTGTTATCACTGATTCCACGGCAAGCATTATTACATGTTGCCTTGTGCTGCAGCGCCTCGCACTATGTTTACTTATGGCAGTTACTACACTCCAGCACTACTGATCTCGCCTAGAGTATTCCAAGTACATACGATTTAGGATATAAACACCGCGTACCCCACATGATAGAAGTACCTGATTTTACACCATTGCACGTACTATAGGTCAGGATTATTGTCTAGCTCTGGATCTACCTGTAGTGGACATAGTCTTTAAAGTTTCCTTATCGCTTGTTAATACATCACGCTCGTTCTCCGTTACTGCTGGCATACCGCTGGACTTTTGACTGTTACCTTGACTGAACTTCTCACGCACCGCTACTTTACCGCTGAAAGTACCGCGGACTTCTTTACTGTTTCATTGCACTGCTCGCAACCTTACCGCTACCACTAAGACCACCACTCGACACAACTGTTACTGACCTTATCTTGACCATGGAAGCACCGCTACACACAACACTAGTTCCAGCGGTATCATCGCTGACCGCGGCAACTTACTGCTGACCACGACACTTGTTTCACACATAAGTTAAGCTCGAACTTGACCATACTAATAGGCATCCCCCTTTAGGGTCGAATGCTCTTGTTCTTACAAGTGAAGCAGACTAGACGGAGCGCAAGACTCACATACTAGTTTAGGCAGTGGTTTATCTACAGCCCAAGCTAGGTTGTATCTTTACAACGGATAATCAACAAGTCCGGGACTGAGGGCTATGTATGAAGTGTAACGGAAGTCTATTAGTTAATGCGCAGCAGATCAGTAAGCACGAATCGGAAATAAAACACAGGTAATGGATCAGTGACACAGGACAGAAGTATACACAGCCGGAATACCGATAACAGGAGGAATGACGAAAGGAGATAGATGCAGATATACACAAGGGAGTTAGAGTGCGAGAAGTGGGCACATTCAGATGGGTGATCCGGACAGGATCTGTGGACCAGATGGAAATAGAATTGATCAGATCTGATCGGATATGGTCGGATCTGGGATCAGAAGTATGGTATATGACACATACTCTCGGATGTCTTAGAGCAGAGCCACCTCATAGTGACACCATAGTACTCAGTCAACACTGCACCAATCAACCTTGCATTAGCTATATATCCCAGGATGAGATGAAGAAGCCTGACAAAAGATGAAAAGATGTAGCAGCACTCCTCAAAATTGCACAAGCCTGGATTGGGATGAAGTAAAGGTCAAGATTACCGAGAAGCTTGCAGAACATCTCAAGCTCAAGAAACCTGATCTTTTGGACTATGAACTCACATTCTCAGTACCTCGGCATCAAACATCTCCAATCCCACTCGTAAATGAAGATGACTTCAACAACCTATGTGAAGCAGCCATCAAGTGCAAGGATCCTCAAGTGAAGGTTATTATTGAGGCTATTCTCAAGAAGGTATGTCAGATGAGTGCATATATGCAATGTTAGATGACGATACCTTGATCAAGAAAGGGAATGGGAAAGAAAACAATGTTGGCAGTGACGACGAAGATGATGGGACCGATGATGACAGTGCTGACAGGCCAAAGAAGAAGAAGAAAGGCAAGGTGAGCATGAACAATAGGTACTGTAGCAAGACAAGCATGCTGATGTGAATGTTAGAAAACCCCAGATGAACTTCCATTGAACATTGAGGTTGCTGCACACATCAAGACACTGCGGAACCAGTGGGTCTGTAACAAGGCAGGGTGCCCATTGAGTGGCCAATGCTACATTCTGCGGACAACAAAGAACATTTTCCACTTAGCCACAACCACTTCCAGATCTGGGCTGCTGCAATGGTCATCTAAGATTTTTCTTGCTCTCATAATTAGCCACTCATGGTTTTGTAGGTGAAGAATCCACCCCTCGTGACTGTAAACCAACCTCCGAACCATTGTGCTTTTGATGGTTTGCATGACGACCAAATGGCTGTGAAATCACCTCTCCTTCAGCGACATTTAGCTGATCGCGACAAGAACACATCCAGTACTCCAACCATCAACTTCAACATACCACCTGAGCTCCTTGGGATCCTTCGTCCTCTGGCATCCAAGAATGCTGCCAACACCATAGCACTGCCATGTGAAGACCGAGAGTCAATGCCCCTCCTACCTCCAACAATGCAGCCTGGTCTCGATCTCACACTCATTGATTTCTGCACCAAGTTTTCACTTGTGAATGCAATCCTGACCAAGTTACACAACAATGGCTACACAGGAACACATACCATCAAGTATATCGTGGTCTTCGAGCTGAAAGAAATGGGGTTCATGAACAGCGAGATTGCAGCGATGAAGGATGCTGTCGAACAATGGTCTCATCAAGGTTAGGTTTCAGTTTGCTGCTGTTTTCACCATGGTTGTTATGAATGTACTAGTATTGCTTTCACTGTGCTGTGGACAAACATTATTCCTGTACACTAGAAGTACCCTGCATGTATAAAGTACAAAATTGCATCAGAGTCTGTGATAATTGTCATAGCTTCATATGCATCAAAAATAATGCTATCCGAACCCACAAAATAGTCCTCATGACGATGAATGAAAGTCTTAATATTTGAGAAAGCTTCTTCAATAGGGTTCAAGTCTGGAGAGTATGGTGGAAGATATTTGAGTTGGACACCTAGAAAACATAGTCAGATTTAGATTAGCAATTGAGAGCAAGACCAACCATGCAGTGCAATCATTTCCACAACTCCTTCTCCGTGATGGATTTTTGCATTGTCCATGACAAGGACACTGAGTTTTCCAGGGTATTGCTGGCAGAGAGGAAGCTTTATGGAGGTCAGTACAATCCATTGTCTGGTAGTACAAAGCAGAAAGACACTGACAACTATCAATTCCAGAAATTCAATATATTTCGTGGTGGTGAATGATCCTTCAATAACTGCCAAGGCAATCATTCCATCAATTGTGAGCAGACCAAGTGCAGACACCTGCAATCCTCTGACAAAAGGCTGCTGACTTTCTGCACATTTCCCACACTTTGAACAGCCCAAGCTCTCCCTGGAGTACGTTCGTCCTTTGATGTTTCATCCAGAAACTGTTATGACCATGCAAAACCGGAGATTAGTAAGAAGTCCTGGTCTTACATGGGGTTGTACCGGAGGGTTGTAAAGTCAAAGGGGCTTGGCCTCAGCTCGTACGCTGTGCCCCTTACCCGAGTATGTGCCCTTAATTTCGGATGAAGTCCAAGGGAGAGTTCTGGTGAAGTCTGGATGGAGGGTCTGGACAAACTCTAAGGCAGGATAGCTCGACAGAGCTCCGATGGACTTCCGGATGAGTGCAGGAATGCGCCGGAACTATTTCCGGAAGGTAGGGAGTAATGGTAACACTACTAGAACAAGCTCCAAGTAGAATGGATGAAGGATGGACCGCTGGACAAAGTCCAGGGCAGGATAGGAGCAGAGCTCCGGAGGGAAAGATGATCCATAGATGTCAGAGGATAGGATAGGATGGATCCGAAGGACTAGGGGTCCGAAGGTCCGGAGCTCAGAGGAGCGGAGGAGCGGAGGAGCGGAGGAGCGGAGGAGCGGAGGAGCGGAGGAGCGGAGGAGCGGAGGAGCGGAGGAGCGGAGGAGCGGAGGAGCGGAGGAGCGGAGGAGCGGAGGAGCGGAGGAGCGGAGGAGCGGAGGAGCGGAGGAGCGGAGGAGCGGAGGAGCGGAGGAGCGGAGGAGCGGAGGAGCGGAGGAGCGGAGGAGCGGAGGAGCGGAGGAGCGGAGGAGCGGAGGAGCGGAGGAGCGGAGGAGCGGAGGAGCGGAGGAGCGGAGGAGCGGAGGAGCGGAGGAGCGGAGGAGCGGAGGAGTGGATGATCGGATGATCGGATGATCGGATGAGCATAGCTCTGTGGATCTTAGAGGAAGTGTTGGCTACTAGAGAGGAGTAGGTCCGGATATGGTGTAGAGATAGTATAGACTACTCCGGACAAGGTCCGGAATAGAAACAGACAGTATAAGACTACCAAAGGTAGAGTCGGAGGTGAAACAGATGATAGACGGAGATGGACGAAGTCTGAAAAGATTATAGGACATAGGATCAAAGCTCCGGCCTAGGGAGTAATCCCATAGGCCTGAGTTGGAAGCTTACAAGGGCCGGAGCCCAAGTGCAAGAACGGAGACGGAGTTATATAGACATGATAACAGGATACAGAGTAATCAAAGGAATATACAGAAGTAGGAACAATGAATCAGACTAAGGTCTGCAGGAGTTGTACTACAAGTTTATATACTGTAGGAGCATGCCGGAGGGTAAGTACGGATAGTCCGAGGCTATGTCTGAAGCATACGGAAACACATTAGTAAGTACAGCGGGACATAAGGCTATGAACTCGGAGATGAAGCTCGTATGAAATACTTATCAAGACAGAGGCAGAGATCACCGAGAACCGGAAGCACAGAGATACCCAGAAGCCAGAGACACAGGTATATTCTAAAAGGGGTAATGCGCAGGTGCGCAGGAATAGTTTGGATATGAACTCGGATCGGATATGGACACGGATCGGATATGGACATGGATGGATATGGATTGGAGTGGATGGGTGGATCGGATATGTGAACTGGATTGGATGGGTGAATCAGATATGTGTAGGTTGGGTGTCTGGATGTCCATGGATTGGATTTGATCTAGACCTGAATGTACGGTATATGACAGAAACCCAATTTCTTCTGGCTGGTATTGTGCCATGTGAGCAATGAACTCAGCACGACGCAGCTCATTCCTCTCTTTGGCAATGTGCTGCAACTTTTTGTAGGAAACCCCAGCATGCTCCAGTGTCCGATGAACAGTGACATAATGAATGGAAATGAACTGGTTACTGTCGAGCATTTTGGCAAGTTCATCCAGGAACCATGTAGGACGGTGTTCGATGAATTGGACAAGGTAATCAACATCATTGTAGTACAGAAGATGGGGCCAACCACGAGTAGTGCACAACGGAGTGATGACATCACCTGTCTCCCTCCATAGCTTGAGTGTGCGCCAGAAGGTGCTTTTGAAGAAGCCGACACAGTGTATAATGTCATCTTTGGACATATGAGCATCTTTGTAGAGTTTCATTGCAGCAATTTTGACGTCACAGCTGATTTTGCGGAATATGGTAGTAGAGAATAACACAGATACATAACAACTGTGGCTATGTGTTTTATCTATTTTTATCTTTCTCTGGAAGCAGACAACTGTCATCATATTCGCAAAGCGCTGTAATCGGAGTATGTAGAATATGAACACACCAGAATTTGTTGTTTTGCTGAAACTTGAATTTCAGCACATTTATGAAGGCAAGAAAGACACTGATGCATACATTGACACACCTGGGCTCATTGGACTTGCTCTGGACACTATCATGCCAAAGATTGAAGCTTTTGCAGTAAGCTTTCCATGGTGCCAAGACAAATTCATCATTTGTGATAGTGGATGGGTTGATTTATCAGGCCATCCACCAGGCAAGGCTTATTTTTACTCTCAATATATGCATGCACTATGCTATGACGTTCAAGTTGAAACAATTTGTATTGTATGTCATTGTATTACAATCGTACGTGCCCCTATACATTTTCTCCTATATGTTCTCTTTCTGTGTATTCTTACTTTGTATATCACATGATATGACTCTCCTCTTGACTTATACATTCAACATGTCTGTACTATGATTGCCTTCCTACTTTGGATATACACTTACATTCTCATGTCTCCCTTGGTCCATGTGCACATATTGGCTTATTTAAGCACATTGTATTATGCTTGTATTCTCCACTTTAATCTTACTGGGTTTTACCTGGAATCTCTTTTGCTTAGGCCTCCAACCTAAGTTGTCTGAATTGTCTCTAAGCCTTAGCACTCCTAAGTCTTAGTCTATATTCTCAATCATCTCTGAGTTGCAACTCTTAGATCAGACCATTGATCGTACTTGAAATCCTTCCTTGTACTTTCTGTCCTTGTTCTCTTTTAAATGTAGTACAACTTCCCAGCAGACCAACTCTGTCATTTCACTGTCGCTGGTGATGCCACCCCAGTTCATAACACATTGTGCCCAAGGCTCAATGGGAGGACTATGAAACATGGCTTGATAAAGCCAAAGAGGTTTGTACTTATCCAGGTACACAACTACTACATACTTACACTGAAATCCACACCAATAGGAATGATTCAGCATTTGTTCATGTCCTGGGTTATTACCAGTATCTGCACCTCCCATGAAAGATGATGTCAATCACGATTTGACAGCCAATTCTTTGACTATTTCATCATCTGAAACACCAGTTAAGTGGTGCTTTCACCATGAGATCACCAGCACCCCATCATCACCTCCCATCAAGAAAGCAGCACCCACCAAGGCTGCTTTCCATTCTCCAGATTGAGAATGTTTAAGAGAAGTTTTGTGGTCTGGTGGCACCACAGGTATAAACTTCCAATAAGGTAAGGATGTCTTGTTGCTTTTCATGTTCCTTTTCTGACATCACTCCTAGTGCCTACTCTACAGCATGAGAATATCAAATTCTTTCCCATTCCAACGCTCCCATTCTCTGATATTTTGAAGAATCCAAAACAACATGCCTTCTTAGATACTGAATTCAGTCATAGTGGCCAGCTTACTGTCCAGCCCTCTACAAACAACATGCTTGGCGCTGGAGGTTTCAAAACAGCACATCCTGGTTTCTTAACACTCTTCTCAGCCCCTGAAACTGTTCTGGGTTCATGCCCATGCCAAAAGGCCACTGTAAAGTGACCATTTTACAAGATGTACCCTCCAGGCAGTAACAACACCACGATGAGATTTTTGATTGGATGGTATGTGATAGGTAACAAACTTCCAAAGTTATTCAAAGAGGCAAATGTGATGTGCTGGGCAAACTTGTTGCTAACCCTTGCATATGAGTACATTGATCATTGCATTTTGAACTCATCCAAACCTCTGCCTTTTGATATCCCTTGCTTGCAATTTGTTGAGGCCAGTCTTGTGATATCATATCAGCAAGTGCAGCCTGGCCAGAAATCAAAGTCAACATCTCCTTGGGCTGAGTACCTTGTTGAAGAGTTGATCACTGATGACTTCCTCCAATATATCCATAACATGGATTGCAACCCAATGCTTGACCCAGAAGAACCTAGCTATACAATCACTGAATTTTTGGCTTGCATGCAACACATACAGTATGCTAAAACTGCCAGTCTCACTTTATCTCTGACTATCAAGGTACACATCATTGTAGTATGATATATGTCCTTGTATACTGACAACTTTGCTGCAGGCGGCTCTGAGCTTTTGTCTGATCCCCAAGTTCTTATGCACCCATATGCATTGTTTTTAGCTCACAATGAAGCATTACTCATCCACCCACCTGTTACTTGTCCATTGCAGCCTGGTCAGCAAAATCAAGGACTCAGACATCTTCAGAGATGGCAACATTGAACTTGTGGTCAGCAAGTTCGAGAAGGAACACATTTGTAACAATTACTGTATATGGGATGGCTTTAAACTACAACATTATATAGTGGCACAGACAGGGATGGAGAGGGAGACATCAGAGACAAGGGAGTTGGGTCAACCTGCAAATGCCTTGAAGTAATGAATTGGTTATATCTCTTGCTGTATCACAATCTTGGATTGAGCCCCATAACTTATTGTATTATCATAAAGGACTATCCTCTTGCTCCACATTCTCACTTAATAAAAAATTGCAACTGTACATATCCAAATATTATTTGCACAGCATGCAAAAACACGGTGTAGCGAACAAAGTCACACTGACCATGAAAGTGCCGTTTTACACAAGTGTCTTGTTACTGTCTACAGCGGCTACCGAGAAATCCCCTATAGCAAGCATTACCCCTTTTCACTTCGCCAGTACCATTTTCGCTCCATGGATCCTTGCCCCTTACCGAATCTTGCTACTGATGTCCTCCTGTCCATTCCATTTCCGTCTAGATCCATTGGTGCATAGCATATTTGTTTCCACCATTACTAAAGCTACGGCAAGACTTACCTTACCTTCCGTGACACCGCTTGCTCGCTGCATGCCTCTTTGCTAAAAATCACAGAGTACATCTTTATTTCACTACCGTTCTTGCTATGTATTCCGGCCGTTCATGGTACATGTTAAAAAGGACTCTTCGCACATTCCGGTACTTTTACTTTTCCCTCTATGGTACACACGGTACTTAGGAATTGTCACCACTACTGTCTCTAACAGAATAAAGTCTTTCGCTGAAGTCACTGTCTCTTAAGAATTGTTTTACTGCTAAACACACCACCGCTCTTTACTGCTTTCCCATGCTTCACCGCTTGTTTTACCGCCAGCTCCCATGCCTTACCACACGCACTACCACAGTTTTACCACTTTCACTACCGCTTGTCTACTGCTTTCCTGTGCTTACCGCTAGTTTCCCATGGACCAGAGGTCACCGCTATCATCTCACTACCTCCGATGGCATTCTCGCACCACAGGTTGGGCATTATCAAACTATATTAACTTAGAATTCCCTTTAGGGTTGAACATTCTTGCCTCACAAGAGTAGCAGACTAGGTAGAGTGCAAGACTTGCATACTAGCTTAGGCCGTGGTTTATCTACAGCCCAGGCTAGACTGTATCTTTACAATGGTGTTTGGAGTCTTTTTGATGCACATGAGCAAAGACGCTGACTAAATGAGCATGGTGCTCTGGCTTTCCATACAAATGTCACATGATGTGATGTTCAGTGTATTAATTGTACTGCATACAACAACCACCCACCCTTATTTCTCTAACATGTCTCATTCATGAAATGCAAGTGACATTAGCAACTTGAGCAACTTGAGTGCGACCATCAGTGAACCTGAATGTGTCATCAACTTCAACAAGGATGTGTATTTGGCCATGCAAAATGCTGCCATATTCACTGCAACTTACGTGGGACAGGCTTGATAAACAATAAAGCAGCTAGCAACAGATGGATCACAACTCCACCAAGCATGCATGATGTGGATGCATCCAGGATTCTAGATGCAATGCTGAGGAATGCTCACCAGACCAGTGGTGAAATCTCTGAGTGTTATACTGCCTGTGCCATTTGTGCATGTCCTGATATCCATGAGCAAGTCAACCTTGTGAGGACTTGGTTTATGTATCTGCTATAGCCATATAAGTTAGAACTTCAAGAAGTGTGCCATGGACACTAACACAATTTTTCACTGATAGTCACAGCCGCAACCCACTGACCATCAGACTTGATTTCTGGTCAGGCCATGC
The DNA here is from genome assembly GCA_016800925.1 of Suillus spraguei. Taxonomy (NCBI): domain Eukaryota; kingdom Fungi; phylum Basidiomycota; class Agaricomycetes; order Boletales; family Suillaceae; genus Suillus; species Suillus spraguei. The sequence continues at coordinate 274,437 of JABCPU010000005.1, read as the reverse complement.
TGACCATTGATGACACTTATGGCAGCCTTGTAAGTGCCAGTCCAGAACAGAGTAGCAGATTCTGGACAGATGTATGTCTTACCAGTCAAAAAGTGGCTTCGGCATTAACTTCCAACAGATTAATTGATGGGATGGTTATAGATGTGTTGTTTCAGGTGTCTGGGATGGACCATATGTGCCTGCTGGTGTTGATCAGGGTTTTGTAACCTTGATAGGAGCACGCATCTCAAAACAGGCTGTCGAGGTTTTCACCATGGACTGGTGTCATACATGGTATGAGATTCATACCAAGCTAAGATAAGAAGGAGTGATAGGAAAGATCCAATAGTCCATACTATATCTCTAAGTTGTCTTATTATTTTTCTCACACTTTGATTGTCTTTTATATTTTTTGTACTTTGATTTAGTTCCTTCATATTCTATCCCCTTTCATTTTTATTCCAGAACTTTCTATCCTCAAATTTGATGATTTATAAGACTTTCAGACTTGACTCATCATGTTTTGTCATGATTTATCATGCTTTGTAAGATCTTTGTAAGATTTGAACTTTATTTGTAATGTACTTAGTAAAAAGGATGAGTAAGCTCACCCAAAAGGCTTGGTTTGTCAGCTTTTGCATGACCAATCCCTGAGATGACTCAACAGCCTTTTGTCATGCTTTGTAAGAATTCACTGTATTTATAATGTACTTAGTAAAATAAGCTGACTCAACACACTAAATAGGAAGGTTTCTTACCAATCTATGTGTAGAATAATGCTTAGTATGCAGGGCCTCCAAAAGGTATATAAGGAGCCCATTTTCACCTGTAATAACAGCTTCCCACTTTACACTCTTGTCTCCAACCATGTGAGAACCATAAGAACTGAAAGTGCAGGCATACTAGCCTTGAAGTAAGACTAAGAAATCTATATCTACTCTATATTATATACTACCTTACAGGGGTTGACTATATAATATCTAACAACTCTCAGACTAAGCTTTACGTATACAGATCTGAAGACTCTCTCTTTCAACGGAAGGGGAGACACTCACTCGGAGAACACGACAAAGTTGAAACAGACTTTCATAGGTTGAAACATGGTCTACTAGGGTGAAACATACCTGTTACAGTCGTACATGCCCCTATTCATTTTTCTCTTTGTCTCCTGTATATTACATACAGTGCCTCAAAAAACTGTCCGCATGTTTTGACATTTTTCACTATCTATGATATTGTGTGAGAATGAACAAATTCCTCAAGGACATACTTATACCACATTGTAGTATGGCTTCAGGGCTTTTATTTGAGCCCTACACTGTGGGAATCGGCGGAGATATGGTGGAGATACAAGGCTCACAAAATGGTGACTCATGCGGACAGTTTTTTGACTCAAGTATTTTACAGTAATAACCAGGTATTCTATTACGTAACATGACTCTGACTCATATGCTCAACGCATCTGTACTATAGTTGCCTTCCTTCTTTGGATACACACTTATGTTCTCATGCCTTTCTTGGTCCATGCGCACATGTTGACCTATTTAAGCACGTTGTATTACGTTTGTATACTTTACTTTAATCTTACTGGGTTTTACCTGGAACATCCTTCGCTTAGGTCTCCAACCTAAGTTGTCTTGAATTGTCTCTAAGTCTAAGCACTCCTTAGCCTTAGTCTCTATTCTCGTAGAACCTCTTAGACTTGTCTTTGAGGGTGAACCCTTGATAGTACTCGGAACGCGTTCCTTGTACTTTCACCTTGTCCTCTTCTGGCATTGTAGAACCTCCCAGCAGACCGACTGTGTCTTTTCACTGTCATTAGTGATGCCATCCCAGTTCATAACAATACCTACTATATAACACTATCTCAAATCTCAAACTCAACACTTTCACGCAGATCTTCAAGAAAAAGACTATTGAAAAATACCCACCCAAGAACTCAGCACATTATCTCCCATGAAGTAGAAAAGTTGGAGACCATATACTTAAGGACTGGCAAGAAGTCTTATACCTATACAGTTGTGTTGTCACTGTATACATGTTCTATATAAGACTCTTAAGTAGCAAGACACCGGGTAAGGATTTCTCTGCTGGGTTATCATTAATTCTGACCCTTAAGTTGAATTATGCAGGGACATACTGTGGCTGCAATGTGGAATATCATTCAGCATTACTCAGGAATGTCTGAAGAAACTATTCAAAACATCGAAAGGCTTGTAGACAACCCTTCTAATGGCATGATGCTTGAACATAATATCTACAATAATTTTGACAAACTGAAAATATATTTGGAGAAGATGGAGGTGAGCCTCCAGTCTTGTATCCTCACAATGCCTCATATTGATCAGCACTCCAGCAAGAAAATGAGTATGTAGTCAGGGAGGTTAGTGGCAGGCTATGGATGCACCCTTGCAAGCTCATCAGTAAAGTTATCACCTTCTGGAATCATGATGTCCCCACACAAGACTTGCTATTACCTAACCCTCATTTTATCGCACTACATGCAGGAATCTCCAAAATTTTACATATGAGCGGTCCATTCAAGGTATTTGCACAGATCTTGGACAAGTATGATAGGGCAGCAGGAGGCAATATCAGAAGTCTCAAAAGCAATGGAGATCCAGTGCATCAACTGTCTTCAATGATGTCCATGCTGTTTATACAGTGGCTCAAAAAGTGTCCGAATGTTTGTGGAAATTTGTGTAATTGCTTCACTGTGAGTTAGGGTATGGGAATATGACTAAGCTATAGTGAGATGTCAGGAAGCCCTGCTTCTCAGCCTTATTGATGTTTCCTATGGTGTGGAAATCCACTCACACCGTGCGAATATATGGTCATTTTAATTTGATGACTCATTCAGACATTTTTTTTGACTTTCAGTTTGACCAACACAATCTCTATAATTCTGATACTTTGTGTGACCTCCTTTTGCTTTAATTACTTATGCCACTCTTCTAAACATATTATCCATCCATTTCTGATATTCCTCCTTAGCTATCTTGCTCCACCCTGCTGCAACTCTGTCCTATAGCTGAAATAGCCTCTGTGGTGAATTTTAATAGGCTGTATGCAATTCCTTGAGTAATTGCCAGAGATATTTAATAGATTTGAGGTCTTGGGACTATTCTGGTTAGTATATAATACTAACATTGTGGCCTTCAAGTAATTGGTGGCCAACTTAGAGGTGTGCTTAGAGTCATTATCTCATTGAAAGGAAGTGTCTTCTCTATTAATCCATGACTCCTACATGCTTCTCAGCAAACATCTATCTAAAATGGAAATGAAACACTCTGTATTTATCATCCTCTCCATTTCACAGAAAATATTTGTCCTATGTGGCCTCATACCATCAAGTTTCATCCTCCAAACATAAGTCTTTGTTTAACATCTTTTGCTTCCAGTAGATCTCCTGCCTTTTTTACAAAATTTTCAGGCATTATGACCCCTTACTATGTATTTTGGTCTTGTCTGACAAGATAACCAATTTCCAGTCCTTAATAATCCAGTACTGATGCTTTAAAGCCAAAGTTTATCTTGTCTTTATGTGAGTTGGAGATAGAGGGTAGTTTCATTCTGCATTACAGCTTTAAGATTGGACACCTTGAGGGTATTACTGACTGTCTAAGCTGAGAGAGTAGTAGAGATGATGGAATCAATGATTTTGATAGACTTAGTAGCATTAATGACCTGCCCAGTTAGAATATAATGAATAAGATATCTTTTGTCATATACAGTGAGCTTTCAAGTTAGCTATGAAATGAGTTTAAACTCACAATATTAGTGTTCTATAAAGGCCAGAATAGTCCCAAGACCTCAAATCTATTAAATATCTCTGGCAATTACTCAAGAAATTGCATACAGCCTATTAAAATTCACCACAGAGGCTATTTCAGCTATAGGACAGAGTTGCAGCAGGGTGGAGCAAGATAGCTAAGGAGGAATATCAGAAATGGATGGATAATATGTTTAGAAGAGTGGCATAAGTAATTAAAGCAAAAGGAGGTCACACAAAGTATCAGAATTATAGAGATTGTGTTGGTCAAACTGAAAGTCAAAAAAAAATGTCTGAATGAGTCATCAAATTAAAATGACCATATATTCGCACGGTGTGAGTGGATTTCCACACCATAGGAAACATCAATAAGGCTGAGAAGCAGGGCTTCCTGACATCTCACTATAGCTTAGTCATATTCCCATACCCTAACTCACAGTGAAGCAATTACACAAATTTCCACAAACATTCGGACACTTTTTTGAGCCACTGTATGTGCTTCATTGATTATGTAGTGTCTCACAATTATGGTGTATTAATTGTATTAGTGTAAGTTTGAAAGTGTAGATCCTACCTATCTTTTGCAGCTCATGTCCGGCATCAGTGAACCCATAATCAGGTTAAGTGTGCAGGAGTAACTTTCGGTGACAGTCTATAGTGATCACCTGGACCATTGTATACTGAATTGGAAAATCTTAAATTTTGACTCAAAGTACTGTTCAAGTGTCACAGCAGGCATTGATCAATATAAGGAATCTGAACATCCTTCAAACATCCTTCTAAAAAGTTTTTTTCTGATACTGTCCTTCAACCAAACATAGCATATAATATGTTCAATGATAGTATTACAGCCATTTGCATAACACTAGGCCAAAAAAATTTCACTACATACACAGCAGTCATCAGCGGGTTGGATCATGCTATAAAGTACTCCGTAGCACTCTGTAGTGACTTACATCTCCCTGATGGTATTTTAACCTCTATTCTCTGGTCAAATATATATGTAGTAGTTCTAAGAGTTAAGAGTTATGTAATTGGATGGGCATAATTGGGCTCATAAGTGTAATAGGAATAGCAAGAAATTCATGTCTATCAGAGAGCTCACCCAAGCAACATTGACATCTATTCTTGTACTGAATACAGTGGAGACCCTATTCAACTTACGAGCAGCAACAATGCACATGCTGCATCAATTCCAACATGGAGGAGACTCTGTGGTTGGGAGAGCAATCGCCGAGATATAATGACCAACCCTGCTGATAAAAGACAACAACTTCTGGAGTGACAAATTATTCTTGAAATGTCCATCCTTGCTTGTTCCAAATACTCCTCACCAGTGCAATAGGATCAGATGAAGGAGGGACATCAGATAGGTAGATGATAGTAAGCATCGAGGGTAATACCAAATGCAGCAACACCTCTGTTTCTTCCAACCAGTATGATAGCAAGATGCCATGGAAGAATGTCACCACATCTTTGATATGCTCCATTTGAAGGTCTGATTTATTGTGAATGGCAAAAGTTCCTTGTACTCTGCACTTGTTTTGAAGGTAATTATTTGTGCTGCTCAATTGCACAAAAGACCCATAGAGGTATTGAGAAGACATAGCAGAGCATATTTGAGTTCATTCCAAACAGCTTTTTGAATAGCATCTTCTGCTTGAAATGGACAGACATACTGCTGATGCAGATCTACAACAAGATGGGCATTTCAAGACAATGCAAGAGTGTTCCATAGCTTACCTTGTATCTGTGCTTTGGGAGTCTTGGTCAACTTGGACAATATGATTGTAAAGGTGTGGATAGCTCCATCATAACATTTTGTGCCATGGAGCACTGTATGTGTCAGCTGATATCCAATATGAGACAAAGGATTGAGTCTGATGACCTATGTACCACCATAGCCAACATGGGTCATGAACCCATAGAAGCCATTGTACCTTTTGTGCATCCAGAATTGCATCCTCCCATATCATTTTACTTAACTTTGCCTCACTGCAAAGTGCAAAGACGACATTGGACGTATACTCCAGGTTGATCACCACCAAGTACAGGTTAATAGCCCTGTCATAATCACTTGCAGTGAGGGCAGCATTTCCATTGGTAAAAAACACCTGCTGCATTCTTCCATGAAAGCTGAGTGAAATCTGAGTGAGGATTGTAGCCCGTGTTGTAACGAACATATTGGTGCTGGCCTTAAAACCCTATCTTTTAGCACACGTCTCACATCTATAGGAAATTCCACTTGTCCAAAGACCATCTTACTCCCTTAGTATTGCCGGTGGCATCACATGCTTACTGCACACCATACTGACTGCCACACCATGTTCCACGTACCAATGTTCTTCCATGTCCTTGCCTTGTCCACATAGCTCCATTTGGTGCGTAGTCTGTACATGACCGCTTATCACTGATTCTATGGCAAGTCTTATTACATGTTGCCTCATGCTGCAGCTGCCTTGTGCTACGTTTACATAGCAGTGGTTACTTCTCTCGAGCGCTACTAATCTTGCCTGATGCATCCTGAGTACATACAAAATAGGATATAAGCACCACATAGCCTATAGCCTGCATGATACAGTACCTCATTTTCACTGTACTATAGGTCAGGATTGGAGTCTAGCTCTGGATCTACCCCATAGTAGACTTAGTCTTTAAAAGTTTCTTTACCGCTCGTTAATCGATATCGCTTGTTCACTGTTACCGCTGGCATACTGCTAGATCTTTGACCCCTATTTTTGACTGGACTTCACACTCACTGCTACTTTACCGCTGAAAGTACTGTGGGTTTCTTTACTGTTTCTTTGCACCGCTCACACTTTACCGCTACCGCTAACATTATCACTCATCATCGCTCGCTCGACACTGTAAAGATACAACCTAACCTGGGCTGTAGATAAACTACCTCCTAAGTTAGTATGTGTGGTCTTGCACTCCGTCTAGTCTGCTTCACTTGTCAAAAAAGAGCGTTCGACCCTAAAGGGGGATGCCTGTTAGTATAGTCGCATTTGAGTCAAACCAATGTGCGAATATAGCGTCATAGTCAGCGGTAAGTTGCCACGGTCAGCGATGATGCCGCTGGAACTAGCGTCATATGTAGCAGTGCTACCATGGTAGAGATAATGCTTGTAAATGTAGCATTGAGTGAGCGATAATGAGCGATAAAGTCAGTGGTAGTGGTAAGGTGCAAGCGGTGCAATGTTTCAGCCACAGTAGTACCGCTACATACAATGCTAGTTCTGGCAGCATCTTTGCTAGCTGTGGCAGCTTACCGCTGACTACAATGCTATATTCGCTCACTAGTTTGACTAGGATTAGAGAGTGTGTGTGAATGAGAGTGAGATTAGGTGAGTGAGTGAGAAAGAAAACATACATTGGGTGCACAAGATAATACACCCAGTGCATCTTTGCATATGAATGTACCTGTGAAATAGAATCAGTTCAGTTCCAGATTGAATATGGCTTGCATACATCTGCAATTTTTTCAATAACTTTGTTTTGAGATATGTCCTGGAACTTGCCATAGTATCAAGATCCGCTTGTATGTATTGATAAACAGAAACAACAGTTATTGCAGGTCCTGCAGCTGCAGGATGTGCTGCAGATCTAGCTCAGATCCACCCCAGAGAGCCCAAACCTCTTTAAGGTAAGGTCAGAATGATAGCCATGGGGCGCACCAGATCTACTCACTCAGAGTGGAGTTAAGGTGATTAGTGATATGCACAGCCTGGCTTCAGGCTGTGGGCCAAGCCAAGCCAGGCCTGAATAGACCAGGCCAAAGTCACAGCCTGGTGATGGCTTTGGCCTGTCCTGAGATTATAAAAAGCCAAAGCCACTGGCTCAAGCCATGGCTTATGTCATATACTAACTGTGCCTGCAGTGCCCCAAACTACTTACTTGATGACCATGGACTGTACCTATAACATATGGCTTCTATCTCACTTTGGCCTTTGGATCACTTTCCTTGTATATTTCCATGGGCCAATATAGTATGTCAATCAATTACAGTGAGTTGCACATTCTTTCCAAGCTTGACACAACTCATTTTGGTCTTAGTGACTGCTCCTTTGCAAGTTTCTTGCGATTTACAAGCTCAGTGACTGTCAGATTTGTTTTGAGACATATGTATGCCTCCATGATGGTACATTTTGCATATCTATCTTCTACTATTTGCCTCTGATGGCTGGAACTGTCCACACAGACAGCGACGATGAATGTTGTGTGTATCCAGTCCAACAAACTAAGCCCACTGCTATCCTCCTCTAACATTCTGAGAAGGCAGCTCTCCCATCACAAACCAAGACTATCAATGCCTTTTGCACAGCAGAGGCTGTGAAGCATGTGGCCGAAACTCAACAAGTTGCTGATACTGGTCATGCAACTCACAGTGACTCTACCATGCTATTAGGCTCAAGCTCTGCTGCACTTGAACAGTGAAAAAGGGTGTGTGTTGAAGAAATTTTTGATGAGGATGGATCCCAATGTAAGTCTATTTATCATATGTAAAATGGATGAAACTGACACCAAACCTTTAGCTAAAAGATTGCACAAATCAGCTGTGGTAATTGATTCAAATCTAGTTAACAATGATGGCCAATTTTTTGATGACAATGATAACACAGAGATATGGGAGAATGCATATGTTAATCCAAAGCATTAGTATAGTACCATCAGAAAAAAACAAACATGTTAAGGCCCAGCCAGATGATGTTGACACAAATGGCATCCCCATTGACATCAATGTCCAATCAATTATTGGTATGTCCCTGACATGTGAAGGTAAAACAGCTGACATTGATCCTTTTTTGGGCCAGTGTTTGAGAAAACAGGGACAAATGGAAAGGTCAAGAAGTACTGAAAATGCAAGGGCTGCCCATAAGACTCCATTGTCATTGATTTAGTTGCATACACACACTCACTTGTATCTCATAGGAAGGGTTGTGTTCTTGTGAATGAACCTATAACTCTTGACCAGCATGCAGAAGCCAATTTTGTGGTACATGTTGGTTATCACTGTGAATATAAACTGACAAGTACTATCACGCAGGGAAAATACCAAACTTGGGCCAAAGCAAATATATTTGAATCAATGCTGCCTGGTGACATCAAGGATCACAAGGAGAAAGCTGTGTGTGCTCAACAGGCCATCAACTCACATCTAACTGAATGAAAGCTTGTGGAGCAGGTGGTCTCATACTCTGACAAGCTATTCAAGACAGCAGCTATTGAATGGCTTATAGCAATGGATCAGGTGTGTCTGTGCTGTTCAATGGTAGTTCTATCATTAATATTTGGCATGTTTAGCTGATACAAGCCCTTGAACATGCAAAATTCAAGGACATGATTGATATGGCTGCTCATGCAACTAATGATATCAAAATTCCTGGAAGGAAGGCAACATGTGCAGAGATTATGTGTATATTCAAGAACCACTTGACAAAGCGCAAGGTGACTTTGAATGTATGTCTACTGATTCTCACCATCTCACCATATATTATCCGATGGGTATTTTCATGGGATGAGTGACAAAGTTCACAGGGCAATCAATATCACCTGTGATGCATAGCAAGTCAGCAATACAGATGGTTATATTGCTGTTACAGGCCATTGGATCCAAGAAGACAGTTCCTTGACGTGGGACTGTCAAAGTGTGCTGTAAAGATACAATCTAGCCTGGGCTGTAGATAAACCACAGCCTAAGCTAGTATGCAAGTCTTGTGCTCTACCTAGTCTGCTTCACTTGCAAAGGCAAGAATGTTTAACCCTAAAGGGAATGCTAAGTTAGTATAGTTCTATATTGCCTAACCTGTGGTGTGAGAATGCCGTCGGAGGTAGCGAGATGCTAGCGGTAATACTCCGGTCTGTGGGAAACTTGCAGTAAAACTAGCGGTAAGCATGGGAATGTGGTAGACAAGCGGTAGCGTGAACGGTAAAACTGCGGTAAGCGTGGGAACTTCTGCAGTAAAACAAGCAGTAGTGTAGTGATGAAGCGTGAGAAAGTGCTAGTGCTAGCGGTGAAGCGCGGGAAAGCAGTAATGAGTGGTGGTGCATGCAGCAGTAACGCAATTCTTAGAGACAGTAACTTCGGTAAAGGACTTTATTTTGTAGTGACAGTAGTGGTGACTATTCCTAAGTACCGTGTGTACTATAGGAGGGGAGTACAAGTACCGGAATGTGCAAAGAGTCCTTTTTAACATGTACCATGAACGGCCAGAATACATAGCAAGAACGGTAGCGAGATAGAGATATTTAGCTAAGAGGCATGCAGCAAGCAAGCGGTGTCACGGAAGGTAAGGTAAGTCTTGCTGTAGCTTAAGTAACGGCGGAAACAAATATGCTATGCACCAATGGATCTTAGGCGGAAATGGAATGGACAGGAGGACATCAGTAGTGAGATTCAGTAAGGGGCAAGGATCCACAGAGCGAAAATGGTACTGGTGAAGCGAAAAGGGGTAATGCTCACTATAGGGGTTTTCTCAGTAGCTGCTGTAGGCAGTAACAAGACACTTGTGTAAAACGGCACTTTCATGGTCAGTGTGACTTTGTTGCTACAGCGCTGTTTGGGTTTACCAAATTGAATAATGCCCATAACAGAAAATGACTTGGTGGTTGACTATACAAGGTATTGGACCAAGTTGGCATCACACATAAGCTCAGTCATGTTACCTGTGATAATGCTGCCAACAACAGCACAATGCTTGAGGAATTCGCACAGATATACCATCAGCAATATAAAAAGGTGTTCCCTTGGCATAAATGGAAGATAAAGTAAGTCTTTATAATATTGTACTTCATATCTAACAGTTTGGGTAGCTGTCTAGCCCATGTCGTAAATCTTGGAACCCAAACTTTGCTCAGTACCTATAGTAAATCCCTGTACTATACTCCACATGATCCCAAGGCACATGAACCTGACACTTTGAAGATCAATGAGTGCGATGAGATAGGACTAGTCCATGCCATTTGTGTCAAGGACACCACAAGAAGTTTGATTGATTGGTAATTGTCAGATATATGAAAATATATTAGTATTTGATGTTGTACAGTGCAGACCCAAGAAATACAATCTTAAAATGTTCAGGCTTCGGCTTCTGTCTCTGCATCTGTGTATTCAGCATCTGTCACCTCCATGCTTTCATCTTCTGTTGTCATGACAAAGGGCACCAATCCAAACCCTGGCCACTCACAAAACTCATTGCACCTGTGCTGTTTCTTAAACATGCTAACTGTGCATTCTATATTCCCCTCACCAAAAAGATTCTTCCTCTCACCAACTGACCTAATGAAAAAATTACACTATATGAGTATGGTTATGTGAGCATGAGACGCCACATCAATGCATGGGTCTGTCAGAATCTGTGTGTCCATCAGCAACTCCATACTTCCTGTGAGGATATCTGGGTCAGTAGTATATCCAGCTGCAAAGCAGTGAAAATACCTTGATAGTCTGAGATGAAGGCCAAGCCACCGGTCTTCACATACTGAACATGTTGTGTAAAAGCAAAAAATGAAGCCACTTCATAGCAATAATCATCTTCATCCAGCAGAGAGTTCGAGTCCATGTTGTGAATAAACTTCAAAAATGCATCCGGTCTGCCTTCAATGAGCTCCTCTACAAGATATCCTGTATACGTTGAGCCAGTTTTTGAGCCTAGCTTAGTAGGTTTGGAATCACATTGCAAGTAAGAGAATGCCAAGCCAGCATTGACAAAGCACACATGAGGGATCTTAAATGGAGGAGGTTTGTCAGAGAAGGTAATACAGCGATCAATGAAGGTGTAGGAGTGAACAAGACAAATATAAGACATTTGCTTCTTTGAAAGGCTTGGCTATCTTGTTGACTGAGGAAAAATGACTTATTTTGTACATCAGACTGGAGGCAGATGGAAACACCATATCAAATGGTCATTTTACTGCAACATTTTGACTGGAAATCATTCCTAGCCCACTTTCAACAAGAGGTGTGAGAGAAAGCCACCTGGGATGAGCAGTCTTAAATCCACCAGCCCCAAGCATGCTGCGCAAAGATGAATTGACTGCCAGCTGTCCAATCATAGCCTGTGTTATATCCAACTGAAAGGAACGATACTTGGGATTCTTGAGAATATTTGCAAGCAGACAAGTTGGGATTGCATATAGTTGAATGTTCTCAGTGTATGTACCAAGCACTGCAAGAAAAAACAGTCAATAGTCCATCACTGTAACAGTATGGAAATTACACCAAGCTCACCTTGTGCAACATTAAAGTTTGTTGTATTGCCTGCACTCCACAGGGCTTCCTTCAGGTCACTGCGATCAGGTGAGCTAAACATTGCTTTGGGTGGCACAAGTGTGGGTTTCTTGTGAGGTGGCGATGAAGATGTTGTAGTGGTGCTCAAATTGTGCCTGTGTGACCATTTGGTGGACTCAGGAGGCTTAGAGGTGCTTGGCTGTCCTATTGATGGCATAATAACTGATCGGTGTGATGCAAAGACTTAACAAGTGGGCTGTGTTGGAGTGGTGACATATAGCATAGAAATAAATTACATTCTAAATCAGTGCAAGCTGAGAAAAAACTCATGTTTTCCACTGTTCCCACCCCATGCAACTGTTTGGTGGACTTAGAGGTGCTCATTGGTCAGTGCAATGCAAGGACTTGACAAGTGGGCCAGGTTAAACTCACATTTTCCACTGTTTCTGCCTGATGCCAAACTTCAACTTGACAAGCGGCAACCTGTACCATATAAATTGTTATTGGAACTGTTGTGAACTTGAGAGTCTAACTTACCTCCTCTGCTGTGTCTACCCACTCTTCATACTCATTTCATTGAGCCTCTGGAATGACAACCATCAGTGCAAATTGCTTAGTCTTGAATGTGGGTGCCTTTGATCCTTTCTTGCTTGGAACCATACATTGCAAAATAAAATATGGGACTGAGGCTTTATGTGTAGAGAGGTCAACCCATACTACATCTCAGACAACAAACTCCTTGATGTGCCATGGGAATCCTGCACCAAAAGTCAAAATCTTAGGGAGAATAGTGTCAAATGCAATATTTATGAGCCCAGAAGCATCAATGCATGCATCGACATCTTTCTTACCCTCCTGAATATTTTATAATGACTGGTGAGTAAGTGATATGCTAGATGGATGAGTAATGCTCAAGACAGACCTCAATGGCAACCCAATGTCCTTTGTTCCATGCTCCGACCTCATGAACTGCTGAAATGTCAAATGTGATTGTTTCTGTTGCCGGAAGTGCATATGAAAACTTCGCCCAATGTTCATGCTCATGACTATACTGGGTGCGATTGACTGAATAGCCTGAGGAATGACTTGGATGTGCACCCTGGACCAAGTTCTGTGGCTGCTCCCATGATACCAGGATAGTAATATCTGGTCCACCAGTGGAATGTGTCATTGATGGCAAATGCATACCCTGACCAAAGGCAATCACAGGAGGGGGGTTAACTGTTGCTGTGTGTATGAGTCTCAGTCAGATCTAGTGCATGACATAAATGATATTTAATGACAGACATACATTTTCTCTGTACAGCATTAACAGTTTTGCAGATTGTGCATGGGTCAGGGAAGGTTTGGGAGAGCTGCAGAGCAGCACTTGACATCGAAGCAGAACTAGAACTGGCTGCTGCAAAAACAGCTGCACATTGGTCATTGTATGGTACATGATATTGGGCTAAGCATACCAGTGGGTCTTACAGATGTGGCCGGTGTGGTTAGATAGTGGGCATAGCGTCGACTGCAGACATGGCACCCAGATTTGCCTGGGTCGACAGTACTGACATATAAGCAGGGATCACCTTTGGTAATCATTGCTCAACAAGCAGGGTGTTCACAAACATGATCTTCTGCAGCAAATGCATCTTTTGTAAACTGAGAGATGAGCTCAAACTGAGGCATGGTAGAGATGCAATGAGTGAAGAAAAGCAGCTTGAAAATACTAGCCTAAGTAGATAGATTATATATCTGACGCCATGCTATTTATTGAAAAACTTGCCAATGTCATCTCACTAACTGTGAACAGCCCAGGATTCACTGTAAACATCACCAAGTCGTTCAGAAAACATATGTACAAAAGCAGCAAGGGTTGGGAGAGTTATTTGGAAAACATCTGTCCAGAAGCAGTAGATAGAACTTCCTCTGAGTCGGAGGATGCTTGGGCTATGCTAATTGATTGGTTGCAATTAACAAAATGAATAATCATGACAAAGTACGTGTCTTTGTATCACCAGATTATTCAGATATAGCACATGTCTTTTTCTTTTCAAGAAACACTCGCCGCATGCCAAGCATAAGATAGACATCATCCACATTAGCTTTGCTGTGAGTTACTTCTCTTCAAGCTTCCTCCAGTGCACATCAAATTGCTTCTTGCAATAATATATTAGGAGGCTTATCTATCTCAAGTTGCAACTTCTATTGGTTCTATCAGTTTGTACAACTCTATTCTTGCTATTGGATTCACTTCTATTGGTTCTATTAGTTCATGCAACTCTATTCTTGCTGAGGTGCAGGATCTGCCAGTCCAAGCCAAATAGCAGCAGGTGGATGACTTCGGCTGGATTTCTGAGTGCAGGTAAGTGCTTTTCTATCCATGTGTCCATCTTCTTTCTGCTGATTCAAGTCAAAGATATCAGTGCTATGCCCTACAATGGTGTCACAGCACAGTTGAATGTTCCAAGTTCTGCTCAAACTGTAACCTCTTGTCTACCTGGCATGGTACTTGGTAAGCTCCATCCTTCTGTGTTTATATTCTTTCTACTGATTCAAGCCAAAGATATCAGCGCTATACTCTACAATAGTGTCACAATGCAGTTGAATGTTTCAAGTTCTGCCCAAACTGTAACCTATTGTCCATCTGACATGGTACTTGATCATGTCCCTACTAACACAGTACAATAGCTTCAACCATCACCAAAGCAACTCACAGATTCAACCTTCACTGGGTTAGATGTGTATATATGTTCCAACCTAGCCACCTATATTTCAACATGCATGTGTCAAATCCCTCCCATATACACTGTCTGCAGCTGAATGCCAAACCAGAATAAACCATTCTGTGTGTAGTACTGGTAGTTGACACTGTCCAACTTGCTGACATCACACTCTAGAACCTCTCCAGGACATTTCTCCATGTATCCTTTAGTTATGGAAGACCTGGCAAACCAACAAGCAGATTGTTCAGAACCTGAGAAATCATTATGATACATTATGATGTGGACTCGGGTAAGTCATTTATATTGTTTTGTGTCCGCAGTACTTACTTACATCAATATAGGCTTACAAAATTTGTGCAGATACATGTTGGAATAGGTCTTTTGCGCACACACCAACAGTATCATACTGTTGAAAGCATTTGTAAAGCTATGATTGATCTTCAAGAGATGAATCCCAATGCAGGTGCCCACAAGATGGTTAAAATTTGCTCTTTCATGAGCATGCTATGAGTGTTTCAAGGTAAGTAGTTGTATCTAGCTCATATCATCTTGTCTATTACACTAAACTTGAATTTTCTTTCATTCTTCCAGAAATGTTGTGATAGCATACTTTTCACAGTATGAGGTTGACCTTGTCCACCAGTGCAAGGCTTGTAGACTCCAGAGACAATGGTTTTGAGCAGCAGGAGTCAATGACATATTTGCTGTCGATCAGCATGACAAGTGGCTTAGGTTTGGCCTTGCATTGCACACTGGCATCGAACTATTTACTGGGCGTATTATGTAGATGTGAGTGTGGTACTCAAACCAAAATATACAGCTCATCCTGACTTATTACCTTGATACCATCCAGGAGCTTGGTCATAAGTCTTTTTTTGAGTTCTAACCACAATTCCATTGATTTTATTATTACAGCCTGACCTATAGTACAGTGAAAATGAGGTATCATATACATGCAGGCTATCAAGTGCTTATATCCTATTTTGTATGTACTCAGGATGCATAGGCAAAATCAGTAGCATGCAGTGAGGTAACCGCCAGTATGTAACATAGCACAAGGTAACTGCAGCATGAGGCAACATGTAATAAGACTTGCCATGGAATCAGTGATAAACAAACATGTATGAACTACACACCAAATGGAGCTATGTGGACAAGGCAAGGACATAGATGGACATCAGCTTGAGAAACATGGACTGGCAGTCAGTATGGTATGCGGTAAACATGTGATGCTGGCGGCTCATACCAAAGGGGCAAGACGGCCATAGACAAGTGGATCCTTCTATAGACATAAGATGTGTATCAAAAGATAGGATTTCAAGGTCAGCATCAATATGTTTGTCACACCAGGATTGGAAAACTTTGGAATTGCTAATGCGCACACCATGCTTCATCAATGGCATGATCTGACACTACAAGGTATCCTACAACATTGGTGGATGTGCACAAAGAAAAATGTCATGCCAGAAATTACATGGTCTCAGTTACAACACCAATTCACTCCAGGCTTTGAGAATTACCTAGACAGAGGTGTCGATGCTGGCTGGTATGACTGTGACAACACTTTGCAATGGTGTGTGATTCATTTCTTGTATGCTACTATGGTCCTTAAAGATGGCTGCAGCTTAATATTTCGATGGGTATTTATTCCATGGCTGCAATGTGAGCTTGATGTGTACAAGGACCATATAAACAACACTGTGAAGCAACATGATCACAACAAGGTTGATGAATTTCTCCTTGTTTTCCCTTGCTCTCACTGACATGGTCTACTATCTACTTCAAGGTGCTCCCCCATGGGGTCCCAAATATCATTTATAATTCACCAGGTGACTTTGGGGCACTTGATTTCAAACTGTGTTTTCATTTGCATGTGCTATGTACTAAATACAAGTATCTTCTAGATCATTCTTAAGGCAGGCGCTATAGACCACGTTCGTAACCTCTATGTCAATCCCAATCATGCTGTCTTTGAGCTTATCCCTCAAGACTTCAGTGATTTCATTCAACAATGCTATAATGAGCTTGGCTGCCCTGTCATTGATTGCTGCTCAGCATGAAATGTTTATTGCAACTTACACCAGATTACTTCTTGACTTTATGAGCAGTTGCCACCAGTAGTGTTTCCTGATGATGATCTGGATGATTTCTTACCACTCTTGGAAAACCACCAAGACTTGCCATTTCATGATGGAAATGATGGAGCTTATTATATGGGTGGTGTGGGGGGGGATTGGGCCTTAGTGTGTCTTCTCCATGCAAATAGCATTGCAAAAACCTGACCTCATTGTAGATGAATCTCATTCACAGCAATTAGACATGCTTGCACAGGACAATGAACCTAATGTATCTCTGTATCTCTTACCAACCTTACTGAGTCCGATAATGCTGGTTTGGTGGTCTAGGAGTTTTCTGATGATGATGATGATGATGATGATGATGATGGAGATGTCGTGGATGAATGGTAGCTTGATTTACAATGTGACTTGTTATGTATAATGTTGCACTCAAGAGATTACATTCAAAAACATCCATATTAGGAACTGGGCTACGCCGACTTCTCTATTATATTTTATATCTGTCTCTGCGGTTTCCAGGGTCCTGCACCAGAAATGCTGACAAATAGAGCGCGGTGGTCCTGCTTTCCATATTCCTCAGTTCAACTCCCGGATCTCAAAGTAAATGAGGTACATGTCGGCAGAATGAGTCAAGACCTCAATCACCACTCACCAAGTATATTTAATATTTCCTAGTCATCTATAAGGAATGGCTTGTTACTTATTATCTGACTCTGTCGGACCTTCTTTACGCCCTGGTGATACTCTGTATCTTGTCCTGCCTCTTACTCGCCTATTAACAATACTTCCTTTCTCGACGAGTCCCGGTTCAAAAAGTTCCCTCCTAATCCACGTTTCCCTCAAAATTTCAAAGTCCATCTGTCTAGGGAACTTGGCTTTAACATTACGACTGGGAGCAATTCCAGAAGAAACTCGATTAGCCCTTGGTTCCATGGCTGACTGCATCCCATGGCCGAACTGCATCCTACTGTCAAACTCGATCATCTGTTGCCGTATTCCATACCATGCAAATCCTGCATATAAAATCGATAGTACCAAACCACACCTTGCTCTCGTCGGACTTTAAGACTTGGACGCTCGCTGTACTCGTCATGGCCACTCGTCTGTTAGGCTGACCGTTCTTGCAGGTTGTATCGCAAATGAGCTAGTGGGATAGTGGCTGGATACCAGGATATTATCGAGATATGGAATACACGCATAGCCGACACGCGTAGAGTGCCGAACACTCGTTTCTATGCATAACCACAACTGTCATGTGTACTCGATATGTTTTTCTTGCCAATCAATCGAGCATCCCACCCATGGTACACATAACAAGAAATATATTTCTTTCACTTCTCACATAGCGACACACTGACAGGAGATTCTCCTCTGCGTCACTGAAAACACAATTCATGCAACTAACACCAAACGCAGATAATCACAATAACATGGGTCATAGTCCGACCCATAGAGGACCGACGGCGCCACCTTAGACAGTAACCGGTTGTATACTGTATATGTGTTGCGCTACCAAAGCACAAGATCAACGAAATCATGATACCACGCATGTCACACGATGTCGTTTAAATTCATACGTTTTGTCTTGAGCCTGCCAAGTCTTTACCGCTCTTTCCTCATCACTGTGGCGACCTCTACTTCATTCTACGGCGTTGTTGGTCTTCAAAGTGAAGCAGGTTGACAAAAAGAACTTCTGGTGCTACAACAGATTTCATCGCCACTGCAGGAACCGGAGATATTGGCGGTCTTCGTGTCCTAAATGTGTTCACAACTTCAGATTTGACTGCTTCTGTCAAAGATAGAATTTATCTATTAGATGCGCAGATAACTATCGGTCCTATTATTGACGCGGACGATGAAGGCAAATCTGTGTATTTCTTTCATCTATTTGTTAATAATGTACGTGATTTCTCTGTGTCTTCGTTTTTTAAAAATCTTTCATTTATTTATACAGGACTTACAATCTCCTCCTGATGGTACTCACGCCTGTCCAATGTTCATCATAGCGGGTAAAGTTTCACGCAGTACCTTTTCAATCAAGCAGGAAAATGTATTTGATATAGATCTCAACATGTTGCCAGGTCACAACGGAATGTGTGAGTTTACACTATCGTCCTAAAGAACTCCATCCGCGTTTTACCAAAAGTCCTTTGCTCATTGCCGGCAAGCATGTGGCCGTCCAAGATGCCATGCAGTGGAAAAGGGACTTGTCTGAAACGCGCGTGCGCGTAGTTGATCTGCATCGTTGATTCGTCAAAGTCCAATTCGTCAATATATTCGAAGCTTGAAAGCCACCCCATCCCCCGCATCAGCTTTGCTTTACATCCAAACTATTCGTGGTGGGCACTGGATTGAGGATAGTTTCCTTTGTGACCCACGTATGCAACTACTTTTAATGGATGTCAAGATTTGATGCCAGCACGGACCATGCTCGAGCTTCGAACGGAACCCTTTGCTCATGGCCAATCATACACAACATTGTCGAGAGTGAGAACGCGAAGAGGTGCACCGTCTATTTGCGGAGGCGAACAAAGGACAAGACTGCTAATATTGTATTTCCTGATTGCTGCTGTAGTGACAGTGTATCATTGAGGAACCGACCGAAGGGGTGTCCTGGACCTTGTAATGTGTATATAAAGTGATGTGCTATAATCACATCACTCGAAAAAAATGACTGACTGCTCATGCGCACATTCGAGGATGTGGACTCCGCGGGCGATCTATTGAATAAAGGCACACAAGGTTCTATGTATCGATAGCTCAGCAGCAGCCCGGGCCGGCTACCGTCCCGCACGGGAACTTAATTAATCAAGCAGCGTATACCATGTCACAGGGAGAATACACCCACGTAATACCAACGAAGCTGAAGTCGGGGCTCAACAAGTAGACGCCTAGCTACTACTGGCCGTCATCATTAAAGCAAGTCCTCAGAGTTCACAAGCTCGACACAACGCGAGAATAGGATGGGCTCGTTTATTTGCTATTTACTGTGTCTTGTTCATGCACAGACGGGAGTCCCGGACTCCTACTGTGCATACACCCAGTTATTCACCATTTACTGTGTGTTGTCTATCCGATTAGATCTTTGATCTTCCGGGACTCGATCTCGAATCGAAGCCGAGGGCTGATCATCCGACAAGAATTGCCACAATCACATGAGCCTGTTGGACCAGTGCTTAGTTTAAGTTGTAACTCAGTGATCAGATATGTGTTGAGAATCTAGTGTTCTCAGGAAGAGCAAGCTAAGCCCAAACTCTCGCGCGCTGCATACACAAATACTTATCTCCTTATAGCGTTCAGTACAATAGCGAAATCGCACGAGAACGAGTAAAATGACCAGTGACACGATGGAAATATGATAAGAAAGAATAAAATTTAGTCGCCGGATGTGCCTTGGGACAACTTAGGCATACCTCCCCACGAGTTTGGCATCACATGTCTCCAGGAGGGAAACCGGGACGTTGGGCTCAGATAATGGTCAGGAATCACTAGGTGGGTATTAAATATAATAATGAACAAGACATCATGGCACCTCAGCACTCCCGTTATCAGATAATGGTCAGGAATCACTAGGTGGGTATTATATATAATAATGAACAAGACATCATGGCACCTCAGCACTCCCGTTATCATAAGCACATACGTACCCTTTTTATTTAATTCCATAGTGATGCAGATAAGGTCCGCAGGGCTGGCCCAAAATCGGACGCAATCAAAGCTTCCTGTGTTATATTCCAAGATATCAACGGAAGTACTACATAGGTCTCTGTGTGCAGTGTACGGTTGATCGATACACACGGTTCTAACCAAAAGGGTACGTACTAAATCAATAAGTTGCAGCAGCCTGCGCCGAGGATCATTAAGAACAGCAATCGTAAATGTATTTTTTAGTCTGCAATATATCATGAACCAGGAGCGCCTTGATCAGGAAGCCGCTCGATGGCATAGCGTCTGCTGACAATATACATTAGCGGCACGCCAGGAATCTGTCGTATACGCCTCCGGAGTTCTCGATCGCAAGTAGCAACAATATAGCACTTGTGAGCAGTGACACGCTGCACCAAGCAGTCATCTGCGTATGTTCCGGTGTGGCTGCAGTTCAATCGCTCGAAACGTGGATCTCGAGCAACACTGATGGGGGGAAAGTAAATGAATGCGTCAACAGCACTATAAATAGTCTTACCGAAGTGCTACGCGATACCGGTGGCCAAGCTTCTCTAACTCAGCCATGACACAGTCCGTAACACATGGTATACCTGTCAATGTTACTGTCAGCAGATATCCGGCGATTGCAAAAGGCCACAAACATTTTGCAAATAAACAGTCCATCATGCCACTGACTAGTTCCAGTTTATTTTGTAGACTGAAATTTATGAAGTTTGTGTCGATCAAGACTCGGTAAGGTGGTACAAGTTCAGTATTGTGCGCAAGGAACATGGATGATGCCACCTGGGGTCTGAAATGCATAGATTAATACTTATAGTTGCATACCCAATAGGTTACTGGAGACTAACACCCGACGGACCGCCTTGGCTTTCTCTTCTTCTTCCTTCCTCTTCTGCTTCAATTGGTTCTCTTTTCTGCATTGAAGGGTTTAGCGACGGTGGAGCGACTAATCAAGCAACGCACAATCTAGCGTCATTAGGATTCAACAGGCGTTTGACGGCGGCAAACTTTCTCGTCTTCTTTGCCTTGCCCTGATAATGATAGTCATTAAAGACGAACACAGTTACGAAGTACACTTGCCATATTTTGAGTGCACCGAGAATCCGAGTTTGTGTTTTCAGTGAGAGAGCTTATGTGTTGAGTCAGCAATAACCATGAAGTCTTTTTTCTCACGGCACCAGTCCAGTTAACTCTACCATCTTCAACAGCTCCAGCTGTATTCCGGAACATAATGCCCGTTGTCTCCAAGGTACAGAGAGATAGATGTTGGCACCAATAATTTAACTCGGGTATGTAATTGCAATCCTGCATTTCAACAGGTATTTGAAGGTTCAACTTGAAAGCAAAATCGCTTTTGAATAACA
Source organism: Suillus spraguei (assembly GCA_016800925.1). NCBI lineage: Eukaryota > Fungi > Basidiomycota > Agaricomycetes > Boletales > Suillaceae > Suillus > Suillus spraguei. The sequence goes on along the minus strand of JABCPU010000005.1, from coordinate 252,640 downwards.
GAGTTGTCGTTGAATTGTCGTGGTTACAACAGTCTTGCAATGGTACGGTACGTGTCACATTACCGCAATCACTCAAGTACTCAAGTACTCATGTTTGAAAATAGCAAGATTCCTTGCAAATTCAGTAGTACCTCCGAATTGCAACCGCTTGCGGGAAATTTGCGACACAAGATCTGCATACTACGAGTTTGTTTCATTTACAGAGGCATCGCCCTGGGCCAGAATCCATGCCTACAACATACTAATAATCTGTCTAGATATGTTTGGTCTTGCTGATATATGTTTTATAGCGATTATTAGGAGTCCTTCCTTCGCGATGACGATCGGTTCATATATATAAACCATGTGCATGCGACAACCGTTCGTCGGATTCCCAGGTGCGAGAATTGAGGTTGGGGGCGTCTGTCCATGGCTTGAATTGCCTAAAATATCGTCTACAACTACACGAATGACTGCCACGGTGCCAATCGTCATCGGATAAGATGGTTACTCGATTCTTCGATCTCGCAGACATCAATCTATAAGTATGTGAACCGCTCTTCTGGCAACTCCCAGTCGTACTTTATACCTGTGCGTGCGAGCATAGATATCGGGCGGAACATCAATCAAATTTTCTCAATCGTCAATGATTCGACAATGTGTCCAATGTTAAATATCCAGAAACGTCGACTTTCTTTCCCCAACCAGGACTTTAACAGTTCGTCCAACAGCCCTTCTTAGTTTGCAGTCAACATGTTGGCCGAAGATTCATATAACACTACATCTACCAATGTCGAGGTGTGTTTCACCTCGTTCTCCATTAAGGCTATCTCGAGCTGATGACATCAAAAGCTGGCATGTATTCCAGATGATACTACTGGCTTGGAGCGCATAATGCTTGCGGCACAGGGCGATTTACAGAGTTACTGAGGTAACAATCCATTTTCTCCCCCTGCGCTAAGCCAGGCATCGATGTTTCTCTTCTCTAGCTCATATTTTGGACGCCCAATCTTTATCGAACTTATCTACGCGCACTGCTCTTCCCGTCTTACGCCAGCAAGTTTAGAGAACCCCATCACACAATCACGACAGGTGCATCTCGTGTGTGCATCATGCACCGTCTGCGTTGCGACATCCACTGTTACAATCACCTCTCCCCAATGCGAACGACTATTTCTTGACGAAAAATTCCCAATTGGGCAGACCTTCCGGCGACTTAATTGTACCCCGAAGTTTAGTCTCCTCAACGTAGAGACACGAACAACCGATGGAAAGCGGGAACTTCGGAGAACGTATAAGCTAGAAACCAAGGGCTTCGTTGCAGAGATCTTGGAAGTATTTCCGGACAGAGACATGTTCGTTCGTGGCGAGGCATGGCTAACGGAGCGGGCTCACTTAGATACTCACATCATTACAAAGCCTGAGTGGCTGTCTATACGCAAAGGGAATGTTGTTCATTAGAGTTTGAATAGCCTAAACATACATTATATAAAATATCGCCTACATGTACTATGAGTCCCGCTTAGTATGTACCATCAACCTGTCAGCTTGAATCCAGTGGTCAAGAAATTTCAGCGCGCATTTGATTTGCTCGCCAGTGACATCTCAATCCTCGCTTATGACTGTTGTTTGTCTGCTCGATGATCAAGCTGACGAGGTACCTAGTAAGTTATTGAGTTGCACGCAAGTCTCGGACACGTTCCGCGAAGTAATACCAACCCGGGTGTCACAGTGAACCCGTAAAAAAACGCATAGCGTACTTGTACTGTAAAATATCAACTTAGCTGGCGAAATTTACCCTCGGCGCGCCTTATCGGGTGAGGTCGCTCACGTGACGTGCGAGCTCGTCCCGTTTTGGGCCAGACCGGGTGATCCCGGTATGGTGCCTTGCGGGCGTGGCCTCGGTGCCTTCGCCGCCTCGATTAGGTAGTCGGTAGACACCCATAGATTAGTATTGATTTATTCGATTTTGATGGCCTCGTGCCTTCATTCATTCTCTTCTCCGTGCTCTGTACAGCGTGATCCTTTCGTTCCTTCTCTTCTTTTGTTTGTTTGTTTGTTTGTTTGTTTGTTGCTGTTCTCTTCTCTTCTTTCCCTTCCTTCCTTTGTTCTCTTGCACTCTCCCTTGTCCTCTCTTGACTCTCTAAAAACTGGCATCCTCAAGGGGGGAAAACGCAGGCGTTTTCCCCCCTTCCCTCTCTCTCTAAAAACTCGCATCTTCCATGAGTTTTGCCCCCTTGTACTCTCTCCCTCTCAAACTCACCTTAGCATGGGACTTACTGCATGTACCTTTCGTCTTGTGGAATCAAAGTTCGAATGGTCAAGACTGTTCGAACTTTAAAAGGTACGTCTTCATTCAAAATTGAACTAAACTAATTCATGAATTAGTATGTACTATAGGGTCTGCTACTTGTGGGGTATAATCTCTCTGTGGTCCTTCTTGGTGCGTTTGACAGTGGCGAGGAGGGCTGTGTGACCTTTTTTGTACTCTGGATATGCTGCAAGGAATGCCGACTTGTTTCCTTGGTACCTTCAAATGGTGAGTAACTTTGTGTGCTATTTTGGAGGCAGGTCACTCACTTTTCAAGGAACTCTGGTGCAATCAGAGCACATTGGTGGTACTTCGAGCCAAAGATGGCCTTGTTCTTTCCCTTGAGCCATTCAGCTGCCCAGTCTCTGAGGGCTACATGCAGGCCACATCCAGGATCAGCTTCTGTCCAGTGCTGGATGATATATCTCCAGGAGTCCTTCTTGGGAGCATAGCTCCCATCAGCGCACTGTACAGGAAGGTTTGGAATGTCCAGACCCCTCTCAGAGAGTGGACGAGAGCCAAGGTTTGTGTTGCCAGCACTAGAGTTTGTGTTGCCAGTGCTGAAGTTTATGTTGCTGGCACTGAAGTTTGTGTTGCCATTCATGTTGCCAGCACTGAAGTTCGTGTTGCGACTTGGAGCAGGGCCGTCTGCTGTGGGATGAGTGTTGGGGACTTGCAACAAAGGAAGGTACTACTGAGTGGGTTGGAGATGAGCATGTTCATGAGGAAGTGGACATCACTTTGCAAATCTGCAACATTGGCCGTGATAAATTGTTGTATGAGCTGCAGCTCCTGTGAGCATGCAGGCTTGACAAGCTGGCGCTCGCCAAGCAAGGAACCATCAGCCTCATTCTGCATGGGACACAGGGCATCACTGTGGTCATTTTCATAAGTCGAGAGCTCATCAAGTAGGTACCTTGATGAGTGTATCATGCTGATTTATTTTCAGGAAGTCCATCAATCTAATATTGAGGGATTCCAGACTCACATTTTTGTTTTCTGCCCACGATCCCCACCACCATACCCTAGCCAACGTCCAGCACTCATCAACAGGTGCGAACATCCAGCGTCACTGCGCTCTGCCATGATGGTAGGTGTGGGTGGTGAAACTGTCACCTGCACCTCATGGGATTCCTGCACTGGTGGTTGCTTTGTTGATCCAAGCCTGCACAGTGTTGTGCGAGATATGTTCACCATGATGGATGATGCCGTTGGAGCCAGTTGCTGGGAAGACAAAGTCCTCAGGCTCGAGCTCACCATTGTAGTGAATACACTCAAGAAGGGCAAGCCACAGCAGCATCCAGAAGAAACAATCACAGCCAGGCATGTCTGGCTGTGGATAAATTTTGTAATGGTTACCTAGTGTGAGTGGGGCAAGAGGTCAATGATTACACTAGCCGCATGACACGTTTACTCACAGTGTAAGTCTGCCTCCTTTAGCCTTTTATCCACCTTCCATTGCCATCCTTTGCAGTTCAACAAGAACACTTTGAAGCGAGCGTGTGAGTCCTTGACTGACAGTGTCTCACTGTACGTATACTTTCTGAAGGCCGTATTGACTTTGGACAGATCAATTGTAAGGTCTTTCCTTTTGAGTTTAATCAATTCGAAACACCTTGTCTATAGATTCCAGGCAGTGGTGCTAAACACTTGGTACATCACAAGGCATGTGATTGATGTATGCAACTCCATGGTGAGGTTGTCAGTAGCCGTTTTATCCCCTTTGAGCAATATTCTGATGAGGGCTATATAGGTCTCACTTGGGCAGCATCTGTGGACCCACATTAGGATCCTATCCATGAAGCCTTTGGACATTGCAATCGAGTGAGTTCTGTTGGTGCCTCACTATTTGTCTTATGTCGGTGTAGCGAACAAAGTCACGCTGACCATGAAAGTGCCGTTTTACACAAGTGTCTCATTACTGTCTACAGCGGCTACTGAGAAAACCCCTATAGCGAGCATTACCCCTTTTTGCTTCGCCGGTACCGTTTTCGCTCCGTGGATCCTTGCCCCTTACCGAATCTCGCTACCAATGTCCTCCTGTCCATTCCATTTCCATCTAAGATCCATTGGTGCGTAGCATATTCGTTTCCACCATTACTAAAGCTACGGCAAGACTTACCTTACCTTCCGTGACACCGCTCGCTCACTGCGTGCCTCTTAGCTAAATATCTCTATCTGCTACCGTTCTCGCTATGTATTCCGGCCATTCATGGCACATGTTAAAAAGGACTCTTCGCACATTCCGGTGTAAAGATACAACCTAGCTTGGGCTGTAGATAAACCACTGCCTAAACTAGTATGTTAGTCTTGTGCTCCATCTAGTCTGCTTCACTTGTAAGAACAGAGGTTCGACCCTAAAGGGGGATGCCTATTTAGTATGGTCAAGTTGAGTCTAACTTATTTGGGAAACAAGCGTCGTGGTCAGCGTAAGTTACCGCAGTCAGCGATGATACCGCCGGAACTAGTGTCATGCATAGCGGTGCTACCGTCGTCAAGATAAAGTCAGTAATAGTTGCATCTAGCGAGCGATGTCGAGCGGTGTCTCAGCGGTAGCAGTAAGGTTGCAAGCAGTGCAAGAAAACAATAAAGAAGTCTGCGGTACTTTCAGCAGGTAAAGTAGGTGCGTGTGTTATAACTGGGTGGCATCACCAGCGACAGTGAAAAGACACAGACGGTCTGCTGGGAAGTTCTACAATGTCCAGAAGAGGACAAGGTGAAGGTACAAGGAACGCGTTCCAAGTACTATCAAAGGTTCAGCCTCAAAGACAAGTCTAAGAGGTTCTACGAGAATAGAGACTAAGGCTAAGGAGTGCTTAGACTTAGAGACAATTCAAGACGACTTAGGTTGGAGACCTAAGCAAAGGATGTTCCAGGTAAAACCAGTAAGATTAAAGTAAAGTATACAAGCATAATACAACATGCTTAAATAGGCCAATATGTGCGCACGGACCAAGAGAGACGTGAGAATGTAAGTGCGTATCCAAAGAAGGAAGGCAACTATAGTACAGATGCGTTGAGCATATGAGTCAGAGTCATGTTATGTAATATACAAAGTAAAGGAGATGAGAAAATGAATAGGGGCACGTACACTGTAACAGCGTGAGAAGTTCAATCAAAGTAACAGTCAAAAGTCCAGCAGTATGCCAGCGGTAACGGAGAACAGCGTGATGGATTAATGAGCGATAAGGGAACTTTAAAGACTAAGTCCACTACTGGGTAGATCCAGAGCTAGACAATAATCCTGACCTATAGTACGTGCAATGGGGTAAAATCAGGTACTGTATCGTGCAGGGTACGCGGTGCTTATACCCTAATTTGTATGTACTCGGAATACTCTAGGCGAGATCAGTAGCACTGGAGTGTAGTAACCGCCATAAGTAAACATAGCGCAAGGCGCTGCGGCACAAGGCAACATGTAATAACGCTTGCCGTGGAATCAGTGATAACAACAGAAAACAAACTACACACCAAATGGAGCTATGTGGACATGGCAAGGACATGGAAGGACATCGGTTCGTGGAATGAGGTGCAGCAGTCGGTACGGTGTGCAGTAAGCGTGAGATGCCACTGGTACTGCTAAAGGGGTAAGACAGCCATGGACAAGTGGTAACTCCTGTAGATGTGAGACAAGTGTCGAAATATGGGGTTTCAAGCCCAGCGCCAATATGTTCATTACACCGGTACTTTTACTTTCCCTCTATGGTACACATCGGTACTTAGGAATTGTCACCACTACTGTCTCTAAAGAATAAAGTCTTTCGCCGAAGTCACTGTCTCTTAAGAATTGTTTTACTGCTGCACGCACCACCGCTCTTTACCGCTTTCCCGCGCTTCACCGCTTGCGCTACACTTTCCCGTGCTTCATCGCTATGCTTCACCTGCTTGTTTTACCGCCATTTTCCCACGCCTTACCGCAGTTTTACCGCTCACACTACCGCTACTTTACCGCTACTTCCGCGCTTTACTGCTACTTTACTGCTACTTTCCCACGGAGCAGAGGTCACCACTAGCATCTCGCTACCTCCGACGGCAGTCTTGCACCACAGGTTGGGCATTATTGAACTATATTAACTTAGCATTCCCTTTAGGGTCATACGCTCTTGCTTTGCAAGTGAAGCAGACTAGACGGAGCGCAAGACTCGCATACTTAGTTTAGGCCATGGTTTATCTACAGCCCAGGCTAGATTGTATCTTTACATTGGACTGACTTGATGACATCCTGCACTTCAGCCAAGCATGCAGGATTCCCTTCCCATCATTTGCATGTCTCATTGAAATGCCATTTTCCATGATATGTATCGCTGGCTCTGTTGTATGGAGTAAGTGTTAAATGGGTCGCTGCAGAGGTGCTATGCTAGTACTCATGCTTCCTCCCAGTACATTTTGAATCTGTGTGAATACTGTTGCATGTACTTTGACCATTGTTTTCATGAAAACATTTGTATGAAATAAATAGTGCGAGTGTTGCGAACTGGGGTGGCATCACCAGCGACAGTGAAAAGACACAGCCGGTCTGCTGGGAAGTTTTACTACGTTCAAAAGAGAACTAGGACAGTGAGTACACAGAGGATTCCGAGTACGAGCAAAGTTCTAGTCTAAGAGTTGCAACTCAAAGATGATCAAGAATAATGACTAAGGCTAAGGAGTGGTTAGACTTAGAAACGATTCAGACGACTTAGGTTGGAGACCTAAGTGAAGGATATTCCAGGTAAAACCCAGTAAGATTAAAGTAAAGTACACAAGCGTAATACAGTGTACTTAAATAAGCCAATATGTGTGCACAGACCAAGGGAGACTGTCATATACCATACTTCTAATCCCAGATCCGATCGATTCCATTTCCGTCCGGTCCACAGATCCTGTCCCGACCACCCATCCGAATGTGCTCACTTCTCGCACCTTAACTCCCTTGTGTATATCTGTGTCTATCTCCTTTCGTCATTCCTCCTGTTTTCAGTATTCCGGCTGTGTATATTTCCGTCCTGTGTCACTGATCCATTACCTGTGTTCATTTCCGATTCATGCTTACTGATCCACTGTGCATTAACTAATAGACTTCCGTTACACTTCGTACATAGCCCTCGGTCCCGGACTTGTTGATTATCCATCTTAGATACTTACAGTATATAAACCACTTGTAGATCTCCGTAGAACCTTAGTTGAATATCATCTTAGATTCTGCTCATTCTGCTTCCTCCGGACTTAAGCCACTTTCCGCTCTAAGTCATCTTCCGAGACTTGGGATTGAATCCTATAGTCTATATCTCCGACTCTATCTTCGGATAGTCTATCTCTGTTAGTTTCTAGTTAGGAATTTGTTCCGAAGCTAGTCTTAATCTTTGTTCTACTCCTACGTTCCGGATAACCACTTCCGGACAGTATCATATCCGATACCTTCGGACGTCCGGATCTGTCACGCAACTCCTTCCGGATCTTCGGACGTATAACTTCTCCCTGAAATAAGGGGCATTACTCGGGAAAGGGGCACAGTGCATGAACTGAGGCCAAAGCCCTTCAGATCTCTCTACCTTTGAGTACGGTCTTAACAGAGACGTGAGAATGTAAGTGCGTATCCTAAGAAGGAAGGCAACTATGGTACAGACACGTTGAGCGTATGAGTCAAGAAGTATGTCACATGATATATAGAGTGAAGACAAGAGGAAAATGAATAGGGGCACGTACGATTGTAACAGGAGTGCTTTATCTGAATGTTGGTTAGGTGTCTCCTTGAGCACATCTCTGAATGTCGGATCCTCATAAGCATCATTGCTGTGTGATTCTTCATCCTGACAGCCAGTAACAGAGGCATGCACCTTCAGCCATTTCTGTCCACAATCGATGTATGAGCTGTAATTCTTCCGCATGCTATTTGCATACTTATGCTGCTGCTTTGCCCTTTCCTTTATCTTGTCTATGACTGGTAAGGTAGTGTTTCCTGTGGGCTGTGCTCCTTTCCTCCGTTTCTTGGGGCTCGCTTCACTGGGGTGGACTAGGACTTTATTGCAAGTGTTTTTGGTCCTTCCCATGACTGAGGTGATGGTAGTGTTGTCAAGAGAGTGCAGAGGGGTCCATTCCTCAATTTAACTTCAGCCACACCACACTTATCTGACATTTACAGCAGAATTTTCATGTCATTAATTGCTCCGTCCATCAATGGGACAAGAGCCATGTATATTAAAGTGTCTCAGAACAAAGTCAATCTACAGTAAGGTCAATAACTTCCTGCCCTTCCTCATCAGTGCACACTTTCATTCCCTTACTCAGCTCTGGATCCCCAACCTTGCTACTCATATCCTCAACCTCAGACCATAGCATATCTGCCACAGCGGCATACTGTGCTGATAGATGGGGGTGCCAGTCAGGCAATGGATCTCCTGAGGAAGGTCCTGCAGAAGCGGCGTGTTCATCTGAGTAGTCGATGACATCTTGAGGCGAGGTGAGCTCCATAATGTGAGCTGGGATGGTGACTTTGCTTTGTGACAGTACCCAGGACTCATCCTCTTCAGAACTCGGATCATTGTCAGCTTGAATACCATCATTAGTAACATCGACAAATGACGGTGCAAATATTGTGAGGCAGTATACCGGTACGCCCCCCTCAGGGTCCTTTCGTTTGTTGATATTAAAGGTGGGCCTTGGGAGCATGCCACCATCATTTTCTTGGAGCTTAAAACTTCAAGTTAGCGCCAATGTAGTGAGGGTAGAAAAGGCCCATCTGGCACAGTGCCCGCATGCATGCGGCAGACCAAAAACGGTTCCTAAAATACTTGTGGATTTCTGATCCCGTCCAGCCAAGGCAAGTGTGGCAAAATGCAGCAAGATGTGTAAGACTGGGCTGAGTGGGACTGAATTGTGGAAGCAATGATGAACTGGCACCATTGGACCAAGTAGTGAGTGGATGAAGATAAAGGTCCATAATTTCAACACTGGGAAAGTCAGCAGGGATAGATGCTGCAAGTGCTGGATACTTTCTCCCCAGAGTACCATCAACTAGGGCGCGGAGGCGATCATGCCAAGTCTCAAGCATGTCTGGAAGCTGTGCAGGTGCCACTGATGTCATGACTCGCATCAGTGAGTCACTAAGGTCACCTGCAAGCAAAGCATGGCTGACCTGGACTGCCGCAGCCTGAAAGTCCTCCCTAGATATGATTTCAGAGGTGCCAGTAGTTGTATACATGAAAGAACATACCGGGTTATAGTCACCTCCATGGAGCATGGCCCAAAGGAGGAGATGGGACATCATCAATGGAATTTTTGGGTCATTTGATAGGGCTCCAGCACAGTAAGCATCGACAATGAACATACCATCTTCATTGTCCATGCTGATCAAGTAGCACAGTCAGAATACTGTACGAGTGTTGCAATATATGAGACTCACAGGTGTAAAAAAAATTCCGCACCAAACAACAAAGTGTCACTATCTTCCATCAACACTGCACTGATCTTCCCTGCTTTTGACAAAAAGGCTAAGTCTGCTTCAGCCTCACCCTTGGCTTGCACATAACAGTCAGCATGTTGCCACAACACAATGGAAAAAGTGGCCTCACTGTGGCCCATGTGAATCTGAATATCTGGAGGAGCTCTTGTAACCTTTGTATCAGCCAGTGAGGTGCTGACCGCACATGCTTGTTGCACTTGATTGGAGGGCAGTCCTCCCCATCAAAAATGAAGTGGGTGTGAATAGGCACATTAGCTAGGGCAACAAGTTTGTACATTAGCATCCAAAGTTCTGGGTTTTCGCCTGACTGGGCATGTCTGATGTAATGAACATATTGGTGCTAGGCTTAAAACCCTATCTTTTGACACTCGTCTCACGTCTATAGGAGTTACCACTTGTCCATGGCCGTCTTACCCCTTTAGCATTACCGGCGGCATCCCATGCTTACCGCACACTGTACTGACTGCCGCACCTCATTCCACATACTGATGTCCTTCCATGTCTTTGCCGTGTCCGCATAGCTCCATTTGGTGCGTTGTTTGTTTTATGTTCGTTATCACTGATTCCACGGAAGTCTTATTACATGTTGCCTCGTGCCACAGCACCTCGCACTATGTTTACATACAGCGTTACTACACTCGAGCGCTACTGATCTCACCTAGAGTATTCTGACTACATATGATTTAGGATATAAGCACTGCATACCCTGCACGATACAGTACCTGATTTTACCCCATTGCACATACTATAGGTCAGGATTATTGTCTAGCTCTGGATCTACCCAGTAGTAGACTTAGTCTTTCAAGTTCCTTATCGCTCGTTAATCAATCACGCTCGTTCTCCATTACCGCTGGACTTTTGACTGTTATTTTGACTGAACTTCTCACGCACCACTACTTTACCGCTGAAAGTACCGCGGCCTTCTTTACTGTTTCTTTGCACCGCTCACAACCTTACTGCTATCACTGATATCATTGCTTGCTCGACACAACTGTTACTGACTATATCTCAACCACGGTAGCACCACTACATACGACGCTAGTTCCAGCGGCACTATCACTGACCACGACGCTTCATTCACACATAAGTTTGACTTGAACTTGACCATACTAACAGGCATCCCCCTTTAGGGTCAAATGCTCTTGTTTTCACAAGTGAAGCAGACTAGATGGAGCGCAAGACTCACATACTAACTTAGGAGGTAGCTTATCTACAGCCCAGGTTAGCTTGTATCTTTACACTGAGTCAAAAGGCCTGTAGTTTACAGACAGCATAGAGCCAAGCGCTGGTTGAGAAGGATTAGTTCGATGGTGCAGCTCATGCTCAGCCCATGCACCCGGCATCAATGCCGACCGTCATCAATGAAAGGCCACTTCAGTCTTGCATGTGTCCCTTCAGCCCTTCAAGGGCGAACACTGTCAAGGTTTGCCCCTCTGTATTTGGGGAAACCAACTACAAGGCTAAGCGCAAGTCAAATGACACAGAGAAGGTCACCAAAACTCACCTTCCATAACTTGGTTATACCCATGATGATGGTAGGGAAGAAAGATGCATTGAAGCCACTGGAGCTTATATGCAATGCACTTTAGGGGCTGCCACAGCCATGCCAGATAAGCAGTGCACCTGTTCTTTGGGAAAAACATGGATCTTAGTAAAATATAGAATAGGTTGCAGACTTATCGTTTACCTACAACTATGAACGTTAACTCAGGTTTGCTGTTCCTTTTACCTACAACTATAAATGTCAGCTCGGGTTTGCCATTCTGGTATGAATGTCAACTTGGGTTTGCTGTCCAGTTTACCTACAACTATAAATGTCAGCTCGGGTTTGCCATTTACCTACAACTATAAACATCAACTCGGGTTTGCTGCCATTCCAGTATGAACGTCAACTCGGGTTTGCCGACCAGTTTACCTACAACTATAAATGTCAGCTTGGGTTTGCCATTTAATTACAACTATGAACATCAACTCAGGTTTGCCATTCCATGTACCTACAACTATAAACATCAGCTCGGGTTTGCTGCTGTTCCAGTATGAATGTCAGCTCGGGTTTTGACCACCATATTTACCTACAACTATGAACATCAACTTGGGTTTGCTGTTCAGTTTACCTATAACTATGAATGTCAGCTCAGGTTTCTATTGCCCAGTTTACTTACAACTATGAATGTCAGCCACGAAGGATTGACCTGGTGTCACTGTTGATGATTTGGCATCACCAGCAGGCATTGAGGTTGCTGAATGGATTGACCTGGTGTCACTGTTGGTGATTTGGCACCACCAGCAGGTGTCGAGGTTGCTGAATGGATTGACCTGGTGTCACTGTTGGTTTCGTCACATTCTTTGCAGACATCTCCAGAGGAAGGAATACTGACCTGGTTGAAATATGTTCAACATTCATTGCATTCTTTGTGGATGTCTCCAGGAAAGGAATACGAAGGAGATATGTTCAACATTCATCGCATTCTTTGCGGACATCTCCAGGAAAGGAATACTGAGCAAGGTGGTTAAAAATCACCAAACAAAATATGTAAGGAAAGACTCACCTTCAGACCGCTGTAATGAACATATTGGCGCTGGCCTCGAAACCTTACCTTTTAGCACTCGTCTCACATCTATAGGAGTTACCACTTGTCCATGGCATCTTACCCCTTTAGCATTGCTGGTGGCATCTCACGCTTACCGCACACCATACCAACTGCCACACCACATTCCACGTACCAATGTCCTCCCATGTCCTTGCCTCGTCTGCATAGCTTGTTTTTATGCTCGTTATCACTGATTGCATGGCAAGCCTTATTACATGTTGCCTTGTGCCACAGCCCCTCGCGCTACGTTTACATATGGCGGTTACTGTACTTGAGCGCTACTGATTTCGCCTAACCATTCCAAGTACATATGATTTAGGATATAAGCACCGTGTACCCTGCATGATACAGTACCTTATTTTCACCATACTATAGGTCAGGATTAGTGTCTAGCTCTAGATCTACCCAGTAGTGGACTTAGTCTTTAAAGTTTCTTACCACTCATTAATCAATTTCACTCATTCACCATTACCGCTGGCACACCACTAGATTCTTGACCCCTATTCTGACTGAACTTCACGCTCACAGCTACTTTACCACTGAAAGTACTGCGGACTTCTTTACTGTTTCTTTGCACCGCTCGCACCTTACCACTACTGCTGACTTTATCGCTCATTATTGCCCACTCGACGCTACATTCACAAGCATTATCTCTACCATGGTAGCACCACTACATACACGCTAGTCCCGGCGGCATCATCACTGACCGTGGCAACTTACCACTGACTACGACGCTACATTTGCTCACTGGTTTGACTTGGATTAGACTATACTGACAGGCATCCCCCTTTAGGGTTGAACGCTCTTGTTTGACAAGTGAAGCAGACTAGACGGAGCACAAGACCACACATACTAACTTAGGAGGTAGTTTATCTACAGCCCAGGTTAGGTTGTATCTTTACACCACACTTGTTCAACATTTGTTGCATTCTTTGTGGATGTCTTGAGGGAAAGGGATGAAGGACCGCATGTTACTACATAAGTTCGAGCTTGGCCAGCTAAGGTCAAGCTAAGTTGAGATTTGGGTGAGCTAAGTCAAGAGCTAAGTGAGGACTCACCAGTAAAGGCAGTAAATGCATATATGTGTAAATTTTGGGGCGGCAGCAGCCTGCCACCACATCTACTACATTATTAGCTGGAGGATTGTTACAATCGTACGTGCCCCTATTCATTTTCTACCTCCTTTACTTTGTATATTACGTAACGTGACTCTGACTCATATGCTCAACGCATCTGTACTATAGCTGCCTTCCCTTTTTGGATATGCACTTACATTCTCACGTCTCTCTTGGTCCGTGCGCACATATTGGCCTATTTAAGCACATTGTATTACACTTGTATACTTTACTTTAATCCTACTGGGTTTTACCTGGAATATCCTTCGCTTAGGCCTCCAACCTAAGTCATCTTGAATCATCTCTAAGTCTAAGCACTCCTTAGCCTTAGTCTCTATTCTCGTAGAAACCTCTTAGATCTATCTTTGAGGCTGAACCCTTGATCGTACTCAGAACGCGTTCCTTGTACTTTCACCTTGTCCTCTTTTGGACATTGTAGAACTTCCCAGCAGACCGTCTGTGTCTTTTCACTGTCGCTGGTGACACCACCCCAGTTCGTAACAAGGATAGGTCAATTCATCTATTATGACACATATAATTACAATATATTACACAACAATGGGGGGCTTAAGTCAGCCTAGCATTCCTGAGCAGGTGCTGTCACTAAGACTGTGAGACTGAACCTAGGCATGACAGAATCAGAGCTGGGAGGCAGTATAGGACTATACCAATATCGATATTCAATGTGTTCATCCAGGATGGTTCAACTTCAAAGCTTCAAGTTCGGGGCATCGGAGTGGCGACAAGGCGGCCACCATCACAAAAAGAAGTGCTTAGTCAGCGAGCGCTTAAACTACATGAGGTTTCCTCTCACTGGGAACCCAATTTACACTGTTTACCTTGACCGGGTAAATTCCATGGTTTAATTGGGGTTAAATTTGTTTAACCAAGTTGAATCAATAAGCGACACTGGTTGAAGTTGCCTCATGACTCTGTGTCATAATTAGAGGCCCCTTATCTATCTAGATAAAGTGTCTAACTGACGTGTATGGTTTCTGCACGTTGCACACTTATCTTTTGAGCACCATCTGCTCATGCACATTCAGCATCGTCTATTTTTCGTCTTCAATAAATTTCTTCCACTTGAAATTTGGTCATACTTCCATTCATATGTCATTTCCTGGTAACTCAAATACTGATGCCAGTAATACGACACAAACGCAATCATCAATTCGAGGACCTGCAATGCGAGGGTCTTCAGTTGAAACTGAGTCTGATAGAATGCATCTACCCCAACAAGATATGGCAAAGAGATGCCTCGACGTTGTCAAAGACTTCAGATCTGCCAAAGGAACTAAGTTTGACACCTCCTATGTTATCTGTGGGATCATTAAAGAATGTTTGCCTCTCGGATCAGGGGAAGACCCCTCTACTATTGTGGGTATCTACCTCTTGATACTCGACAAATGGGAGTCAGAACAAAATCAAGCCAGTCAAAGAGCGCCAAGATCTTCAGGAGTCCGACGTTCAGTTGAACCAACATCAAACATCACGCAGACCAAAGAAGAACCTACTGCAGAGAATAACAGGAGTCAAAGAGTTAGTGTCGAACCAGCAGAACCTGCTCAGAATGACCCAAACTTGATTTCACCTGCCTTGACCTCAAACCAACAGTCAGTGAGGAACCATCCAGACCCCTGTCCGCAAATCCCAAAAGGACCATCCGCATCTTGCAGAACTGGGCACAGGACCAGAAGCAAGCCAAATTCAAGCTCATGTATCATGAATGGAGTCCAGAATTCTATGAATCCAGATGGGCAGATATTGTTGCAGGACAAAGCCTTAACCTTGATGCCATCCACACAATCATCACTATGTCAAGATCCATTGATAAGCACACGGAATTCATTGGAGATGTTGAATTCATCTACAGCATCTCTGAAACGGCCACTAAGAAAATTACCAAGCAGGCCCACTGGAATGCCGCTTGGAATAGAGCTTCATGAGCCCTCAAATTTGCTTTCCCCTTCTGGCAGTCAGAACTCAATGCCTACTCAGAGCACATCAATGAACAATTTGACCAACAATTGGAAAACTGCCATGAGCGGGTCATCCATTATGACAAATCAGTCAGATTCAGAGTCAGAAACACTCGCTGATATGAATTATCAGACTTTGAGGGCTTTAGAGACATCTACAGCTCACACTTCTCCCTGGAGGTAGACTGCAGAACAAGTCAGAGGAATCTGGCAAGTCCACAGGAGGTCAAGAATTTGCTACTAAACAAGAACCCTGCCGCAAATGGAATAATGGTGAATGCACACGCAGCGCAGCCACTTGCCATTATGTGCACATCTGCAGCATTGAACAAGAGGACGTGTCTGTGCCCATCGACACACCAAAGTGAAGCATCATGATGACAGAAAATTCAAACCTGCCTGAAAGATTTTTGAAACGACCACGATTCCGTCAAGGATTAATTTGGTCACCGTCTGATATATTGTTTAGCCCAACTGCACAATCTACAGAATATGCAGATCTTGTTCCAGACGCACCTTCATATTTGATAGACAGTGATGCAGCTCATACTGTGGCCAGTCATTCCCATCTCTTTAAAATAGTAACGCCAATCAATGTTGATCGATTTCAAACCCTCCTCGCAGATCATCCAAACCAGCCATTTGTCTTGTCTGTATGCCAAGCCTTACGAGAAGGTTTCTGGCCCTGGGCCGAAGTGTCAGATGAGACATATCAATCAATAAACAATAACTCTATGCATACCTGTGCAAAGTCAAAGGATCAAGAGAAGTTCATTGATGAACAACTGAAAGAAGAAATAAACCTTGGACGTGTGTCTGAGTCTTTCGGTCCAGACTTGTTACCAGGTATGTACATGTGCTCAGGTTCACACATTTTTTTTGGATTTTTTTTTTTGTTGTTATTGTTTTCATGTGTATTCAAAAAAAAATTGAATATTAATATACATTTTTATTGTATTGACTCAAAAAATAAGATATCAGGTGAATGATTGAGAGAAGCAAACAAGTTGAGATAAGTGTTAGCTGATTAGCAGTAAGTGTGTTTCCTGATGAATGCACACTGTACCAAAGCCCAATTCAGACAAATTGCGCCTTGTGGTGGATCACACTGCAGGGGAATATTCTCTGAACTCCATGATTGATTCAGATGCAATTAAAGGTACTAAACTTGATGGTTTGCATTCGCTCGGAGCTTCCTTGCTGCAGTTTCGAGAAAAACACGCTAACGATCAATTGCTTCTGTTTAAATCTGATGTTTCCCAGGCCTTTCGGAGATTACCTATGCACCCGCTGTGGCAAGCCGAACAGGTGTTAACAGTACGAGGTCAACGACATGTAGATCGGTGCAATAATTTTGAGGGGCACGGATCCCCTAAAGTCTGGATTTCATTCACGTCACTGGTTACCTGGATTGCAATTCACCGCGCCCTTATTGATGCTCTTAAACTCTACATGGACGACTCATTTTTATTTGAGTTAGCGGGGCGCATGATGTATTATCCTCCTTATCAAACCAACTATCCAGAGAAACAGACTCGTTTGCTATTACTCTGGGATGAAATCGGAATCCCTCATGATCGTCCAAAACAGCTCTTCGGATCAACTCTGACTATAATCGGGTTTGACGTTGACCCTAATGCAATGTCTGCTACATTGCCAGCGCACAAGAAAAATGAGTTAATCAAGCACTTACGAACTTTTGCTTGTAAAAACTACTGTTGGACACTTCGCGAGTATCAGCAGCTTGCTGGTTGGTGTAAATGGAGTTTTAATATCTTCCCTTTACTCAAACCTGGTCTCTCAGCCATATACGAGAAAATTCACGGAAAAAAAATCAACCACATGCACACCTTCATGTCAATAATCCCATCATTTCTGAACTTTCCTGGATGGCGGATCATATGGAACATCTCCCTGGTCTTATGTTATGTTCTATAAGTCATTGGATTTCGATCCAACGTCTGATGATGTGGTCGTGGCTTATACGGATGCTTCAAGTGTCAGAATGGGTCTGTGGTTTCCTCATGATAATTTTGCAGGTCAATCATCCTTCCCTGTTAATGCTCCAAAGAATACCATTTTCTTCTTCGAGGCACTTGCGGTTTGTTCAGCAATACACACCATCCCAAACATGACGGAACCACCTTCAAAATGCTCATATACTCTGATAACATGAATACTGTGTCGATGTTCAACACTTTGCATGCGCACCCCCCTTATAACTCCATTGTGCTTTCGGCAGTGGACATACTGCTCAAATATGAAGTAGATCTACGAGTGGAACATGTTAGTGGTTGCGAGAATATCATTGCCGATGCTCTCTTGCAATTTCAAAACGAACGTGTTTTGGAGTTGGCACCATCTGCCAGCTTTTTTGATTTTGAACCCCCTCGGGATGCGCTGGGGGTGACAAAAAAATGATGCAAGTTTCTGCTTCTTCCAGGCAGCCTGTTAGGCAGGCCTGGACTCATGAACGTCTCTTGCACGAACGTTCAGTAGCTTTTGGATTTGCAATCGACTCAACCACAGCATCTGTTTACGACTCACATCTCAATTCTTACATCACTTTCTGTCGCCTACATCATCTTCCGATTGATCCCACAGTGGACACATTATCCTTCTATGTGGTCTGTTTGTCACACCATATTGGCCGCGTTCAGTGGATTCATATCTTTCAGGCATCACTAGTCGGCTGGAGGACTTATATCCAATGGTACGAATGGCACAACGTTCATCTTTAGTCACTCACACTCTCTGTGGATGCAAACGCTGTATGTCAAAACCAGTGCAACAGAAATTACCTTTGTGCATGGATGATTTACGACGCGTGCAATTGTTTTCCGGTCCAATCCCAGAACATGATGATAGCCTTTTCCTTACACTGCTATTCACGGGATTTTCAACATTACAAAGACTCGGAGAGCTCACATGGCCAGATGCCACTCGCCATCAAACATATCAAAAGGTACCTTTGCGACACACAATCAGTATCACCGCAAATACAGTTTCCTATACACTTCCTTACCAAAAGAGTGATAGCTTGGGATCTGGCACATCTATTCTGATTCAATCACCTGCTGTCGTTGGCCTGGACATCTTGCCGTTGTTTCGACGATATTTATTGTATCGTGATGCGGTTTTTCCCAGTAGACCGGCACTTTGGTTGACAAGTGCAGGTATCATACCAACAAGAAGTTGGTTCTTACGGCGCTTACATCGGCATTGTGGCAGCACAATGTCAGGACATTCAATGAGAGCTGGAGGCGCAACAGCACTCGCTATTGCCGGAATGACTCCAGATCTTATTCAAGCCACAGGTCGATGGTCTTTGGACGAGTTCAGAAAGTATATACGACAACATCCTTTTTTACTCAATGCTCTACTGCACAGCTCTCATGAGCACTCAAACTCCTCGACATGAACGAATACATGGCTCACACACATACGCGACTCTTCAACAACGGACTTCTTTCATTGGATCGGATCTCGTCGACAAATCTGGCGTCATGACCACAAAATACAATAAAAAATAAAAAATAGCCCAATAGCCTTTCTATCGTGCCTCCGTCACTCAAACTGGTCTTTCTTGCTTTCTGAAGTCTGTTTCCTAGCTCTACTGCTTGTTCACAAGCACATTTTATCGAGTCTCGCACCTATCTTGCCATATGCTGCTGTATCATGTATTATTCGTCTCTCGGTTCGCAATAAAACTTGTCCGGTCCCGAGCATGAAGCTGAGGGACTCCGCTTGCCTAATCATTGTGAGACCTTAGCGTGAAATTGATTCAATCAACTTATATACTGACTTCCGGTAAGGTTTTACAGACGAATTTCTGTTAATCCTTAGCCGAATAGCCGAACCGCATTAGGAAGGTCGCTGTCAACAGCTGTCAACTCGTTGCTACTCGTTGCTCTCGCACCTGTCTGTAAATTTTCCAATTTACGGAGGGGTAGGTACCCCTCCACAGATGTCTGTAAATCTTCGTCGCGCACAAAACGTCTGATTCGGGCAAATTTCTTACTCTTTCTAGATGTCTCGCTCTCGGAGCTCTCGTCCGGATCAGTTGTCTTTGTTCCGTTATCGATGGACTCCGATTTCGCGTTTGACCTTGTACATCGTGTTCCATCTGTATCTCCTCTCTGAAAATATGAACCCATATGCACACTTAAATTCTCTCGGGGCTCATTCTAACATCTCTCGCACAAATACACCTTTGAGTTTCGTCTCTGCAACTAGTACTGATCACAATGTTGCAGCAAGCCAGATGCAATATGGCCATCCTGCACCGTTTAACTTTTGAGACGTGAGTGTAGCAATTTAAATTACAATCTTTCTGATGCTAATCATCTATAGTTTGAACCCTTTGGGCCAGCAGAATCTTACAACGCGCGTGATGGAAGACTAAGCCCATTAATGCTGGCAAGGACGGCACAGATACAGCCGCGATGGATTGCGAACACGATTTTTCAAAAGACGGGCCTCTTCCGCGCCGAGAATGAGAACACTAAGGGCCACTTGTAGTTCCAGCGTCTCGTCATCAGCGAAAGCGTGCTGCATTAGGGCTTCGATATCCATGACAGCCTGAGAGCCCAGATTAAGGAAAAGCTCCTGTAAATTCGTGTTCTATGTCTTACGGTTTACAGATATTTGTCTGTAAAATAGCCGACGTCAAGAAGTTGTCAAAATATTTACAGACGTGTTTTGTCTGTAAAACCTTACGGGAAGTCACCCACTATGTCTGCCAACGGTAGAACTGAGCTGCCGATGCCTGGTAATATCGTGCCATCATTCCCGAAGGTTCCCGACAAGTGTCGAGTTCGTACCTCAACCCCCAACACTTAGTACATACTATGTGTAGTAGTAGCGTAGTCGGCCAATGAAATCGTTCATCTTCATGGTTTCGTCCGAGATTAGTACCGAGACTACGAAATGAATTTGGTTCACGCGTATTTGTCTTTTTTTCGAAGCATGTTTGCGACTCGTGTTCATCATACAAACTTCGGCAGGTCACTTCTTCAATTCATAGATTTGATTGCCTTCTGCCGCCGGCGTACCCATATCAGATATCGATAGATCGGACATTGATTGCGCCAACCCCGCTCAGTTGAGTATGACTACCATATATTCGATTCATTATAGCGACTAAGTATTATAGGTTGGATTGTGTGACGTCGAGGTGGTCTTTCTCACTTATTAGTACGCTTCTCAGTTTCTCAAACACGTTCTTCAAATTCAGGGGACGTCCGGCTCAAAAAAAATTGTATCGTAGAATGGATGGGGTCTACCGTGTCCTCAACAGGATACACTTGATCTCAGTAACCCTCGAGCAATCCGCGAGGACAACACCTGTACGATTCCCTTGCTTTGCATACTTCTCACCCATGTGGCCCCCGAATGCGTTGGAATATTAAGATGGATAAAATGACCGTCTTCATTCTATATTGTCTGATAATATTAGTAGGCGAGCATTTATAGACAAAGGAAGACAGGCGTATAAATAGTAATCTCCAGCATCAATCATTATCGGATGCTCTGCAAAACGAGGTAGCATGGGATATCCCTGGAGACTGATATGCAGTACGATGAAATGGAGAGGTAACTTGCTTCGCACCTAGATGAGTAATATCGTGCAGAGGATTGGACGGAGCCGAAGAGGGTCTTATTCTCAGGCAATGAAGACAATCTAGATGGACGCGCTCGCAGTCGGAAAGAGTCCCGCCTGGTGACTCAAATATATCGCTTGCTCTCGAAGTTCCCAGCGTGATGACCGAAATCACCGAGGAAACGATCTGGAATATAACCATCACCTTGGCTGACAGGATCGACATGATTCTGCGATGTGACGCGGTCCACGCGGTCTATGCGTTGCTATCAGTTTTCGTGACACGAAAAAAATGCTGGTTAATAGTATCTGATTTATACGAATTCTAAATACCAGGAGCGATGACATTACTTGGGCTGAAAAAAACCACAAAGGTTTTTGCGACTCGAGACATTGTTTCTACACTGTGTGAGAGAGCTCAGGGTGAACTGTGACTCAGGGCGGGTGGTGTACAGCAACTCACGGATCGGAATTGTGGAAAATTCTGCTGTCAAAGTGATGCATCCAGTGTATACCAAACGAAAGGAAACATTAAAACAAAGGTGAGACGCTTGCTACTGCTGAGAGGGAGTACTTGGCGTACGAGTAGTGCGATGAAATGAAAGTGGAGTCCTGTCAGTAGCTTGGGATGGTACGTACAAAAACGACACGAAAAGCTGTGTTGCGACCTAGACTTCTCGTGCCTCGAACTTACGTAGAATATAATGGTTATGTCCGGTGAGGCACCGATACGGCATAAGACAAACAGGCGTTTGATCAAAGATAGACAGTTGGTTGCACTAAGCATAGCCGGGAATCAATCGAGATTTGAGGTGGTATGCGGCCCTCCCACATGCTATGTGGGTGCCAAGTTGTACAACAAGCCATGAGCCGCATAGATTGCTTGATAGGCTCGTATTGCAATGGATTCGTATCGATTGCTGGCGGTCTATCGGAGGATTGAGTAGTAATCTTGATGTCTTTCATGAAATAAAGTTAAAGATAAGAGTTCATCCTCCCAAAAAAGGATCCGAAGAGGACGATAGTGATAATGAAAACACCGAGGGGGCGATGAACCGCTCCTCTGGGAAAAGACGAATCCTTCAGAATTCTTTAGAACCATGGCAGGACTGGGCACCTTAACTTACGCCAAGTGGCTGCACGTGATATCCAGGCGTATTGTGCTTTATGATATCATACATAAGCATATCGTAGCGGGAATTAATGTTGCGCAGCAGGTGGGGCAGCTATCTAGATTCCGAGTACTACTAGTCTGCCTCGACATTCCAGGCGGCTATCATCATAGTACCCTGTTATCATTATCATTCGAACCTTTCTTAGTAGTAATTCCTTCGACTTCAAACCCTGAACGACAAACATAAGTCTGGACACCCTCACGTCATTCATAGAGAAAAGACCCCGGACTCTGCTCAAGCATCTTCGCTTCAAGTCAATGTTGCACTTATTACCAATATATGTAATCCTCATCCGTATATCTCCACTCCTCGCACGCCGGCTCCATTCCCCGCTACCGTGACTGCCTTTTCCTCGTTAATGACTCGTTACTTGGTTGGCGTTTCCTGTTACTGATGCGCTGGTGGTTAAACTTTGTTCGGACGTTGTGTCGTTTGTATCCCAGCGTGCGTATAGCACATTAATGAATATAACAATATTATATAGTCTCACAGGGACGCACATTGTGTCCTGTAGGTCGAGTTCGGGTACCATCTAGACTATAGCCTGCCATCATCCACGCGGTGCGCCATTGAGGACAGGAACACGGGCGAGAACCAGTGAGTCAAGATCAATAGCTACAACTCACAAGTGCAGCGGCATATTTGCACACCTGCTCGGAGTTGAATCTAATATATATATATATTATGAAGTCTGCATTTATTACAGGGTGTTAATAATAATAAAGGACAGGAGAAGTCAATATTTTGAAGACAAGAAGATTGAAGTTATTGAACCGACATACTATAAGTTACTCAAGTTAAAAAAAAAGAGAAGAGAAGCATGATGCAGCAGGGCAGTGAGGGTACGTTAACTTGAAGCTGACGTCGACGAGCTGGTGTTGAGCGGAGTCTGGGGTCTTTTTGTTGTGAATGACGTGAGGGTCGGTGTGCTTTTGTTGGTTGATGGGCTGCTGCCACGGTGGAACCGAAATCGCCTCCGATTTTGTGCGCACCTTCACAATCTCTTCCAGCTCAGCTTCCAGGTTTTTCCTGCCTTTACATTTATGAGCGTACATGTTGCCAGGTCCCAAGCATGGTTCAACGAGACAGTTGGTCAATAGAGCTGAGGCGTTATTATCGACAACCACTACAGGATGTGATATTTCCGGATCGATCCCAATTTAGGACAACCTCACGTCATTAAGTTGATCACTAGTAGTAGTACCAGTAGATCTTCTTTTTGAAAACGTTGCTCACCTTTCTCGAAAAGTCGTTGTACACGACGGAACAAACTCGAACAAGACGGGTTTGTAAACGGGTCGCCTCCAGTGAGTGACCTGAATCATTACGCTTACAGCGGTAGATACATTGTGTTTAACGTCATAAGCAGTTAATAAGCAGTCACTAGTCATTCAAGTTGCTGTCGAACAAATTGTAAGCCAGCGCGCGCCCATCAACTATCAGGGACGTAAAAGATTCTCATGTTCTCGCATATAATAAACCTATGTTGAGCTGATAACAGATTTTTCACAACTCGCGACCGAATAATCAGGAATATATCCAAATATCAATGTCCTTCGCTTCACTTATCGTGGCACTGCCCGTTTGGTTCCGTCCGTTGGAAGTGAAGAGAAGAACCTGATTTCAAATTTCGTCACCATCCGTGCCGTACCAAAATCTTTATAAACCTAGGACCTCCCTGACCGGTACTTCTTGTTCCTCTTTCCATCCACTCTTTGTACAGCACACGTCAAAATGATTAGCAAGGACTCATTTAACAGTGCATCCACACATGTAGAGGTAGTGATAGTATCGTCGCGCTTTTAGACGCATCTGAACCATCACCTCTACAGTTGTCATGCATCCCCGAGGATACCACTGGCCTTGAGCGCATCATGCTTGCAGCTCAGGGCGACCTGCAACGGCTGATGAGGTATATCAAATTTATTGGACCTGGTGCTAATAAATGACCATTTTGTTTTTATAGTTCGTTCTTTTCTCGGCCCATATTTATTGAGCTCGCGTATGCCAATGGCTCGCCACGGGTGAAACAAGCCTCCCCGAGCATCCCGTGACGCAATCGCGGCAGGTACATCTCGTGTGTGCTTCGCGAATTGTTTGCACTGCTACATCGAAAGTCACCATCACAAACCCTGACTTTGAACGTGTATTTCTCGATGAGAAATATCCCATCGGCCAGACATTCCGCAAAATGATGCGCCACCCACAATTTACCCTCCTTGACGTCCAGGCACAAGTGGTTGGTGGCAAGCGGGAACTCCGCAGAACATATACCCTAGAGACGGATGGTTTCCTCTGTGAGATCCTGGAGGTGTTCCCTGACAGGGATATGTTTGTTCGCGGAGAAGCATGGCTCACTGAGAGCAAGCTCGAGCTTGAACAAAGTCACACTGTAAAGAGTCAGGATACGAAGCCTTGGTGGCTTTCCGTCGGCAAGGGCAAGGGCAACACTCTTCCCTGGGGATTCGCTTGCACATACGGCTTGGAGCCTTCACCACTGGTATACTATCATGACATTTGGTTTGTGTCGCTGTACCTGCTCCTTCTGTACCTCATATAGATTACTATTACTTACACAGCATTCCATACATAGGATTTAGACATATCTTATTTAACTAGATTCGGTGTATATGTATTCGGCTAACACTCGTTTAGATTCGTATCTAGCCATGGACATTGTTACCATTATGAAGCGAGGATGCTAGCGAATAGCTAGGGGAGATAAGTCAATTGGAGCACGTAGCCAAGTGCCTACCCGTCTTGGCAGGCGTCCTGGAACCTGACGTTTGAAATGAAAAAGAGCTTTCCAATGGCAAAGAAGCTGCTAAGTTGATGCAACATTTCTACATTGACTATTGTAACGGGACAGGGCCAAGGCGCATCGACTGACTTTAGATGCGAGGAAACCAACCCCATTGCTTTAAAATCCGCAGGCCATCTTATGAACAGGAAACGTTCCAATGATATGTGAAAGGGGGGTTACCGACAGAAATGTTATTGGCGCCCATAAACCGAGCACCGGCGCGCGCTGATTCTTGGTCACAGCAAGCGTCATTTTGGGAAGGGGCGATGCACACGGCCAGGAACACAGGTGCGGAACGAGGTGGCGATGTCAACGGAACGGTCTATGTATGGAGTTGGAGGGCATTTGTCCGTATTTATAGCGGCTGTTAGAATAGTACCCAGAGAATACAAGAGGTCATGTGGAGTGGTCCGGTCTGCCCAATTGCAATGCAACGATACGAAACTGCATAAACTAAGAACTTTGTCATGTGTGAAGACGATATGTCTGAAAGCTCACATTGGTGAGACGGGTCTTCCCTCTGTCTTTGACAAACATCGCAAGGGATAAAAGTTAAGGATGTTTCGCTAAAATAGATATCAGTGGCAGGTAGAACCATCACCTTTGATCTCGGAGATTTGTTTTCAATATCACGCAGAGCTCCTTCTAGTTCAAAATGAAATCCTGAAACGAAAAGACCCGATCATGGTTGGGGGTTGACGATAATGATCCGACAGGCTGCCGGCTGACATAACGACTGGCGAGCTCATGGTAGAGATGCCGGTGTTCAAAAAAGCTGACTCTGCTTTCGGTATACAAGTTTCAAAGTTGCAGGACTATCGAACTATCAACGACGTTGTTTTGGGTTTCCAAGCGACCCATTCCCCCAGATGCGGGGACAACAAAGGAAGGCTGAAGGTCCGGCATATCGCGTGTCACGGTGAATGAGCGTGTGGGTGTTGCTGCGGTGTTGTGGTACACGGTCATGCTGATCTTGCTATCTACATTCGTTATCGCGTCAACTGCGGCTGACGAAGCCTCATTAATGATGGTAGATAAGAAACAATGACACCAAGTGGATACTCAGGCTGCTCCCGAGTTTAACAGTACTGGACGACGCGTTCCAGTATCCAAGTAAAATTAAGTTGAATATTGAAGCATGGCTTCCCTTGCCACGTTGAGCGAGCGCCGTGGGTGTTTCTACCGTGGTCCGTTGCGGTCCGATCACAGTGCTAAGGGCAACTCCTTGTGATAGTGCTATGCCGAGCACGCGAATGGTGTGAAGATAGGTGATAGTCTGCGATCCGGTCCAAGCCATGGCGTTCATAGAACGTGAAGCGCCCCACTGTCGCATTGATATTAAGTACTGGAAGTCATGTAACAGTAAAGGACATTCTTGTATTAATTACATAATGCGATGATGCGCGTAGGGAACAAGTGCTGACCCGATCCTGTGCGGAACTCCTGAGGACATAGTAATCTGATAGCGGCAATCATTTCAAGGGTAACGGCTTCACGGCTAATCCACTACCGTTGGCACCCTATTTTTTAAGGTTTCCTGTGCACCACGCGCCTGTGGCGGTGACGACTAATGGGTAACGTTTGGCTGCTTGTCCTGAAAACGTTTGACCGTTAACCTTCAGTCACAGACCTCGAGGATACTATACTAATAGCTCGCCCGATCGTAACGTGATGATAGAGGGTATAGATCGGCGACCTAATGTTAGCAGATAATGACTTTACCAGAACACTTCACACACAGGGTACAGCCGCTTCCCACCATATCAATACCACCGAACTTGGCGCAAGAAGTCCAGGGTAGTAAGGCTGGACCAAGCGGTAAAGACCACATATATGATCAAAAATGAATAAGGAACCAGAAATCCCGCCCGCGGCAAGTACCGATAAAAGGGGAATCACCACCGACGAATGACAGAATACGGGGGCTCTGGGGCTAATGTCAAATTTTAAGCAGCTTGGTACGGAAACTGTTATGGTATGAAGAACATTAGTTCATAACGCTACTAGATCGGCACTTAGCCAATCAAGTTAAATTCGTGGGGAACTTGCGCCACAGGCTGCTAAGCATGCTCGGGACACAGGAGGCGAATTGAAGATCAAGTCGTCCCTCAGCAATCTAATTTGAAAACCTCCCAGGGTTCTAAGAATTCTACTTCAGAAGACGATGTATCTGTGCCGAGCCGCTAAGGCTTGAAACAAGTAATATGTAGTGCCGGCAGTTTGCTGGAACGGATGGAACTTGTTGTTTCACTCGGTGGTACGTTAAAGATATCAGCATTCATGGGTCGATAAATGAAATACCTAACATAATAGACTCGATCTACCAGTAGCTCATGAGTCCGGGGAAACGAAGAATGGCGTCTCCGTCGGGTGGATCATTAGGAACCTTGAAACCTAGGGTTTGGTACACTTCAAGTTAGTGTGTACTATCCATAGATCCATAGATTTGCTCACGAGTATGCTTCGACGAATATGCCAACTGCATTGGAAGATTAGACGATACGATATGATACAAAAGATAAGATAAGAAGTAAGGGTCACATGCAGACGGTTGCGTAGCTCAGCTTCCTCGGGAAAAGACTCGGACTACAAAAATGACCTGGCCCATCATTGAGATAGGTGGAGATAAAATTTTGGACATACATGCTTGCCCCAAAAGCCTATGACACGAATGGGCCAGATAGGAAGTAAGTCAAACATAAGTGAAACTGTAAGCCAGCGAATCGAGGACGCAGTTTGGAGCATTTGTTTCAGCGTGGTTGAATCAGATCGAGCCTCCGCCAGCATAGATTGGAAATGAAGAAGGAATTCGCGAATGGCCACCGTACTTACTAGCCTATCGGAGGAGGCTTGAGAGATAGGACGGATACTGTGGACTACCGATACCTACATGATAAGTTCATATTCACGGTTCCACCGGGGAGGCTGGAAGAGGATGCTGCATTCAACTGGATGTTTTGACCTGCATCATGACACCCGCAGTTCTCCCGCGAAAGTACTGTGATGTGATCCCGGTTTCAATTGAACTTTGAACTATGGTGATAGTAGGTTTACGTTGCTGGGACGGATCATGATACTAATTTAAATTGAGGTGACCCCCCAGGGGGGTCAAAATCAGAGGGGGTCGCGAAGAGGACGGTATGAATCTCGATTGAGCGTCTACATTTAAAGTGCTGTGTTACATACTGTGTCATGTTAAACCTGTTCACAAGAAAAAGAAAGCGCAACTGCTCCAACTTTTTACGGGCGGATCACGCCGGGGTCTCGAACAGAAATATAAAACCCAGTAAGTATTTGCCACGAAGTTCGTATTCTAACTCGGACCAATACAGCTATATAAACCACTCACTAGTACTACTTCCTACCAGCACCGTCACTTATCCTCCTTCACCATTAGATATTTACAATGGCTACCTACGCTCTCGTTTCCCAGTATGTTCAGGACGTCAAGGAGCTTGACTCCTACCTGTATGTCCACACCGTCCACTCAAGTACTTATTCGCACTCATTTACATTTCTCCTGCAGCACAGGATCTCCGATCACTCTCACTGGGTCTACCTTATCCCTGTCTCAAATTGCTGCTATCGCGCTTTATCCACCTTCATCATCATCCAGTAATTCAGTCAAAATTCAACTTACTGATGACGAACATGTCAAAGCAAAGGTATCTGCCTCTCGTGCTGTTATCGAGGGTAAAGTCGCAGCTGGCATCAGTGTCTATGGTGTTAGCACTGGATTTGGTGGTAGCGCAGACACGAGGACAGATGACCCTGTTGCACTTGGTGCTGCTCTCCTCCAACACCAGCACGCCGGCGTCATACTCCCTACCTATGCACCAAGTGCTTCTACTGCTATCCCCACCCTCTCTTCTTTCGATAGCAACGCTTTTCCTTCCCCCGCACCGCTCTCTGATCCATTCACCAGTACTACGATGCCACCCCCTTGGACACGTGGTGCTCTCCTTGTTCGCGCCAACAGTCTTATGCGTGGACACAGCGGCGTCCGTTGGGAACTTGTCCAAAAAATGGCAGAGCTCATTAACAAAGGTGTTACTCCTGTCGTTCCTATGAGAGGTAGCGTCAGTTCCAGTGGAGGTGAGTAATCTGTTTCTTGTTCTTTACCTTGCGGAGGTCGTAATTAACTCCCTTTCTACAGACCTATCTTCTCTTTCCTACATCGCTGCAACACTCATTGGAAATCCCGCTATCAGAGCTTGGGTTCCCTTACCCCACCCCTCTTCAGCCATATCCAGTACTTTCTCAACCCCCTTGTCAACTGAAATATCCTCGCCACGCTCCTCACCCGAATTGTCTCCCTTCTCTGCGTCCACCCCCCTCCCACCCTCAGCTGATACCCTTAACCTGCCCACAGATACTCTCAAAGTGGACAACTACGGATCATACGCACTCCTTCCTGCTCCACAGGCCTTGCAGGTCGCCGGCATCACCCCCCTCCCGCTCTCGAGCAAGGAGCACTTGGGTATTCTGAATGGCACGGCATTCAGTGCAGCTTTGAGTGCATTGGTTGTGAGAGGCGCGCGGGGAGTTAGCGTGTTGGGTGCTGTGAGTGTTCTACGCTTGATCTTTGTTTCCTGCATCAGACTAACTTGTCTGTGGTTATAGGTCCTCACGTCCATGTCCGTTGAAGCGATGCTCGGCGCAAGGGGCAGCTTTGATCCCTTTGTCAGTGAGGCAAGGCCGCACATTGGACAGGTGCATTTTTTCGGATTTTTTATGCGGTTATTAGAGCTGATGATTTTTCCCCCCTTTTTCTTCCGGTGATTTGATTACCTGCGAAAATAATGCTTTTTTCATACCGCAAACGCTCGCAATTTCTGGTGGCTCAAATCCAGATTCACTCTGCGCATCTTATGCACACTCTGCTCGCTGGATCTTCCTTTGCAAGTAACCATGAGGTAGAAGTCAAGATTGAGGATGATGATGGGGTATTGAGGCAGGATCGGCAAGTTTCGATTTCCTTAGCCCTACCAAAACTGGACACTAAGTCAACACAGTTACTCTCTCCGCACAGCCCCTCAATGGCTCGGTCCTCAATTTGAGGACCTCGCAAATGCAGCACAAGTAGTCACGACTGAAGTTAACTCCAGTAGGTCGCGCCGGCCCTGTAGCCACATACCAACTCATCCCTTATCCCAATAGCCACTGATAACCCACTCATCGAGCCCCCTTCTGCGTCGAACAACTGGGCCGGACAGGTTCACCATGCAGGCAACTTCCAGGCGCTCGCGTTGACGAACGCGATGGACCATGTCCGTCTCAGCCTTGCGCACATCGGGAAGTTGATGTTCGTGCAGCTCACGGAGATTATGAACCCAGCAATGAACCGGGGCTTGTTCCCGAATTTGGCGGGTGGGGAGGTCGGATTGGATTTCGCGTTCAAGGTGCGTGAATTTATCTGGTTGTAGTCGATGGGATGGCTTATTGGAATTACGTGGACAGGGCGTTGATATCGCTGCTGCGTCATATATGGGCGAGTTAAATGCCCTTGGTGGAATGAACGTGGGCGTGGGCAATGTGAGCGCTGAGATGCACAATCAGAGCGTCAAGTACGTCCTTTCTTTTTCTCTTCGTTTTCAACTAACTTTTTCAATTCTACAGCTCACTCGCGCTCATCTCAGCACGGTACACTCTCACTGCACTCGAAGTGTCCACTCTTCTCGCCGCTTCACACCTCCTCGTGATATGCCAGGCGCTGGATCTCCGCGCACTCGGCGAGGAGCTGAGCGAAGCGCTCCCAGGACTCATCCGTTCATCCCTCCTTGACGCCTTCCCTTCGTTCGCTGATAACACCATAACTACTTCACTCGTAGCAGCTATCATTCCAGCGCTCACAGAGACACTCGATCGCACGACAACACTCGAGACAAAGGTACGGATGTACAAGGTTGCAAGCGCATGCGTGGTACCGCTTGTTACGGCTCTCTCAACCTCTCAAGTGCAAGATGTAGAGCTGGGTGCACTCCCAGTGTTCATCTCATCCGTCGCTGGGGGGCTGGTGAACAAGCTTACAGAGTTGCGGTGTGCGTATCTGGACGTACAGCCATTTGCGGTGCGCGGTGCAAGCCTGAGTGCTGAGGAGACGGAGGTAGCGTGGCGCGGGCCCGCCCCAGCCAGCAAGTACCTCGCCCCACGGACACGTGCACTCTACGAGTTTGTGAGGGTGACACTGGGCGTGCGAATGCACGGAGCTGGAAATCTCAGGGGTGATGTGTTTGGGATGCGGGAAGGCCTAGAGGGCCTGGATGGGACGATTGGGAATGGGATTTCGGTCATTTGTGAGGCGATTAGGGATGGGAGGATCGGGCGAGTCGTGGTGGGGATGCTTGAAGGCGTCGAGGGCTTGTAAGGGGCTTTCGCAGTCCTTCCATGAAAGCTGACTTCCAGGTCCCCATATACTGAGTCACGGTCCGAGCAGATTCGGAGGCGATCGATACCCATAGCATCGTCATCCTCCTTATATTTGTTTTATATTCATAAGACTTATTTGATCATCGACATCCCTTATTCCTTTGCACGCATATATACTAGCCCCTGCGCATTTCTTTCCTACACTGTTCAAGGATTCCCTGTATAAATTATGTATTACAAGCCTCTCGGATAGATTTCGAATACGTCTTTGTGTAGTAGAGTTTCTTGACGTTCGAGTCTCTCGATTCCTGGTATTGAGAAGGCGCAGAAGCAAGTGCTAGTCCACAGGCATGGCACTGACCGACCCGAACCGTATGTGTCTTTACATTTTGTGAAACGTGACGGCCACAGAATGATCGACTGTATCCTCCATCGTGAGTGAATATTTCGATCAAGCTGCTATAATATCAATGAGGCTTTCTCACCTTCTGAAGGGACTTGAAGGGTCAGTCTGGTAGTGTCGCATGAGACTCGGGGGGTCGAGAGGTTCAATTGATCTCTCGGACTCGGTCCTACTTAGCGACTACTGTCTGCACGATGGGCTACGCTGTCCGAGTGTTCCCAGGCTTCCAGTGTCGGATCTGAGGACGGCTACAATATCTACCTCTCCAGATCCTTTCCCTTCATCATTGTATGTGACAATCAAATCATTTTTCTCTGTTGGGTCATGGTGAGTTTCCGCGGCTAGTAACCAACTGCAATATTGACTTTCAAAGGTTCCAACGTCTAATTCACTCCGGACACTTCCCCCCTGCCTCTGCTGCGCCTTCTAGGACGTTTCTGGAAGCCATCCATCACGTGCTGTCCAATAACTGCAAGCGGCGGAGGCACTGATGATGAACTTCCCACAGGAAAAACTCCAAGGCAAGTTCCATGAGACGTGACTGCATTCGAAGCACCGTCCTTATGCGTCTGGGTTAATCCATTCGTGTGTTTCAATTTTCCGAGAGCAACTGACGCCAAATTCAATTGATAGGTTTCTGGAGCGAAATAATATAACCCCCCTACCCCATGGGGACTTAATACACCCTCCAAGTGTTCCTCAAAGCGTCGACGAATAATAATTATGTCCCGCTCCGACACGATTCTTAGCTGAAAGATTTAGCGATCCCAGCAAAATGGGTACCAAGCCTTTCTGAGGAGCCCGCTCGTCCAATTACACTAGTGTAAACTCGAATTTTTATTGGCTGAAAAACGGTTTTCCAATCTAGCTCTAGCGATTTCCTCACCAATACCACCACGAGTACTCGCCTTTCCTCATCCAGCACAAGGTTTGGCACATCCTGCGGCGATAACTGTGTGTATCGATACTTGAAGCGTGCTGACGGCACCCGTGTATCGGCTTGTCGGTCAACCGGACGGATCTCAGAGCTGCTATTCAGTATCTGTTGTTTCAGGACCCGCGTTTATTATTAAAATTTTGAGGTTCTCAGGCTGCATGTAAGCCAGTGGCGACAATATGTTTGACAGGACTCAAAAATATGTTTGATAGGACCCGAAAATATTGGCGTCATGTTCCCTTGTCGAGATCATGAATGCAGGGACAATTTTTCTCATAAGGAAAGGGCACATGTGGCAATTGTGCTGATCCTACTCACACTCTACATCCTCGAGGCGATTCATGCAGAAAGTTATTCCCTCGCCGCTGGTAGGACATGGTAATATGCAGACCGCGGCGTGTGCTACTGATCCACAATGTTAACCTGCCGGACGGATCTCACCCGTCTTCTGTTACCTAGGAGATTCGCTTGAAATCCATTTACATCTGATAATATCAAGTTGACATAAAAGTGAGCGATTTCTCAGAACGTCTTTTCGGATTCTCACAAAAGTGGTTGAGTTGGATCATATCACCGAGCCTGAGCTTGACCCACGATGAGCCGGAGTACATATGCTGCAGGACCCCTATCGTTATCCGAGTATATGTGCGTCCATTCTGCATTCTGCTCTGGTTCCTGCGGTCAGTGTCACATCGTGTGACATACTATTTGGTGCTTACGTGTAGTAGGTATTGTTTGCTCCATACACGTGAGGGCATTTTGTCCTGATTCACTGGCATGCGTCTGTGTTATCGTCATATCGGACTACTACAGTGGCGTAGCTTTTGATCTGACTCATCGACTTTGTTCCGGAATCAAGGTTCCATTAAGCACTCCATTCTCGTGATCACCTGTCGAATGAAGAGGCCGCCTGCTCCTATATCTCATGGTTCTATGATGGGACTCTGATCTTCAAAGCGTGCCATCTTGATCTCCTTTTCTCGATCGATCGAGTTGAACGACTCTGCGGGGTCGTAAAATGATTTTTCCGGGCGGAACTACCAGGACTACGTGTAGGTGCTAGTATGGTATAGTGACATTGGCTGTAGTCATCATGTGTTAACATCTTGTGTCATAGTAGGCACGTTCGTGACTGGATCGACAACATCCGAGTGTCGTTGTGTCAGTTCTATTCGCCGTTATATCGGTCTTCCTTGAGAGTTAACCTCGTGGAGATCCGATATCTAGCCTCGGAGGATCCGGTGTTGGAAACCAAGAATGGTCACGATGGAATTATAGACAGTGTTAATGTGGGTATACTTGACAATACCCTCGATTTGACAAAACGATTCGTCTGAAATTTTGAAGTTGCCTGCGCCCCGGCGAGGTCGTGCGGTCTCTTGATGTCGACGAGTATTGTGTGCAACTAGTATGTACTAAATGAGGAGTATCGATAGACCAAGACGCGTGCCAATTGTCTTGATATCCGCCATCATTCGAGGCTAATATTCGAACCTCCTTTCAGAGTTTTTGCCGTTATGTAACGTCAGGAAATCACGACCGCCAGCAGCACGATTAGAATGCAAAATATGTTAGATTGAAAATTAACTGAGCACAGTCGCAGGCACGCTTGGAGGTTGTGTCAACCAGTGAGATTCAAGTTGGTGCTATGTAGTACCAGTACGTAATACCGAGTTGCCATACTACAGTCCCCGTTGGTGCAACTTGAACAGTGTACCAGCGATAGCATGAGCTTGAAATCTGACTCGGAGTCGATGTTCTTGGTGGATCATACCAGTCTTATCGGATGTGCTAGCTCGCTCCTTGTTGATTGCGCATGGAGCCAGGCTCGGGCTGCACGAGTGGCCACCGCGACGGAGGCAGTCTACCAAATATTGCTGTTAAGCCCAATAGCCTGTTGCCACATGGTTATCTATGGTCAGTCATGCCACTGGCAAGCTCAACTTCTGAATCCTCTCCGAAGCCTGCAGTAGTCATCGTTGGCGCGGGTGCTTTTGGTCTGTCCACTGCTTACCACCTGCTCGAGCGTGGCTACACCAGTGTGACAGTACTCGATCGTGCTGAACATCTGCCTGCGGTTGATGCAGCGAGTACTGACATGAACAAAGGTGTTTTGTTGTTTCCAGAGCCGCTTTACAATATCGAATAGCTTACCTTCAGTACCAAGTGGTTCGTTCTTCTTACGGCGATCCAGAATACACGCGGCTTGCGCGCCAGGCGATCGAAGGATGGCGTAATGATATGTGGCAAAACTGTTACCATGAGTCTGTCTCATTTTTCTCACTCAGAGTGGATGATGATAGTATCAAATACTACAGGTGCGGTGTCCTCAACTTCGGTGACGCATACATGAACAGTCGATTATCAACGATCTCCAACACGGCGCCAAGGTCGAGCGCTTAGATAGTCCTGCGTCCGTCAGAGCACAGTTTCCTTTGGAACTTCGCAAGTCTGGTAGACTGGGGACATTCACGTCGTTGGACGCTTCTTCTACAAACTACATCAACCATGATGGTGGTTGGGCGGAGGCTGAACGTGCAGTCGAGCTCCTCTCGGAACATGTGAAGAAACGTGGTGTCAATGTCTTGCCTGGCAAGGTAGTTAAAGAATTGGTCAAAGACGAGCGTGGACAAACTAAAGGTGTGCGCTGTGCCGACGATTCTGAATACGAGGCCAATGTAGTGGTCCTTGCTCTTGGTTCGTGGACTGCGAGTGTATTCCCATCGTTAAACCTATCTGGAAGGTGTCTTGCCACTGGGTAAGTAGGCAAGGTTTCTGGTGCTTGGCTCAATCTGATGCGATACTACTTGTGCTTTTTTGCATGTCAATTATTTCAAAAGTCAAAGTGTAGCAACGATTCAACTGACACCGGAGGAGGCAGAGGAATATCGCAAGACACCTGTCGTACTTGATTTTAGAACCGGTTTCTATGTTTTCCCAGTGAGTTATCATTTTTCCAAGTTTCTTCAAGAATGTTCTTTAAATGGTCGACTCCTCATTTATCTGCTACACGTGTGATTTGACCCATATGTTTGACACATTATGTCTGTTATCTTGAACGTTTGGGAGCACACGTGTGCAGAAATCCTTACCACTGCCGCGCCACTAACGTTCAGCTGAAGGCTCTGAATAACTAGCACATTCTGGCACTCTTGTCTTCTCAGATTCTATCAGGCTATTCTTCCTAGTTTTTCCTTACCAGTCGACTGGTCAACTTTATTCATCGTAATTGACGTTGATTAAATTTCTTATAGCCAACACATCGTAACGTTGTCAAATTTGCAATCCATGCTGCTGGGCACACCTACGTAGTTCCTGGATCCACCATATCGACCCCGCGCACCATCGTCTCTGACCCAGACAACGGCTTGTGGATACCACGGTCGGTCCTGAAGGAGCTAAGGGTCCAGCTGGGAAGTGTATACCCTGCGCTTGCCGAGAAACCATTCAGTGGGACAAGGCTGTGTTGGTGAGTTTGCATTCTTCTGCGGTTCGTCAAAGTTCCTTGTTTTCGTGTTCCTGATGGGGAGAAAACGCTGGATTGGAATTGTTCTTCTCTTTGTGATTGAACTCAAGGATGCGGTGGATTTGCGAACGGTTGGGTTCAATGGTCTGGCGAATATTGGTCACATTACGATAGTCGGAAGGTAACGCCGCGTGTGCGACGAGCTTTGAAGGCATGGATCTCTGCTTCTGCTCCACTAACACCATGCCTCAAATCAAGCTCATTTGTCCAAATCCCTTGATATAAATGCTTGGGTGCAGTACTGATTATTTGAGCAGGTATAACGATTCACCAGATGGTAATTGGGTCATTGGACGCTATCCCGACGATTCGGGACTGGTCCTGGCCACCAGCGGAAGTGGACATGCGTTCAAGGTATATTCTACCTTGACTTTTCTTTCCCTCTTCCACTATACAGTGATGATGGATGTGTCGTCACGTTTTGCTTTGTGGAAGGGCACTCTTTAACTAAATTCGAGAACAAGAACTGATGTCACTCAACAGTTCCTGCCTATCTTAGGGAGGCTTGTGGTCGACGTTATAGAAAACAAGCTAGACCCTGAACTCGCAGCACGATTTGCTGTCCACCGAGAGGTGAAACCTCCCAGCGGCGAGCGACCGTCAGTTGTTCCTCAAGAGCTTAACATCGACGAGTTATGCGGACCGGAAGTCTGATACCAGCGTTATGATTGTATATTGTACAATTTGAAGACCCCAACGTATAGAGGATTTACATGTTCGATATCAGGAGAGTAACAGAGAACTTAGATAACACGGCCCATACTCCCATCTGTACATGTTGTTATATTACAAACCACTTGTATTTCATGTGTTCATGCCCGCCAGCCAACGAACTCTCGCCATGATCGCACCTCTGGGGGTATCTTACCCTCGGTATACTTCGTCAGCCCACCCTGGGCAATTTTTTTTTTCGAGTGCTTCCACCCACAGCTGTGCACAACGGGCGTTATTAAGCAACGGCAGTCCAAAGTCCACAGCGTTTCTCCGTGCAACATAGTCCTCGTCAGTGAAGCCGGTGCCGCGTGCTTTTGCGAGGTTTATAACACACTGGATCTCATACTCGTCGAACACCTCACGCAGCTTGCGCTTGTCAGTCTTGGGGAAGAAGATGCGCTTCGCGGTAACATAGGGGAGGTTATTGAGATACGCTTCGACCTCGGGTGAGGAGCAGTAGAGCTTGAAACCGAGATGAAGGAGCTTTTTGGCAACAGTGGCCATTTCAGGCTTGGTGATATCTCCACCGATAAGGACGCCAGAGTTGAGGCGGGGAACTTTGAATCCTGTCGTACTGAGCAGCGACGCCCAATATGCCTCATGAATGTCTACGCCGAAACTGGCAACTTCACCAGTACTAGCCATCTCTAAACCGATAATCAACAAAATGAATCCAAGGATCGACCACAAGCGAACAATACTCACCCACACCAAGGAAGGGATCTGCACCTCCTAGTCGAGTCCAGGAGAACTGAGCAACCTTGATCGAAGTATAGTCGCGTGTCTGCTTCATGAGATCAACAGGCTCTGGAACATCATGGTCCATAATAGCTGCCGCTGCGGTCTCAATAAAGTTATGGCCAAGGACCTTCGACACGAAGGGGAACGACCGCGATGCCCGCAGGTTGCACTCAATCACTTTGAGCTGGGGCTCGTCATTGGGCCCGTCGGCAGGCTTCTTGATGATCTGCATGTTATAGGGTCCAGAAATATCGAATGCAGCAGCAACCTTCTCCGCGATACTCCTCAAGCGCGCCATATCCGTCTCCGTCAACGAGAAGGGAGGAAGGACAAGCGTGGCATCGCCCGAGTGTACACCAGCATTTTCAACATGCTCAGAGACAGCGTGAACGAGAAGCTTGCCCTTGTGTGCGACAGCGTCGACATCGATCTCTTGCGCATTATCGATAAACTTCGTGATTACGACAGGGTGCAAGGGAGAAACAGAAGCAGCAGCGGAAAGATTGTACTCCAGGGATGACTCTTCGTAGACAACGTTCATGGCAGCACCGGACAGAACGTATGACGGCCGGATGAGGACCGGGTAGCTAAATAGAGAGATTAGACAAGTGGGCTTGGTCTATAACTAAAAGGATGCATACCCAACTTTCTCAGCGAAGGCTTTCGCGGCTCCCAAGTTCGTAACCTCACACCACTGAGGTTGATCAACACCAATGCTATCCAAGACAGAGGAGAACTTGTGGCGGTCTTCGGCGGTGTCAATTTTTTCTGGGTCAGTACCAAGAACCTTGACACCATCCTGTTTGAGACGAAGCGCAATGTTCTGGGGAAGTTGGCCTAGCTCATGACATCAATCTCTCTACAATGCCTCTCGGTAGTTCTAGACTCACCACCAACACTGACGATGACACCCTGAGACTGCTCAAGCTCATAGATGTCCATAACACGTTCGTAGCCAAGCTCTTCGAAATAAAGCCTATCAGCCTCATCGAAGTCTGTTGATACCGTTTCGGGGTTGTAGTTGATCATGATCGTACGCTTGCCCATATCCCTCAGTTTCCGTGCGCATGTAACTGCACACCAGTCGAATTCAACTGAGCTGCCAATGCGATATACACCGCTTCCAAGAACCATGGTACCATGCTCATCGAACTCAACGTCGTGCTCAGAAGCATTGTACGTCGTATAGAGATAGTTCGTGTGTGCAGGATATTCAGCAGCTAGGGTATCGATACGTTTGACGAAGGGGGTGACGCCAAGGGACTTGCGGTGAGCGCGGACAATATCTTCAGTCGAGGCAACAAGGTCGGCGATCTGCCCATCTGAGAAGCCCATGCGTTTGGCTTGCTTCATGAGTTCGTGGTCTATTTCTTCGATGGAGCCAACTGTCTTGATAGCCCTGCTCGTGTGAACGATATTGTCTATCTTGTAGAGAAACCACTAGCGACGGATATGAATACAGTGACAATCGGTCGTGAACGAACTTCTCACCTTGTCGATCTTGGTCAAGTCATGGAGTTGGTCAACAGTGTAATTCTTGTTGTACATCGCATAAGCGATGGCGAATAGTCGCATATCCGTGGGTTTCGACAGAGCACGGTCAAGGTCCTCAGGTTGAACATATGCCTCGAAGCCTTTCCACCGCGGGTCGACCTGGCGAATAGCCTTTTGCAAACTCTCTTCGAATGTGCGACCAATGGCCATGACCTCCCCAACACTTTTCATTGAAGACCCAACTTCGCGGTTGACCTGCGATGAAAACTTTGCGAGATCCCACTTGGGTATCTTGGTGACGATATAATCCAGAGAAGGCTCGAAGCAAGCTGTAGTTGTCTTAGTCACTGCATTGGGCAGTTCTGGAAGGGTATGTCCGAGGGCAATTTTAGCAGCAGTGTAGGCGAGCGGATAACCAGTAGCTTTAGACGCAAGGGCACTTGAGCGACTTAGACTGAGAAAAGTCGTGTTAGGCATGGAAAAATGTGAAAAGAATCATAAACATACCGGGCATTAACCTCAATGACACAGTATTCTTTGGACATGGGATTGAGCGCATACTGAATGTTACACTCGCCGACAACACCGAGATGCCTAATGACCTTGATAGCAGCGCTGCGAAGCATGTGGTATTCATCGTCCGGGAGAGTCTGAGACGGTGCAACAACAATCGAATCGCCAGTGTGTGTACCGAGAGGATCGAAGTTCTCCATATTGCAGCAGATGATCGTGTTCTAATAAGCACATATGCACTCAACTTCAGAACGCACAATAGAGTGGAAATTAACCTACATCAGCACCATCACGAACAACTTCATATTCAAGCTCTTTCCAACCCTTCATACTCCGCTCAATCAAAACTTGAGGGGACAGACTTAAACTCTTTGCAGAGAGATCACGAAGCTCGTCAGGGTTATTGGCAAAACCGGAACCGAGACCACCAAGAGTGAATGCAGACCGAAGGATGACGGGATAACCGATTTTCTCTGCTGCATCCAAAGCAGCATTGACAGTAGATACAGCTGTGGACTGTGCGACTGGAATATCGATTTCTGATAAAAGAAAAAGATGTCAGATTGATGAACCAAAAAAGAACGATTAGAAGTACCTTTAAGAGCTTGCACGAAAAGTTCACGGTCTTCAGACACTTCAAGAGTGCGGATAGGAGTTCCGAGGACTTTAATGCCCAGGCGTTCAAGGACGCCCATTTTGTCCAGTTCAATACCGACGTTGAGGGCACTTTGACCTCCGAAGGTTAGAAGGATACCATCGGGACGCTCTTTCTCCAATACATATGCAACATAGTCAGCAGTGATGGGAAGAAAGTAAACTTCAGATGCCAGTTCATGAGACGTCTGCCAGGTTGCGATGTTAGGGTTGATGAGAACAGCATCGACGCCTTCTTCGCGCAAAGCTTTGAGTGCCTGTGAGCCCGAGTAATCAAACTCGCCGGCTTGACCGATGCTGAGGCCACCGCTGCCGACGATGACAACTTTTTTGACGTCTGGACGAGGAAGCTTGGGAAGAACCTTGGCAGAAATTCTGCGAGCAATCTCCGATGGCGAGTTAAGGACATGTTCGCCATCCTTGGGTACATATGAGCCGACTGCTGGTGCAGCTACTGCTCGCAAGGCATTTGTGGGACAGAAAAGTGCGCGTTGTGGGGTGTAGTGAAAAGAGCGAGCCCCAATATTTTTACATCGAAAAATTTGACGGAAAACAGATGACCTTATTGGAAGGGCCATCCTGTTCTATACAGCGGAAGGTCTTCAAGCAATGAGTGAAAAAACGAGGTCACTGAGGTAGCTATGTGAAGCACAAATTTTAATACAACCTCAGCTTCAGTAATCAGAGATCGAAGACGTACTCGTCGCGTGTGTTTTGAGTGAAAATCATACACGCTCTCGCGGCTCAGTAGAAAATTTGGCAGCGAAGGACTAATTGTGCAATTTGTGAGCTGAGGAACTAGCAATGTCTTGATTTTTTTTCTCTCTTTAAGCGCACGGCGTGACCTAATGTGACTCACGAGAAGCTCATTACATAAAGTGGTGGGCGTCATTAGGCGTCATTGCCGCGTCAACTACGGCCAGTGGTCCCGGTCAGTACTAGCTGCTCTTCTATCGTAAAGTGTCTAATACTTGCTCTGTGCTAATCAGTGTTGTCAGAGTACAGAACATTGAGAATTGAGATAGG
Source organism: Suillus spraguei (assembly GCA_016800925.1). Lineage (NCBI taxonomy): Eukaryota > Fungi > Basidiomycota > Agaricomycetes > Boletales > Suillaceae > Suillus > Suillus spraguei. The sequence continues at coordinate 211,267 of JABCPU010000005.1, read as the reverse complement.
TTCCAGCTATCTCAAAAGTGTGCTTTCATGGGATGCAGAGGGTACAGACCGGCTGGGTCAGCTGAACAACAGTGCAAGGACTTCTGAGTCAATGGAGGGGCTGATGAAAGCAACTCGGTAATTCATGAGTCGCGACCTCACTTCAGTCTCGTTATGTCCTTGTTCAGTAACCAGAACTCGAAAGCTAAAGCGAGCAAATGCAGATGCAAAAGAACTGGTAGGCCCCACTTTGCTAGCACAACTGATGCGAGCCTCGCGTGACAGCCGCAATTGGCCTTCCACAATACATCCGGAATAGCCTTCTTGATGAAACCCAGTCCATAGATAATGGAAAAACATCACAGTTGGATCGAAGAGCTGTCAGCATTCAAGTTGGCGTAAAGCTCTGCGGCCTGTGTTGGCACTCGTGACCTTCGACCAAGCACCACATTTACATCATGTCTTTCTGGATGATTTTTATAACCACGTCAAAGAGTCGCACGATAATCTATTTCTCTCTTACCTACAGACCAATAGATGAAATCTGAACACGTCGAGTTCCCAGTCAGTTGAGTCGATTGCTTGAGCGCTCGTTATCACTTGTTTTAAGTACGATTGTATATTTAGTGGATTTTACTAGGGTAGTGAGATGAGAGATATGTTGGGAGACAACGCAAGGCATAAGAAACTTCGGGTTAAGTGGTATCTTTCTTCGCTCTCTTCCTCTTCCCCGACTCTTCATTTCGCGATCTCTTGCGACTTGAGGGCTTCACACTTTCATCTGTGGACCATAATGTCCCCTCAGAATCAGATTTAGTTCTGCGAAGCGGTCAGCATGCAGGATGGAGACCTTCGTCAACAAAACTTACGAGTATTTTGAGTAATCCGAGTCAGAGAGATCATTATCTCTGTTGGATTTATTTGCCTGCTCCCACTTCGCCACGCGCGCCTTCTTCCTCTCTACTTTCAGCCATCTGATCCTATACCTCCGGGGCTCCCTGTCCAGCTGCGCGGTTCCATCCCATAGTTCCTTCTTGATCTTCATTTTCTCGAAATAAGAGAACTCCAGTTGCTCGCGCATCAAACACGTTTCGCGCAGATCAGGTAGCAACCCGGCCATAATGGCAGCAGCGCGGTCGAGGAGTCGTTCTGTCTCTAGAACCCGAGCATCAAGGACTGGCGCGCTGTCGACAAGCGCGGTAAGTGTGCGCAGGGAATCACGATTTTCCCATGTGCTGATTGCGAAGTGAGGGATGTTGTTTGGGGTGCTGGAATTTTGTTCACGTTCCGTCATGCTAAATTCTGGGCGTTCGATGTGGGAGATCTGAAATAAAAAGCTCTTGGGTCTGGTTGTATTTAAGAAGGCCACAGTTGGACTCCACAAGACACAAATCCGAGCAATCGGTGTGCTTACTTATTGTTCTCCACAGTTGGCATGTTGTGACCTTCCAATAAGTGGCTCAGGTCATATGAATGAGATAAACCACATCACGTTGAAAAAATATTTTATTACGAGGAAGGGGGTCATCTTGTAAGATGCATCCAACTGCGGCCTGGCGTAATGCGTGCAGAATTTGAGGATGACGATTGGGACGCCTGGCAATCTCTACATAATCTCGTCCTTAGACACAGCAGCGCTCAGACGAACGCGGCCCTTCACCGAATATTGTGCTCGATATGGTGTATACATACATGCTTGGGTGCCTCGAGAGTCGAAGAAACTTTGGGGATTGTAAGGAATAGAGTTTTCATAGCATATACGTAGTGAAAGCATATCATTCGTTTGGTGTAGCACGTTCCGAGTGTCTGGTTATAAAGTAATCGTGTGGTTTTAAACAAGGCAAGATGGCCGAGCGGTCTATGGCGTGTGACTCAAGCGAAAGCTTGCCTGCTAAGCAGGTTTCTCATCCTCGTAAGAGGGCGTGGGTTCAAATCCCACTCTTGTCATTTTTTTTCTCTCTGGGGTTTTTTTCTGGCGACCTTATGCAGCAGACTAGCGCTCCTATTAACAGACCCCATCCTCATGTACTTTTTCTTGAAAAAATTACTGCAGCCACTGACCATTGATCCAGTTACGATGTTGGTGGTTTGACCATACGCTGATACAAGTGACACTGCTCCCGGACCCTTGCTTTGACCGCGGACTTCTGTGGCTGAGTTGATCGAATTTATTGTTCTCTGATACAAGTATGCATCGTGTATTTAAGTTGTGGATGTCAATCCAGACATATTACACAAAATTACCACAGTTCCTCATTATTTAATTGCGACCTCTTCCCAACTCGATCCAGTACCACATATTTTTATCAAGTACTCGTGCTTTCACTACATCACATAAAATGATTGAAGCACTCCCCCACAATGTTCACTCGTCTAACAACTCAATCTCAGCTCCGGGTCCTGGGGGACTTGACATGAGTGAAGCCACCCTTGCTAGACTCTCCCGTGCAGAGCTGCAAAAGGTAGCTAAGGTGTGTGTTGCGTTTCTGGTCCTGAGGGCCTGCCACTGACCTGAAAATAGGCCCATAAAGTAAGAGCCAACATGAAGAGTGCGGTGATAATCAAAGAGTTAGTAAAACTCTACAAGTTTGTTCCGCCACTGTACGTCCCCTGCTTCATGATCGATATTATAAGTGGTCCTGATGATCGTTCAGTCAAGACGAAGAGAGCGAAAAACCTCCGAGAAAGAAACCCCGAACGACAAGGGAGGGTCCTTCTGCTGCTGGTCCCTCAAAACGAACCATAGACTTACCAATGGACAGAAGTTGTAAGTGTTATACCTTGCGTCACAGTGCAAGAAATCTAACATATATCTAGTTGACCACCCCATCATCCGGGAAGATCCCCCCACATCCTCTTTGCTTCTGGCAGCCGTTACTCCGGTAAAAGCAGCCGGAAATGCTGCTGGCATAGCGCCTCAGAATCCAGCGGGAAGGTCGCCAAGCCTTTCACCACTAGTACTGGAAAGCAGTGAACACCCGGCTGCAAAGGATAACTCCAGTGATTCAGGTGGTTCTTTCTTGTCCTACGGAAGTCCCAGTCAGCAAGGACTTTACAAATCCCCCGTCAGCTCACGTGCAGGAACACCCTCTCCAGAAGAACCCCAAATGCTCAACCGGGCTGTGAACATCATGAAGCAGATCACGACCGACGATCAACGCGTTCTTGCCCAGGTCGCCACTCTCCGCCAGAGAGCGGCGGTGCTGAAAGAACAAGGGAAGAATGTCCGGGACATCGTGCGCGTTGAGCGGGGGCGCCGCGAGAGATTAGAGGCCTACTTCACGTACTGGAGGGAGATTGCGCCTAAATGGCCGAAAGATTGGATATACGAGGAAGGCGAAGAAGATCGGATCCGGACAGAGCGTGTGCTAAAGGCTATGACACCAACGCATGTGCTCCGCTGACTTTGAGTTGCTCGTGTTTCTGAACACTTTGTCGATAGGTTGCCATCAACAGGTCCAACAGGTCCACCCACCTTGCCTTTCGACGGAAGAGACGCTCCGTGAGTTTTCATTTGCAGTTTGATTATTTTCCGACTCAGCTGACAACGACTATCAGGAACTCCCACAGGGAACTCAGACGCCGTCAGCTGCAGCCACGACAAAAAGCTTGGGAGCAGGGGAATGGGACAGCTCCCCCTCCTGCAGAAGACAAACAGGGAGGCGAACGTTCCATTCCCTTGCCTTCGCTACAGTTGTCCACCAAAGGAGCGGCAAAACGAAAACATTCCACTTAAAACGTTCAGGGTTCGTACTTCGAGCTTGATCGACAGATATTACTTTACCTCAGTCGTGATATATCCCGTGATAACTTGTATCACTCACAAGTCGTGTACTTGCTATACCGTAATTAATAATAACGCCTCATAACTTGGTTTATGGACTCCGAGTCAGGGTTAACCTGTGTTCCCTAGTTTGATTCGTGCTGTATAATATATTCACTGTTCAGTAATGGTCATTCTAAAAGAAGATGAATATGCGATTGAGTCTCAGTATCACTGGTACACCAGATCTGATGTTCAGCTGTCATGCATAGTTCGTCACGGGTGAAATGTTAACCCACTGCTGATGCATGATACCATCTGGTAGCGAATACATAGTATATCAGTGTCAAAACCTTAGGAAGACAAGCAAACTGAAACGAGACTGGGAGCCGTTTGAAGTTAGTATTCTCATTCAGCTTATATATAAATTTCTGGAGGTACATACTAGAGAAACAAAGGGAAGACTTGTAACAAAGGGAGTCCCCCGTAGTTAGGCTCTGAAAGAAGTGGATGAAAGTTGTAGTTTACCTATAGAATGAAAATTTTAGTTCTTCCGACTCCTTGATGACAAAGGAGAGAAGACCTTTATCATCTACAATCATCTACCTTGTTGCGGTCACTGGTGTTCTTGGACTTATCCTATCCTACGGAGCATTCTACAAATCCGATCTCATGACAAATACCACGAGCGATTTGAGGGTGCATCTTTGATGAACGTGCACTGCAAGCCCGGCTATGGGAAGTTACGGTTATGGCAAAATAATACTGTTTTGCGACGCTTTCTATCGTTCAATGGCTCCACAGTTGAGCATGAGTGAGAGGCGACTGATTTTGGACTATGTGGAGGTGACTGTAAAGGAGCGGGAGGCGGAAGAAGGCAAAAGTCTGACTTACAAACTGGCCATCTCTTACTATTGCAATATTGGTCGATATCCTAGAATGCTCGATTCAGCATGTTATCACAGGACGACGCGATCGACATTTCCTTCGATATTTGTACCTTCAAGTTTCAACGTCCTCAAAATTTGAACTCGTAGCGAACTATTCAAGCCTGTTGAGGACCGAGCCTCGAGCTACGTAACTAACGTCTTCGAGAACCACGATGTCAATGTGGTCTGGGCATCCTGACTTAGTGGTGGCACTAGACTCTGTATTTCCTTCTTCGCGACAATCAAAAAAGCAGTGACGTTCAAGATACTTAGTCGATGGAGTCTCGACAATATACATATGACAATCCCAGCTTCAGCATTTCTGGTCCGGGGGTGTCACGCACTACAGCCCCTGTGAGCAAATTGTCTGTCATCTGACTATGTGGTCATCGCTACTGGATTACAGATTATTTGATGCGCACAATGTCCGCCCATCTTATGGATCACGCTCAAATCCGTGTCTAGACACCGCAGAGACGACTTCTCTTTTCATATACAAGCGCGTCGAGAGCCGAGAACGAGATAGGTACCTTCGAGAATAACAGTGAGTCTGGGTGCAGTCTCCCTAGCTCAAGTTACTTCGCGACAAAGAAGCAGTGGCGCATGTCCTGCGTACTACTATACGTCTGTACGTGTCAGATATTTATGACCTCGATGTTGCCTCTATCTAATAGTTGTTGACTACATGGAATGACTGCAGAGTTGCCCTTGGTTTGCTGAATTGACTATATTCGTTTTGCCGCCGAGGCGAGCTTCGCTGTCATTGCATCCCCATCACTTCTGGCCCAGAAGTGTGTCACGCGCTATCCAGTGAGTGATATGACTGACTATCATCTGACTATGTAGTCATGGTCGTTATATTTTACGCAGGTCTGGGTGCGCATATTTACTTCTGAGGACACATGATGACTGCATCAGGGGCCCCATTTTCTGTGGATGACGGTCATATCCGCGCCCAGACACCACGGTGACTTCCTCCTATTTCATATATTTCTAAGCAAGGAATCATACATATCCGCACTATTCTCCAGACAGGGGTTATCTGGAGACTTAAAAGCAGGACCCGTTCGCTGTTTAACAACCATCGCCTCAAACAACCTTCTAACAAAGTGAGTCACAGTTAGCAGCACATCCATGGTTGATCATATTCATATCCACAGATTATAGCAACTATGTCCGAGTCAACAGCTGCCTCACAATCCGCAAACAGGTCCGACCTTCTCCCCACCAACTTCGTCGGGACCACCATGTGCGCGGTGCAGAACGATGACGGGAAACTCCGCGTCTACTTTCAAAACAAGGACTACCAGATGTTCGAAATGTCGTTGAACGACCCAAAGAGCACGAGCTATACCCTGCTCAAACTCACCAGCGAACACATGCCTGCTGCTCGTATCAACACGCCCATCGCAGCCGTGGCGGGTCACAACTTGCAAGAGGTACGAGTTTCGAGGCTGGCCGTGTCATGCCTCATTATCTCATTCTCATTTCACCACTACAGATCCGCGTCTATTACATCACTGTGAACAGTCGTGTGCAGGAGATGCGCTACAACCAGCGCCATGGCTGGCAGAAAGGCGAGACCATTGGCACAGCTGTTGAGAACAGCACCTGCTTGTATGCGCAAGGCCGGATTGTTCAGAATGAGGCCATGCTCAGGGTCGGGTTTCAGTCTGCGAAAGAGCCGCAGACTATCACAGAGGCCTACACTCAGAAAGACGAATGGAAGACTCGTATTCTCTAAATCGGATAGCGCATTTCGGCTCGTATAAAAAAAGAAAGTGATCAGGTTACGAGATTTACTAGTAGTGTCAAAGATGTTGTTTGTACGACTACGAGGAAATATGACGTGTTCGTGAATTGACAGCACCGCTAGGCTGCTACGAGGTTCACCTGCTCAGTCTGCAGTCAGCCATCTTGTCCAAGGGAATTACAACGGTTCACTCCAATCTGACCCAAATAATAATGTTGAATCTAAGCGCACACAATGAAAGCCTACTAGGTTCCCAAGCAAGGAATCCTGCACCAAACCCTATCACATTCGTCTGCCCAATCTGCCACGCAAGACCTAGTATATACCTAGTGATGGCAACGAAAGGGAGAGCAGTAGACACACAGATATAAAAAAACAACGCAAATACTACATGAGTGGCGGGATAAAATAATAAAAGCAGCCGCAGGTTGTGTCCGAGTTAGAGACTTAATGGAGAGCAGGAAAAGAGTAGCTGCTGGAAATCGTTTCGTTCAGTGCTCTCCTCTAAATAAAGGACCGTCAGGTGAAATTTCCCCTCCATCATACGGCGATGGGAACTGCCTTTGTCTCGTCCTTCTTCCCTCCCGCAGCCTTGGCCTCGTCGATTGCCCTCTTCGCAGCCTCCTTCTGCTTTTCGATGTCCTTCAATTTCTCCTTCACATCTTGCGGCTTGTTAAATGTGACGCTTCTATGATGACTTTGAGCGCCCATGCTCCCCGTCTCTGGGGCATGCACATTTACAAGGGGTGCAGTCGTGGACAGGCCACGGTGAAATGTAGACGGGAGAACCCGCCCCTCAGGGTGTTGGAAAGGGCAAGAGGCACGCGTGCAACCTGCACCGAAGCGACATTGTTGCGCAAAGTGATTTGTTTTTGGAGGATGCGTGTACGGGCAATTTGGGCGTGTGCAAGCACCACCGAAACGACATGCGACAGTGTGCTGAGGAGGCCCAGTAGTGGTGGGTGGGACTGGGGTGTGAGTTGCGCCTGCGACTGTTGCTGGGTGAGCTCGTGCTACTTTATAGAAAGACAAAGGACAACATACCAGGGTTTTTGACAGCAGGGCTGACATGCGACTTGATACAGTCCTTGTCCTTGCAATCCTTGCCTTTCTCGCACGCTTCAGTACTAAGTACAACGCCGCTCTCAGCAGTAGCGACGGGAGAGGGATGAGAATACCGGCACTGCGAGTTAGTGCACTTGATTCCGAATTTACATAGCGTAGGTGAGTGCGGGCGTTCGGGGAGGGCATACGCTGGTTTTGGAGGAGTATTGGATGACACGGCGCTTGCAGGAAGCGGAATGGGCGCCACTATTGGTGTAGTTTGTGCGGGCTCAGCTATTACTGAAGTGGGAACCGGCACAGGGGTAAGCACTTCCTCGATGGATGGTGGAGCAGGTGACGAGCCCATGTGCCCACCCCGTGAACCTCCTCGCCCCCGACCTCCTCTTGCTCCACCCCGACCTCTGCCATTCACTCCATTCTGCTGGAAGCTTTGTCCATTCACACCTGCACCACCGTTGAACATCGCTGGATCCCCACCCTGCTGCATTGGGTTGAATCCAGGCATACCCATACCAGGGTTAAGCATGCCCATCGAGTTCGCCATCTGCGCCATAAGAGCCATTTGACTTAACATCATTTCTTGTAGCATCAATGGATTTGCCTGCATTCCCAACATTTCGGGCATCCCCATACCATTTGGGAAGCTCATCATCGTGCTTGCGTCGGGCGCGGTATTTGTGATGTTGTCAATACGTGCTTGGACTTCATCTCGCCCACCTTGGAAGCGTGGAACAGGTCCTGGACCACCGACGCGGTCAAGGAGACTACGTTGTGCGGGTGCTGGATTCTGCATAGCCCGGGGACCGGTGGGTAGGTCCATGCGTCGGGACTTTGTTGGATGAGTAGATGGTGAAGGTGAGCGAAGACGCTTTTGAGATGTTGAAGCAAGGGTGGAAGAAACGGCTTGTTGAAACAGTGGTGCACCTGCTCGAGGACCATTAGGTAGGCGGCGCGCAGGCTCATTGGAGGGTGGATGGGTGATAGGTTTCGAATCAGTAGGTGGTTCTACAGGTGTTGAAGATGCAGCGGACGGTGCTTCAGATTCTGGCGCGCCTTTGGCAGCTTCAGCGAAGAGCCAATCTGTGAAGCTTGGATCTGGTAGTATTGTCAACAAACCACAACGCGCAGAGCACTACGAAACATACCAAAATCTGGGCCAATTACTGGAAGAATAGTCAGTAATGAGATTTTGGAATACAAAACCCTACTCACAATCCATGAGCTCCGAAGTTATTTGTGCTGTGCAGCGCGCGATAAGCCAGTGTTAGCAAAGAAGCTCTTGATTCCACATACCTGCTGTTTTATTGTTTATAATCATAATGGTGATATATTCTGCCATGACAGGATCTGTTCCAGCAGTGAGTGTCGAAGGCCTAGCAGTAAATGAGACTGAGCGCTCACCAGCATCGGCACTGAAACTGCGAGCTGTGAGTTCATCCTGAATGGATTTCTGCACGAAAAAAAATGAGTTGGGCAAAGAAGTGAAGCAGTATGTGACAAAGACATACTTGTAGAGCAGATGCACGGTCAGTTCCGATGATAAGACCGAAGGGCATGATGGAATGAGTGCGACAGCGACGAAGGCGGCAACTCCAACAAACTCCCGCTACCGTCTCAAACATGACTAAGCCGATGCCACCCCGATCTCATAACATGAACAAACTTTGAATTCGTCGCGGCCCCTATTATTTCTCTCATCACATATTTACAACTATTACTACGTTTGCAATCTCTCTCTCTTATAAATGTCTTCTACTGTTTAATTTTTTACTATATGCCAATCCACACAATTTCAAGCAGCAATAAGATGGAAGGAATCAACTTTTGCTTTGCTCGCTCCTGCACATTCACAGCCTCAGAGCGACCATACGACGCCAGGCCAATTGTTTGTTGTGATAGTTGTGTTCCCCAAGTTTTTGCCTCTTCCAATGTCCAAATAGAACGTTTTCGTGGATGGTATGGTCGGTTGTGGACAATAAGCGCCACAGTTGCATGCACGCTCATCTACATGTACTCGGAACAGTGCTGTGATTAGATAGTACAAACCCCGTCTCATATACTTTCCAACACTAAAATGGTTCTAAGATCGCTTCTTCTTTTGAGATAAATGTAGTGATAGATTAGTCCCTTATTCTACGCAGTCCAGAGAGAGGGTACATGGAGACAATCATTTTTGGCCCTCTGTACATATGTAGAGTGCGCATGAACGATTTGAAATTTTGAGCTACAAGTCACGCAAGGGAAATTCTCAGTTATACGTCGGAAAAGTCACGAATAAGAATCAATCAACTGGATACTGATTGCAAACAGATTTACGAACTCGAGATACCCTAGCAAATCTGGAATACTTGCACAAAACGCAGGACACAAACCAAGTTCCGTCATCAGCAAGCTCTTGATCCGACACCACCAAAGAGACGGGAGGTACCAAAGATGAAAAATGAACAGCGGCAGAGAAGAAGCAGAAGCCATCACGATAATAGACAGCGAGCACAAGAGAAGGCGAAATATGGCAGGAGACTCGTACGGTCGCCACAGAATTACTGCGCAAAAAGTACAGATAACAACTATAGTTTGGGACCGGGAAGATCGTGAATCATGATGAAGATCAGTTGCATCAGGACCCTTTTCGAGCCTGGAATAATCACTCCAAACTCCGAGCAATCCTACGTGGCTCGCTTGCTTGAGTAGATGGGGTTTCTTACCGATCTTAGTGCCTCCAGGCATTCCGTATTGAGTATGGGCCGACGTCACTGTCTCTGGAAGGCTGATCTTGTTCATTGATGAATATTTGTGCCAAGACCTCTAGAAACACCTCCTTCAGGTATTATAGTTTCAGTGAGCATCTTCCAAGTAAAAATCCTGTCAATACTGGTGAAAGTACGTGTGCATGTATTTCTGATAAAGGCTCGAGGTGACGACAACTCATTAAGTCGGGCAAGGTGCTATACAGGTCAAACGATTATTTGTTTGACTTGAGTGGAGGATCTGGCCATTTAGTTTGAGTATTTGCATCATATCTGGATATTGTCACCTACCTCATTCGGCGTTGGAGTGCATGCATCGAATTTGTCGTTACCTCCTTGCTGTTCACTATGCGAGGGAATTATCTGGCGACGTCTGGATCGTAGGACTTGCCTTGCACACTGCTCGTCGCACAATCATCGAATCAATGCGCAAGGTGAATCCTACGTCACGTAGCAGCACTCGTGGAACGGAGGAATGGTAGGTCCACCGTTTCTACCTGCCGAGTATTTAGGTGACGCGGCTGCGACCCCAAACTCAAAAATTGGACAATGTAGTAAGAGAGTAAAGCACTCGAGCGCCAGGGGAATATTTTCTCCCTTGACATAAGGAAACACTTCACAGGAATGAATGTCAAGTCCGAGCGCGTTCCATTTGTTGAAATGACATGCACCGCTTTAGTATATTTGAAACACGCGGTTGAGGGCTACTGGACTAGCGTGGTCAAGCACGTTCAGACAGCTGTCAATGCGATCACCGACTACGTCGGGTCTAGCAATAAACATGTCGATATTTAGAGCAACTTGAAGTAGAAGAAATGGAAGGAACTCACCATCGGAATACCGGCACTGTTACTACCGGTTCGTACCATGCGAGACGAACTAACTCGGCGTATGCAAACTAACTCGGTCCAGTCCACCTGAAAACGAGCCCGATCGTACTGCTACACCATCCTCTTCTGCGACTACGCCATCATCTAAAAGGAGGGTATCCGTATGCATCTACCAACGAGGCCGGCCACCCCTGCTGTCATCACATCATACTCCTTGCGTTTCCGCTGCCTATGAGTTCGCAGAGAGAGAAAATGACATCAATAAGTAAGGCCCCCATAGAACAGATTCCTGCGCACCGTGTCTACAATTTCACCATAAGAGTATTAACATGAGTGCAGCTCCCCAGGGCTGTGTGCGTCGACTTTGGTGGCGGCCGCAGATCATAGGCAGATTGACAGCGCAGAAATCATAAGTAAAAATATCATCTAGTGGGTGGAGTGGAAGGTTAGAATAGGAAAATGACAATCAAGACAGTCGCAAAGCCTGCCCCTGATATAAACGGCGGTCGGGGACTAACCGTGGGCATGTTAAAAGCTGGAGTATCCCTCTCGTCGCCGGCGTAGTTGGAGCACTCGATACTGCGGGTGATAGAACAAGCGAGGGTTCGCGCCTAGGCACAAGGCCGCGACTTATCCCCTCCATACAAAATGACATGTGTCCCCCACGTAAAATTGACGCCATGCTGTCAGAGACGTTTGCCGGGCAGGGTTGCCCGAGATAATCAATATTATCCAAGACATGAAGAGGCAGTGTAGGAAATACCTTCACGGAGATCCTGTCTTTGGAACACGCCCAGAGTCCGTGAACTTTCTTTTAAACTCCTAAATAATCCATGGTTTGTCTGCGGAGCAAACAAAAAAAATTAAGGTCCGGCGGGCGCATCAGAGAAGACTGCGCCTGTCGTAGAGATTAACACATAGCACTGAATACCGTCCTCACTACGATGATACATTAAGCGAGTATGAGAATATCAGCAAGGCTGTACGCGCAGCATGTTCATAAAGGCGTACTTACTTTTGTGCCATCGTGGAAAATGAAACAAGCATCTGTTTGACCATGGATGATGTCGGGCATGCGTCCAGTCCATTACGTTGCCTTGAGTCAAGGGTTTCGTTACCGCCATCGTTATCAAGGGTGTAATTGATGCCCTCTTGCCTCATTTTTTCGCGTAGCCACTAAGAACTTCAACGAGTTCGACGCAAGTAGAGATTTCAAAGGGACATGAATCGACCACGATTTGGATTGGCAATACTCGCGTTTAGCAATACGCCTTCGAATCAACGTGCCAAACCGCTAATAAACCATTAGCTAATGATAAGCCCAAATGAAGGGATACCTGGTATATCTATCACCCGCAGTCCGAGATCAGTACTTGTATGAGAGTGCGACATTGCGCTGTCACACATGCCTGCAACACTCCGAATCATATTCCCGAAATCTTGCCGCAATCACTCATATGGAACTTCGGGGCCAATCACAAACGACAAATTGTCACCCATAGCAGTAGAATCTTGCACCGATGTATTTCAATTCGGCCCGCAGTGACTTCGCACCGTAGACGGAAGGCTCTGCAAAACCCATTAGACGGAAAACGCTGGTTCTGAGTATGCTACGCCGAGAATGGAGAGTATGGTAGCATTGCCTCTTGCGCCGCTCTAAACGAACCATCTATAGGGAAAATGCTGCGGTATTGCGGGAAGGAGATTGTCATCTATGATGCTTGTGAAATACCTAAACTCACTGGGGCTCGGGGAGGCTCGGTACACGTCTTTAGTTTTTTCTGTGATTATGTGTCGAACAATCTAAGCGAACGTAAATCAGCCACAGCCTGAGCCTGGAATCGGCAGACTTTCCGAAAGGTCTGCACGAGACGGAGAAGGAGGCTGGGGCACGGAGGGAAACGGCTAATAATGAATAAGCGCGAATGAAACTTGTGTTGAGGCTTAGCTAGCGGCGTGATGAAATAGCACGGCTAACGTTTGGCGACCGACGTACTTCGCGTAAATACATCACTTGCAAGACGCCCAGTGCCCACGTGTCTGCGCATAGTCGGACCGTCTCCAGCCTCGAAAGTCGACTTTCCTGAAGCACTGTGCGATCAAATGCGATCAGTCTAGCCTGCAGCGCTGTAAAGAAGTTTTTACCGTTCTGATCAAGGTGGCTCTATGAAAAAGTCCTGACCGTTCTACTAATCTGATCAAGGTTTATGCCACCTTTATGGTGGACCACAGCTTGCTATTGGATGATGTCGATCCGCGGATAACGTGCAGAAATCCGATTAGGACTTTGAATGCAAGATAAGTACAGCCAGCTGTTGAAACCCATGCAGATCGCATAGTACCTCAGCGGTCCGAACCTGGCCCGAAGGCGGACCTGCTATCACGAATCCTCCTCGGCTCGAAGCCTCACGATTAGCTGAAAGTCGAGGTACGTAGTAAATCTGGTTCTTCAAGGGTAAACAGCCTTATCAACATCCCTCTTTCGGCTAGCCAGACTCGCATAACGGATCAGACGCTAGTTTTTCATTCGGCCGATCAAAAGAAGGTCTGAAAATGGTGGCATCATGGGTTCTTCGGAGCCGCCAACTCAAACCCTCGTACCCTAGAACGTGGTCGACGTTGTAACGTCAGACAACGTTTCGTTTCGCGATACCTCATGATTCCCAGCTGTTTAGAAGGGCAGTTCAGTAAGCATTTGATACAGTTTTCTGCTTCTGGCGTAGTTAAAATACATCAGATGTTCACGCTATGATTAGGATCCCTGAGGTCGTGTTTATGGTAGCAATCAAGTCATAACTTGTCTCTAACGAGGCTATCCTAGATGCGTGGCAATAAGGGTTGGGTTTGCCAGCTTTGATGCGTCTTGTGGATAGCAGTGGCTGGCATGCGTCTGACCTGCTCTAGTACCCTGACAATCTCTGTAAAGCGAGAGACAATTAGATTGAATTAACCAACGAGTTCAGAACGGACGAGCCAGTTCGAAGAAGATCGTAGAGAATCGCCTGTAGCTAACTCATTGTACCAGATAAGTGTTGGCGCCGATATTACGATCAGGGATAAATTTGAAACCATTCTTCTGCACCACGGAATGCGCCCTTCCGCCGAGCCGGCGCTCGCAGCGGATCACAAGCGTTGTGAATGGAAGCGGAGGTGACTCGTTGAGAAGACGAAGTATACATATTCTGGTTCACAAGATCACTGCACTGCCGCCCATACTTACTAATGTCAGCACCGGCTTCTGTGAAAACAAGCATAAAATAGACCTTTTAACAATACGCATGGGAGACGTTTATAAGCACCAATGGTTAGATATTGATTAATGATGGATGCTACGGTCAACATTAAAGGCTTGCACTCTATTCGCCGAACCTGTTTTTCGATCAGAAACTTGACTTTTTAGAAAGGTGAGCGTCGATACTGCGCACCATAGTTCGATAAACCATCATGGTGGAGAATATGGGCGCCACCGAAAGTGGACACCCACCCGAGTGCCATGCTCCCGAGGGAATTGCAAGCCGATTTTGGATACGTGCTTGTGTGGCGCAGCAGCGTGACACCGAGTTGGCCGGCATTCCAAAACGAATTGGAAAGCGCGTCCAGGCAATATTAAAGAATGGTTTGAAGCTACGACATTCACGGCTTATCAGGTGCATTCGAAGCTAGCGGAATGTTGGATCAAGATGGGCGCCGACGCAGCGGCTAGGGTTGCGTGAAACGACAAGGCTACTATGAGGATTGTTGTGATATACATGCCTTCCCAAGTCGTCACACAAGGCTTGAACATAATAAATTGACTGTTGGTTTGCAATGTCAAATAACTTTTGAGGAAGCGTCAGAGCCGCCAACAACGGAATGAACGTGATCATAATAAGGTTGTACGGTACTCACTGCCGTGTCGTCAACGCCTGGCTTGAGCCATGGAGATAGGCAGAACTGCACGTTGCGACGTTTATGGGCTCTGCGCTTGCAGGCACCATGTCGCTGAGATGAAGCAAGAGGCACAGCGGTCCAAAATAGAGTACGTTGTCCGTTCTCGTTGAGCTTGGTACTGGTACTTTGAGCATTCGGTTGGTAGCCGATTCGTTGATATTCACGTTTTGTAGTCACGTCGTCCTCCATTCATCACTGGTTGATGAGCGTCCTGAGTCAGCAGTTGTTCGGAGTTCCCCATACCACTCACTCCCGCTCACCCCAATTCATCATTCAGTAAACCTGAAACAGCGCCTCACCAGCAATCTACTGTACTCAAGATAAACGATCCACAGGAACGACGAAACTTTATATTGTTTTAGACACACAGCAGAGGAGAGTTTAAGATTCCAGTTGGCGCACGCGAACAGCACGTGAACGAACCATCTTGGAACGGGCGCATCATTGGCAAGCTCAAGTAATCACCGCGCGCGCTCAGTTGGACAAAAGATCTGTCACCGGGGAACAAGACCGCCCACCAACTCACCCCAAAACGACATGACCTCAGACGAACATGGTAATTTGCTACATGCGCCGCAATTAATCAGGGGCGCAAGGGACGACATACTATGATTGTAGTATAATTAATCCTCACTTGAAAGGATATTCCTGTGTTGTTTGGTAAGTTCTACACCCATCAAAATCAGACTGAAACTAGCACAGGAAGCTTTTGGGCGCCTATGCACTCACGTTGAGTCAAGGGATACACTGATATATTGTAGTTGGACACGAGTAAGATGAGCTCAGTTTGAGCGCTACGCATCGGGATCAGTTCGCTCAGTGGTTCGCGAGCGGCCAAGTTGATGGTAACCCAGGGTGGTGGTCGGTTTGCGAGCCTATCTCCGTATCAGAAACGTTGGTATGTTTGAACTTACATACTTGGGACCTCGCAACATATGATTGAAATTTGAAAACCGTTGAGCCCACAAAACGTGTTCCAATGATTACTGGCTCATATACTCCGATCAGAAACCTGTGCAACGAATTCAGGAGCGACACTGCAGAATATTACAGGGTCAAGTAGGGGTCGGTCAGATCATAACGCACTTGAAGCCTGAATGATACTGTTATGCTTCCAGAACAACACCGTGGGTGTCCCGATTCAATAGCAAGGTACACTCGGCCACTCTTGAACGTGTCCGACCTGCACGACGGCGCCGATAATTACTACATCTTACGTCAAAGAAAAAATGGGTCGAGAACATAACACGAAATGGAAGCAACGTACTTGCGTTCTTGTGAGAGCACCAGTACAACTTGAAAAAACGTTTCAAAAGAAGAAAATCTGCATCAAATATTAGCGTACACCAAGGGTCATGCGCACGGTTCGACTGCCGAATCTGCACGCTTCATTGTATTCCGGGTCGGCGATGGAAATTAGTTAGGCCGCCAGTAGCGACATGTTTATCGGCAGCCGCCTTTGTGGGGTGATTGGGGAAAATATACTCGGAATGAAACACACGTGGAGTGTCCAGACCCGCTCGAGGCTATAATCTCCACTCGCAAGTTTGGATCGCACTGGATATCGGGCCAAGAAAGAGGGGCAGCAACGCGGAACAAGAAAATACTCCACCTCAATTAAACATGCTCCATCCTGCTCGATGCTAAGCCTCGGCGCAAACGGCCTCCTATCAGACACCAGTTATACTTATCATATATCAAGAATAACAATAACGAGCTCCCATCAAACACAGTGGAGATATAGAAGAAGCCTATCAGGGTCGATTCTGTAGATCACCGTGCTCGAGGAGCATGTGTAGGTACCATAGCTAGCAGGAGACTCATAAGAACACGCTGAGAATGGCATTTCCAGATGACATTTCATAGCGGCCGATAAGCAATTCGTGTGCGTCAGATGAAATGACAGCTTACTACATACCTCCTTTAGCAGAGCATCGGACGGGTGCCCGAGGCTCCATCGATGCGTCAACTCCCAAAAGCGCTGTAGTTCTTTTTATCATATCCCGGACCGTCCAAGACCGACTATCATATGACTATCTGCGAATATTGTGGTGGGTATGTAGCCTATTAAGCTACGTCATGATCGGTAAATGATCAACCATTTATGTTTGAGCAAGCGGGATTCCCATGTACGCAGGTCATCCATTCGTGATGGCATACTAGGCCATATCATTGAAGGCCAGTGGTGATGCTATGGTACATGTGATAGGGCTCAACTAAGGCAACAGAACAACCGTGACACGTATCATTGGATTGGAATGGCAGACACTGCAATAAGGCCTCCGTGATATCGGGATTTAACGTGATGGCGCAATACGCATCACATGATACCGACGGTCTGAGTCTGCAACGCCCGAGAGTTGCACTGCTACAGTAGTTATTTTATCGCCGCTATGACCGAAGGGGGATGGTTTGATACTCACACGAAACGCTATGTATAATTCCATGGAGCTGAGAGTGGACTAACACGCGCCGTCTATCTAATGCACTGAGTTTTAAAACTGCGCATCCGTGGGGTGTGTTTGAAGATAACTAAAAAGCTTCGTTGACGTGCTAGCGATTGAGTCGTAGCATGTGAACTGCAAAGGTATCAATTCAATTACGTACTCACAACATGTATGAAGGAAGGTATCGGACAGGCTTGAAGACGAATCAAAGAGACTCATGGTGATTGTGAACACTAGCTTCCGCGGATCTACAGTCCGTGTCAGGGGGCAGTCACCTCTGAAGAAATGCAAACGCTTCTCTCGAACGGATCATGTACATGAGAAAGCAGTTAATGTACATTGATAAGCATGACTGACGGATGACGGTCGGGATGAAGCTCTGAATTAACCGGAAGGACAGCGAAAATTTAATGAAGGTGATCGGGTATACTTAAAGCCGTATGGAATGTCAAAATAAGTGACGGTAGTCTGAGTGAGCGTTGAGCCGCGTGCGTCGCAGTCTCGCAGTGAGTACAAGCATGGCCCCAGAGTCTAGGAGGAACAGGAACTTTGTATTGTGCTATGATGTCGGAACAAGGAACTTGAGAAGCATTGCCACATCGGGCCTTGGCAAACCAGTTCGCGGCGTGAACCGAGGTCTCACTGCCAGCTGTGGGTCATTTAGGTATGAGATTATAGCGCCCACAATGACACAGTCGACGTATATATAACAGGCCGTTGGAATCGTTAAAATTTCCACACCTCTCTCCAACCGCTATACTCAGCTCATCACTTTACGCCGTTTTCATAAAGCGGCAACCTCTCAGATCGTAAATAGGGCTTCTATTGCTCCTCGAGGCGATTTAGCGAAACATAAAGATTGAGCACGCAGAGTTGCAGACTAGCCATTGTTCCTGGTGAGTAGATTATGTAATTCTTTTTTTTCATTAATTAAGATATATAATTTTTTTTTCTTTGCCTCGTTGCAAACGGGGTCTATTGAATCTTGAAGGGTGCAGTGACCTTGCCGTTGCTAAACCTATCTTCGCATCCCATGGCCTTGGTTCCAATTCATTTTCCTTCTTTGCTTTCACACTGCCCTAATTCTTATATACTCCGTCATTCTTCCTGTCCCGTTCTAACTAAACTCCCAGACGTTGACACTTGCACTTTCAGATCAGCCTTCGCGACACCACACCGCCCGTTCCACTCATCATTATGGCTGCTGTTCATGGACCTTTAGTACCTGCCCATCCTTCCCCATTCCGGAATACCCAGAGTGTTCCCCATTCGAGAATGGGCTATCATCCTGCACCTTCGGTCAGTTTTTAGTAGCCGTTCGTCACATTCATGTCATTCAACACACATACTTAGGCACCACCTAAACCTCAATCCACTCAGCCTACGACAAGACACTCTGACCCATTTTACGGTCACGAGCAGGTTTCCCGTTTATGCGCGCGGTTCATTACCCATCTTTTTGCCTGTCCAGAGTACCCCCCTTCGTCATCTAACTCCCAAGTAAAGCTTCCCCATTTCATCGCTTATGCCCTTCACCGCACCAAACTCCACACTTCGGTAACCTTTGCTGCCCTAGTTCTCCTCCAGCGACTCAAGGCGCGCTTTCCCACTGCTCGGGGATCTTCGGGTCACCGTCTTTTCGTATCGGCTTTCATGCTCGCGTCAAAGGTCATCTGTGACGATACTTACTCCAACAAATCCTGGAGTATCGTAGCCCAGGGCATGTTCCAATTGCGGGAGATCAACCAGATGGAGCGCGAGATGTGTCAGTATCTGGAGTGGGAGCTCAATGTGGATCCAGTAACGCTTGCGGAGTTCGAGGATATGGTCAAGAAGGATTTCGTAGGTCAAGGACCTTATCCCACTTACATTCTTCCCTCGTCGTCAAAGACAACCCCTCCTCCTACGGTAAATCCTTTCTCGGCTCCTCCAGCCGCATTGACGCCCGTGCCATCATATGGGCATCGTTATCCTTCACCTCCAAAGCCCGCTTTTCCTCCGCCGAATTCTTCCTATATTACCCCGCCAACAACGCCAGATACGCCATCACCATGTTATTCAACATCAACATCACCGGCGTCGACGGCATCGCCGCCAACACCACCAGGCATGGAGGATTGTACGGCTCGTATCGTCTCAGCTTCGTCATCTCCGGGTATCCCAAAACACGAGCCTGTGCCGGTACCACCTCCATCAAAGCACAAGATGTTCGCGTTCGCTTCGCCAGCTGTCTGGTGAAGGCGGCTCATTGAGTGCACTGTGGTTTTTGTTGCATTTTTTACCGCCACTTGCACACTCATTTTTGTTCGTCTTGATGACGCCGCTAACATATACACCTTCATCGCTGTCGGTCACTATCGGTCGGTCGCGGTGTGTTATTTACCAGGACTATCTATACCCTGCAGCATCATCACTTGGCCCGAGGTTGTTCTGGGACCGTGCTTCACTTACGCATTATCATCATATGTTGTGTCAATAGCGCATTACAGTATTATTTCATTAGGCATATGTACAACTATACTGAAGAATCAAAAAATGCCACAATCAGTCATGCAATATGGGAATGAATATGCAAGACTGATTGATTGATGTGAATCAAGAGTAATCGATCCCCTGCCTCGATGCACGTTGAAGCGACAAGCGATGGATCGCTTCCACGCACAGATATTTGCTTCACACACATGCCGAATCGTACGACAGCGGTAGATGATCGATTTAGTATAATCACTTGCGTTACTGCCAGCAGTCATTGTACAAAAGACAACGTTTAAGTTACAAAAAGGCCGCCGGAACCGATGATACCAGTTCAGGACGCTGAGTTTGACAGGCCTAGCAGTGATCTGCATGCTAGTGCTTCCCTTGTTCAACGTTAAGTGTAAGCGTGGCACAAAGAGCCTTTGAATTCAAAGCGCCACATTCTCATCCCCGTTTAGCTTGTACAAACTGACTGCCTTATCCGAGCGCTAGAATGCAAAGTTCTATCAGACCATTCCGATGGAAAAACGTTCATATGCCCAGAGGGCTGTACACGTTTTTTTTGGGGGGATGGTCGTGCCTTCTCCCGAACGCCACCATTTATGGTAGTGGCTTGGGTGGTGCACCTATCTCCGACCTTAAATTTTTAGCTGCGTTGCTGCGGCCTGGATCATCTTGGTCAATGATCCCCTTCCATTACAGCGAGACATTGCAATATTTTAAAGTGGCGTATCCAACAGCAACTTGGCAAGTACATATATACAGTGACTTAGGAACGCAGGGACTCAAATGATCATGACATTTTTTGTGACAGTGCTTATCTCACAATTGTCATCAGGGTACCGCGCGTGTGCCCCATCAAATTATTCATGCGCAGTGACATGGGCTCTTAACACATGCAGTTGTGCTAATCGGTCCATAAGAAGTTCATTCTTGCTTCTTGTCTAGCCGAGATAAGTGGCAGAAGCGGCTGTTTACGGCTCGTGAACGTATATTTGGTTTGTGATGAGCTCTGACTCCAAGATATGAGTCTGTGCCTCCATAACCGTGCGTCGTGGCTGGCGCGCCCATTCCTACTACCGTCCAGTCCAAGTTGATGCGGCCGTGCTTAGGATCTCACAGATCACAATGGGCTAATTTTAAAACAACAATCGAATGCGTTGTAATTGTAATCTTGGTCCTCAAAGACCAGGGGCCAGAACATGCTGTAGCCTCATGTCATCGATTTCGTAACCCTTGGTGCGGCCTTCTCCACAGGTGGCGTGCATGCCGACACTGAGTTCATTATTACCAGAGTCACTTTGCTCGAGTGGTAAAGTTAAGTTTTGGGCTTATAGATCATAACGCTGTCGAAGGCGCACATTACATGAGCCATGCTATGCGATCTTCTTGCAACCTGTTACAGTTTCATGCCTAGCAGACATGAGGTCTCG
Organism: Suillus spraguei; assembly: GCA_016800925.1. Taxonomy (NCBI): domain Eukaryota; kingdom Fungi; phylum Basidiomycota; class Agaricomycetes; order Boletales; family Suillaceae; genus Suillus; species Suillus spraguei. The sequence continues at coordinate 189,916 of JABCPU010000005.1, read as the reverse complement.
GTGCACAGAGTACGACACGGCGTTCATTGGTATGCCTGGAATGCATAGACTGTTTTGGCTGTCCTCTAGTAGTTTCCTAAACTGCAGCCACCAAGATAGTCGATGCGTTTGCCATTAGGAGCCTTCAGTTGCGGTCTGGAATGTAAGCATCTCACCATTTCTCCGCGGTCTTCTTTTTGTTTTTGCGTATTTTCACATTTTTAATGGCGCCAGTTCGAAGTATCATTATGAAGTTCCTCCTCGTGTCGTCACTTGCACGCCAATAAGGATTCTGGATTCTGTGCGCACCGGAGTTCTATATTCACCGGACTTTGATGATAGCGCGGCGCACTGGACCGTAACGCACTGCTCAAATCCCGTTGCGGTGGGCGGTACCAGCCATCTGACAGAAATCTGATATACCGATGTCGCGCACTGTTGTGTATTGGCATAATGTACTGGCAAAAAACACTGTCTCGCTGCGGATAGTGTACCAGTCATCTGTCAAGAGATCGATAAATTTGCACTAGACCTTTGTCTCCAAGAGTGACGTGCCCAACCCATCAGCGTTCACAGAACTGTGTTTTCAAGCCGCTGGCAGTCACTATTTTCGACCCTTGACTCTCGTTTTCGGGCACATGACGCTGCATTGATGGAATGTGGGGAACTCGCTCCATGATGTTCTGTGAACGAACATAGCTATGTACAGGTTTCGGCCATAAACTGTCTAGGTGTGTTTTTTGTTTCACTCGCAGGGTCAATTTGACATTTTTTGACAAGTTCTTACTCTTCACTTTCATACACGGGTCGCTACTGGTGAGAACAGAGGCTTTTTGGCTAAGTTCTCTTTTGTTCTAGTTTGCAAGTCCAACACCGCCACTGGATAGCACATATGTCTCCTATCTCGCGCATGCAAGCAGTGTTCGAGATTCGAAAGAGTATTGATATCGGACCTCTAGATAACCCTAGACTCGAAGCCCCTCTTTTTTAATTACCCGTCCACCCTTCCAAACCTGCACCCTTTATTATCACACGTTTGGATCGCATTGGGAAACACTCACCCGAATCACCAGTACTATAAACTATCTTCATAATGATTGGCAGGGGTCATGCAGGCCCGGCGGCCCTTCCTTCGATGTCATCTCTGACACACTGATACCAGCTGACACCTGTGATGATATCGCATCTTCCCCACAGTCAGGTTGTTTCGACTTTTGGAGTTTCTTATCTAGGATCGATAATCATTAACGCCTGTCCGTCGGTGTCACGTTCTGTAGAGAACATTCGAGATGTGATAGACGCTCATGACTTGACTCCACAGGCTTGGAGACCGCAAGCTGTAGTCGAGAAAATGTAGGTTATGTTGTCATATGCTGTGCTGTGTTTCCCTAAATACCTCGATCGGCTGGAACTGGCATTTAGTTGTCGCGGTACCTCGTGATCATCGTTTCAGTTGTCCTCATAAGTTCAAGCTTCTTCGCATCTGTCGGTCTGTGAGTATCATTTAGACTTTGGCTCACGACCACATAACTACATATCTGTCGTAGGATTGTTATCTGATCACTGATCATCAGTGTGTGTTCAGTCCTGTGTCTTCGAAACTCTTATAGAAGACGATCGCATCAACATATTCCTCGCCCTCACCGTCCTGTCGCCTCAGACGACCAGCCTTGGGTATAAGTCCAGCTTTCGTAAAGTTCAGTGCTTCCCACAACCTTCAATCGAAGTGATCAGTAAAGCACGAATACAAAAAAGATCGCCAAAGCTCACTTAAGACTGGCGACGTTATTATTATACACTAGATTAAACACGCTTGCCTTGTACCCCAACGCTGGTGCATAATGCAGAAATGATTTAGCGAGAATACGCCCATAACCACTGCCACGTTGGGAAGGGGGGACCACAAAACCTGCATTACAGATCTACAGTGGAAATTGCAGGTCAGCGAACGAGCCTAGTTCGTCTCAAATTCCGCAGCCGGCGATTCCCTTGCCCAACTGAAGCACACTTACATGGGAAGAACGCCCAGGGTAGTTGGGTTTCACCTGTGTTACCGGTTCCACAGAATTCGACATATGTGAGATTGCGGTGACACGATAGGCTAGGATCGCGACTGACGTAGTAAAACCCTGCGACGCACTCCTCCCATGTCTGCCCGTGTCTCGCAGCATCTAGACTTTGTTCGATCTCCCGCACCCCGCGCTCCTCGCTCTTGATCGCGGGCGGATCTCCTTTGCTAATGATTGCGATGAGCACGTCTCCGCCGAAGAAGTAAGCTCCGAAGGCTGTGGGATCCTTAATGTCTTCTTGTGGATACGTCAAGCCTTTGTCGACTTCATCTGCGAAAATGGAGTGGAGGTAGTTGAATAGACCGGTTTGGTTGGGCTCCACTACGGCCCGGTCGATGTGGTGTATGGTGACGAAAGATGGGGTCCCGAGATCTGACTTTACCCTGGAACTATCCCATAACGTACTGGGCAAATACGATGTCCTTTGCAGTCTGTTGATGACCCCGTAAGCAGACATTGCACAGGTATACAAGTGTGTATGGATGCAAGCAACCAGGAACCGAACTGGTCTTCAACTCTGTGATAGTTAGACTAGCGCTCGACTTCCAGAAGAGGTGTCCCACCTTCTGATCTTGCCTGCGGGACGTGCTCCCAAAAGCTAAGGGTCCCAACTCACTATGCCTTAAGGAGATAGTACACTCAGCCTTGCATGTGAGATTAAGTCGAAGCGCAGTCCTCAGTAAAACCCGTGTGTTCTAGCGTTATTTCTAAAAATTACTGACATGCAGGAGCTCTCTATCATCACCAATCGTAACGATAGTCCCTTGCCTATCCACGACGGCAGTTGCTCCGTTTCCGTTCCTCCACCGCTTGATGATCCTCTCGTCACTCCATCACCAAAAAAGACGTATCCGGGGATATAGCGGTCTACGAAGCTGCTCATAATGTTATCGAGAAATCCTTGAGAGGAAAAGAAGCACTCACATCTTGACTTGATCATCAGTCATGCCTTTTCCGCCATTCTTGGCTTTCATATTGTGTTCCTGTTGTAATCTCCATCTGTATATGATAGACAGCTGTGCAGACGGAGGCCCCTTTATCTTCAAAGAGTGAGTCGCATGCCAAGGGTGCGTCGAGAGCGAGGTACCTGTATGAAAGCATCAAGTGCATCCCACCACTCAACATATTGCTTTAATCGCTCGTTAACGGCCAGTATGTTGTCCACGGACACGAAGGTTTTCATGTCAAAGATATCAGGCTCTTTCCACCTTTCTTCGACAACCTCTTTACTCGTAGGGAAAAATCCCACGCACCATCCCTCCAGCACAACTACGTCCAGGGGGCCATTCACCGTCTCACCACGAGATACGCGGTCCCCCTTTCCATTATATAGACTCTTATCGAAGAAAGGGATTTCGACAGTCCCTGCACCAACTTCATTGATCTTTTTAAGGTTCTTGAGGACCGAAGTACCGAGAGGTACATCATGTGTTCCTGGCTGTCCCCTTCCCTGAAAAAGGATATTGCGGGGATGGCTTTCCGCAAGATTTTGGAGCCCGGAGTGCGGAAGATAGAGGTCGTCAATAGAAAGCACGGTAACGGCGAGAGCGTGTGGTGGGCTGGAGAGGTGGGCACGGAGGCGTGAAGTTAGGAAAGTCTTTCCGCTGCCTTGTGGACCTTGAACGCCCACAAATAGGGGGGTTGGTCGTGAGCTTGGTGGACATCGTGATCGATGTTCTTGTAACTGGTTGAGAACGTGTTGGGCCATGTGCTGCATGGCAGGTGGGTGAGTTTCTTCACTCATAATATGCAATGCTCGTAGGACGATACCGCTGCGCGGTAAACGTAGCGGTTGCAGCCTTGAAGAATGCGGTGGACCGCAAGAGCGTTCAGGCCATGAAACCAGTCAGGCCATGAGACCAGTCACATGAACACACTAGAGATTATCAATTAGTGTCTGTCTATTCTGAAAGACCAGACCTACGGGTTTGCGGCATTGCCACAATCGTGGGAATCAGTTCACCCGCCGTGCGCTCGCTTCAAGGTCACCAACTAGATAGCTCATCACCTATTGTAGATCTCAACAAGTAACAGTGCTAGGAATGCTAAGCAATCTGATTATCAGCGCCGTAAATCCATACTGTATCCTAACGACGCCTCGGAAAACTTTGCTGGACATCAAAAGTCATGGAAATGGTACAGCAATAAACACAGTCCAGTGCATTACGAATCTATAGGTAAGAGAATTTTCCGCATGACATAAAGCAGTAAGTAGTTTCTACTTGCTCCGCCGTAACGTGCCTTGCGACCTATGTCGAAAGGAATGTACTTGTACTTGATCATGTGCCTGGCAAAAACGTTTTAATTGTGATTACAAGACTGCAATATAGGAACGCACTGAATTTGCCGACGCATTGTCAATGCGAATAGAACACAAAAGTAGACCACGAGGATTGGCCAGTAGACTGGTACATCAAAGACCTCTGACACGGTACAGAAGAGTGACACGAGAGTGGCCCTTGTTGCGCTTAGCCTGTATAAATCGTAAATAGTCAGTGATGAGAAGCGGAACAATACAACCCATCGGTCGCACCAAAATTGCCATTCAGGGAGTCTTCTCACAAAAGGCCTAAACTCATCATCCCGCTGGGAGGGAAGTACAGGCACACTTTGGTCGCCGCCCTCTTCGATCTCGTCGGCAAGAAGATCATCCTCCAGTGAGGGGTCGAACTTGGGCTGCAAGAATGCAAGGAGCAAGTTCAAGAGGTAAATGGCCAAGCCATCTATTATAGAACTCCGTCAGGTACACTCCAAGCCAAAAAGACGAGCACACGCACAGCAAACTACACACGCATCCAAGTACCACAGACATAACTAGTGAGCCAGAGATTGTATACACAAAGTAAACACACAGACCAATGTACCACTGTTGACACGTAGCTAGTTAGTTTCATCCTGAGCATGAAATAATTTGATATTTACCCCTTGGGATAGAACAATCCTGAGCATGAAGAGCGCCAGCAGAAAGAGAGTCGCCAACCATCGCTGAAAAACATGAGGAGTCCACCGGTCAAGCGTTTGTTGGTATTGACGCTGGAACTTTGAGAACGATGCTTGTACGGAGTGGAAAGGGGTTACACCAGGTTCATCCGAAGACATCATCTTAACAGGAATCGTGACGAAGACAGAACCCGAGGACCGAGAATATGACTGAGTGCAAGCGTCGAACTTGCCGCAGCAGGCATTTTCAAGCGGCGAACGAATTCCATAGCATTCAATATCAACGCCAAGACTATGTTATTATATTTCGATTCTGTGATTGAAAATGATGGATCGCACACTCATGCGAACATGAAGAGGCTACATCATGGAAAGTTGGTAGTGAAACGAGCTGATTGTGATATAAGAACTTGAAACATTAACTGTCCTTGGAGCCCCTATATTATGCTCGGCAGCCTAAAAGATGAACGGCACAACAGCCTTCCTCTCCTTGGGGTACTCGGGAAAATTCTTGTGGTACCATTGATGGCCCTTGTATGCCCGAGAAATCATCAGAAAAACTTCTGCCCAGAAGAACAACCAAGGGGGTTGAGCCGTTCTCATTGTCTCCGTGAGCGGCATGAGGGCAGGTAATGGTGCGGCAGCTAATGCATAGCCGAACCATTCTAACCACTCGCAGAAGTAGTTTGGATAAGAGATATATCGGTAGAGGTAGCCATGGGGGATGGCATAGTGTTCCTTTCCGAGTTTGTTCTCGTTGCGTTTGCCTTTTGCTTGGGATTTACGGCGGATATCGAGAAGCACTTCATCGTGCAAAATATTTCCCGCAAAGCCACACGCACAGAGCATTATTCCAGCCCAGAAAGATGGACGAGAGAAAGCCCCCGCCAGAAACGCAGACGCAGTGGGAGACAAGAGGTAGGTGCCCATCAAAGCACCATTCACGATGTTGAATATAACAGCGAGGAGGGGCACAACGATGTGCGACTTTGAGCGAGATGGTGTTCGCAGAGGGGAAATTATTGCACGGTTAAGATAATGGACGATGAACAGGCTAGAGAGGATGACCTGGGGGGTGGATATCGCAGGCAACGATGACGCACAGGGCCCGCGGTACAGTACGGAAATGAAGGTGATTGGGGCGACTAACTCCATAATAATCCAGGACTTGATTCCATCCACGACGAAGATGCTGTCATTAGATGGAGCAAATCTTCCGAAGGGGGCATTGATGAGAAATTGAAGCGGACCAGCAATGGGCGGCAAGAGAAAGAAACATTTTCTTGTCACTAATCCGAGTTATATATGTTCAATTTACAAGTGCTGACGCTGAGCGCTGAGGCTTGCTTACCTTCATATAATTGTATCATTTTCAATGTCGTAATAGAACTTTGACGGGAACTGGTGGAACCAAATACCATGCTGACTCAGCATTCGCATACAGACCTTGTCCTTCGACTTAACACACTGAGTACTGATAGGTTCCTTGGCCATCGTTTCGCCAAGGCAATGTCAACTAATGGCTAAGTTGCATTTTAAACGAACCCCTGCCGAGGAGGCCAAACGGGCTCTCCGCAAGGCTCGAAAAGCTGCAAAGACGGCAAGAAAGCGGTCACATCTGTCGGAGGAAGCAGCCGAGCATGAAGAGACTAGCTCCGAAAGGAGACATAGACGAGAAGTCATTGATTCTGATCTTGACGAAGAGGTCTATGGCCCTCCGCCTCCTCCATCATTCTCATCCGCGCACAAGCCTGATTATGACACTATTCTTTCTGAATTGGAGGACGCTCGCTTCAGGGAGAAAATGTGGGATGCTTTACGGGATGATGAACGACTGGATGGTATAGACGCTAGATTCAATGATTACGCCCATGTCCCCGATAGGTGGCGGGCGAACGCAGCCAGTGGTGCAAGCCTGGAGGACCAAATGGATGTAGATCCGCGGCTCATGGACGATGACACCTACGCCGAGTGGATTCGAGCAGGGATGTGGAGGTTTGTCTCTCAGCTGCAAGTAGTTCCCTGCAGTTGTATTGAGTGTCCACATAATAGGCGAAAGCACGCGCGCCAATACGAAGAAGAAGCACGGATCAAGGCGAAAAAGGCAGCCCGTAGCGCTAGGAAGAAGGAAATGAAAGCGGAGACGGCCAGACTCGAAAAGGTTGCAGAAGAGCGAAGAAAGCAGAAGAAAAGAGAAAGGGAGAGCCAACGAGAGGAGAATGCTCGAGCAGAGTATGACAGAAAGTGGAAGGATATATTGGATCCCAGCGCTCGGCATGCCTCTTCACTTTCCTTCGGGGACATACCATGGCCACTATTTCCCAAGACCCACTCAGATATCACTCATTCCGACCCATCCTCGATGACATTGGAACACTTCACGGCGACAGCAATATCTGCATTCCTGATACCAATTTCTACAATCTCTGCGCTCGCTCAGGACGTTGGTGTTTCTCTCCCCAATCACGATCGTGACAAGAAGGAGAAGAAAGAGAAACTACGGGAGACAATGCTGCGGTTTCACCCAGACAAGTTTGAAGGACGGGTCATGCGGAAGGTCATCGAGGCGGACAAAGATAGAGTAAGGGAGGCTGTGGGTCAGGTGGCTCGAGTTATCAATACTCTCATGGAAGAGTAGATTGATGGTATAGTGGTTTGGTTGGTATCTGTCGTGTAGGGGACTCCTGATCATCAGTCTTTTGGCCTATATAGAGATTTGGCCTTAGAAGTCGATAATCACAACTTGTCATATCACGAGGCAAGAGATGTCACATCAAAAGTTCATTCGAATAGGTCCCTGTCGAACTGCCATAATTTGTAAGAGTGAACGTAGGCATTGCATTTGACCTACGTCTTGGCTTAATGGTCCAGATTCTCGCGGTTTTTGAGGTGATGAGCGATTCTATGTGTCGAGTTGCTTTTTTTTCGCACACGGGCGCCTTGGACATCTGAAACGCACTTTGGATTATGTGACTTATCGAATGTTGAAGTCACTATCATTCCGACGGGTACACTGCATCAGTGGAAAACTTACAGGCCACCCGCGACACAAAACGTGGGTCGGACAGGGCCCGATAAAAAGCCTTTCGCCCATTAGGCTGAACTCTGCTCATCAGGACCTTATCGTTTCCGGCAGCCTGGCCAGTTATATCCGCCAGTATGCTCCGCGCCACATCAGGAGATGATGATACGCATCAAGTCGTCGCCTTGGGGATGATGTTTGATCAGACACATACTCGACCTACCTTTCTCATTGTTCAGGTTGTGTCTCGGGTCGCATGGCTGTCAGACACACTATGCTCTTCGCTATCCTGCATTGGTAGGACCGTCCTATTTTTTGCCCTTGACAATGATGTTGTGAATATTTATAGTACCCCCCCCCCGATGACTGTGGCCAATTACGCCAAATGTCCGTTCAGGATTCGGTCCCCTTTCATTCCGAAGATAATATTTTAGCAATAACCAATTGTGAATTGCTGATGACGGGCTCTCAGACTTCAGGTATTGATAGACTTAACAAGCATAGGTTTTTTGTCGTTTTTGAGTAAGCGTCACACTTGGATTCTATGTACTCGATGTAAGTTTAATAAACGACAGCGACGGTCCATTCGTGAGGGATGTTCTTGGCTATTTGAACTCGAGCCCTGGACTATGCCACTACGAACACGCTGATTTATGCTCATGAGTATCCTCTTGGTGCAATGTAGTACGTGGCCCTTATTAGATACACCTGTATTCCCGTCTGAAACTAGAAAATGCCAGTCAGCCGATTGCCAAAAGACCAAATATGGACGAAAGTTCTAGGTAACGTGTCTATACTGCTGCGCATTGAAGCCCAGAGAAGTATCTGTGATCTTGCTGCTGGACACAATCATCAGTCTTCACGTCCTATGGTTGTTGGATTGGTGCTGCTCAGCATGGATCTAATCTATCTTGGGTTATCGCGGTCGGCATTGGGCGACAGTCATTTCCTGACCCTTTGTAGTAGTCATATCACGTTCCGGTCACTTACTGGACTTGGTGAGTGATACAAATGGTTTAGTAGAGAGCGGAGCGTTGATCATCGTAGTTTTGTCGCCAACGCACGGTTTCTTCTGCTGGAAAATTTGTGCTGCGACGAAATCAATGGTTATTCCTGCGTTAGTTACGAAGGTGAGTGTGCTGGGTGTTGGCCATTATCTGATGTTGGCACAAAGTCCACTCATAGCTTTCGTTAGATCATGCTCACTCCAATTACAGCTCGTGTAATGCAATGAGAAAACGGGTTCCAAGTACACAAAGTCATTGTTCACAAAGCTTATCAAATGATCGTTGAGACTGGGCTGATAATCACGATCGCTGTGTTCATAGAGGATTGACATGCACGATCTGCTTCGAGTCACCTCTGGCTTACCAATAACTCAGATTTTATCTCATTTCAAAGTTGTGAGTGACTTGGTCTTGCTTTCGGTCTGCCGCTGAAGTCAGTGCTAACACGATATCTATGTAGGTAACCTGCATTCGCGGATATTGCTGAACAAACGGTTGATCAACGTAAGGCTGTTGCCATCTGCGATGCCCGGCATTCAGTGCTCGTTCAGGAGGGACGTCCTGAAGAAATATTTGTGATACAAATGCATACAAAGGTCAAGACACCCATTGAAATGGATCCGTATCACCCAGTAAGTTATCTCGCTCACCATGGAATGACTGACTCATCATCTTGACACAAGGATCACCTTGGAGGTATAAGATATATTCGTGCAAACATAGAATAATAGTTAGCAAATTATAGCGCAAACAGGTATAAAGGATAAGATTCCATATCAGCCTCCCCATAGCGTCGTGAGACCCTGTCCAACCCTTGCCCGCCTGCGGGGAAGCTTTCCTGCTTCGGACAGTTAATGCAATGGATGCCGCAGGGAACAATACAATGGCGGGAATCCAGCTGGGGTTAGAGCCCTGAAAGGGTAACTTGAAGCAGAAGTTCCTGAGAAGACAATGAAAAAAGGGAGTACTCCTGAAGAGAACATTGATAAGTTACAGCATGAACGATCGCTGCTGCATCGGGGATAGAACAGAAGTACTGGCAGTTTTAAATGTTTACTTCTCTCAAGTGCTGCAAACGCACTGGCCCTCGCAGAATTTCCCAGTCTGGGCAACAGGAAACCCTTAACGAAGAGCACGATCATGTAACTCGGATTGGAAGTATTTATCAATTCGAGTCGCACGACCTTGCTTTTCGTTGAAGAGTTGAATGCGTACCGTGATGATAGGACTAGCACTGCTCTGTAAAAATCGTATCATAGGTGTTCGGGGCGATGTATTCATATTCGGAAGCGTTCGCCGACGGCCATCACACACCGAATCGTAAGATAGCACTGCAATCACAATCGATTCCGACTCCATAAAAAACTCACTCACCGATGTCCGCATGTTCAGCTTGGTTTGGACCCCAAACTTGAACCAGACGTAACTAAGGAAACATGGTCATCTGGCTGGGTTTAGTACGGCCTGGGATTTTTCTGAGTTGTTGAGCACGGACTCAGCGTAGCCCGGTAGGTTGTCGTGGTCGACTTGCCAGTCCTACAAGTAAGATAGCTTTAAGGAGTGACTGCAGTGATACTAGGGATATGACAAAAAATAGACATGCCTGTTGTTATCGAGGGTTTATAGACCTCATGGCATCCATTTCTCAAGAATTTAAGTACCTCAGATATGGAGCTTCTAATCTAAGTCGCACGACGCATGCACTAGCCTCAAGGTGTGAGACGGAAATGGGAATGTGTGCCGTAACCGTTGTAGGGGAGGTGCAAGGAACAAATTTACAAGCCACGTCCAGGCCCCTTCTGGCTACACGACATCACCACGACCTCGCAGGCGCTTGCGCAAAATTGCAGTAGAAACAAAGAGCAGAGCAACCAATCCTTGTGTTTGGTTTCAAAAAGGTTTATTTGGAACAATAGCGTCCACACCGGCACCTATCTAGCGTTACTACTAGCTGCTCCACTACTGAACTGACCGACCCTTGACATTCTTTCTCGATAGCTAAGTTGCTAAACTCTTTTCACTCTCTACCATGGCCAATATTGGTGACATTATCAACGAAAATGTGGGGAACTCCAGGACGATCACGCCAGCTGCAGTAGGCTCTCAAGTAGCTCTGATGTCCATAATTTCTGTAAGTTATATAGGCTCTCTCGGAATCCTGCTCATCCCTTCCAGACCGTTACCATTGTGGTATTTAACGTATTGCGACCTAAGAACAAGGTACATCTCCATATTGCATAGCTATATCCTACATACAATATACATGTCACACAGGTCATCTACGAACCCAAAGTCAAGTATCATGTCGGTAACAAGCAGCCGCCGCGGATATCTGACTCCCTTTTTGGATGGCTGCCACCTCTCATACGCACCAAGGAACCCGAGCTTGTCGACAAGCTTGGATTGGATGCTGTCACCTTTCTCAGATTCAATCGCATGATACGATCACTTTACTCGGCCATCGCTTTTACGTGCTGCGCCATTCTTATCCCTATCAATGTATCCTACAACCTCAAGAACGTTTCTTCTGCGGACCGGAATGTTCTTTCGATGTTGACTATCCGGGATGTGAAGGGTTCTTTCCTCTTTGCGCATGTCGTGGTCTCCTACGTGATCTCAGCGCTCGTCATGTTTTTCGTATGGCGGCACTGGAAAGAAATACTTCGTCTCCGGCAGCAATGGTTTCGCTCTCCCGAATATATGCAATCCTTTTATGCGCGGACACTTGTGGTCATGCATGTACCCAAAAAATACCAAACTGACGTGGGCATCCGTGCCATCTTTGAAAGCGTTCAAGTCCCATACCCTACTAGCTCGGTGCATATTAGTCGTAGAGTCGGACGGCTACCCGAGCTGATCGAATATCATAACACTGCCGTTCGCGAACTCGAGCAGGTTCTCGTGACATACCTCAAGGACGGCAAAATAGCGAAAGAGCGTCCCACAATTCGGATAGGTGGATTCATGGGCATGGGTGGTACCAAAAAGGATGCAATAGACTTCTATACGTAAGTACCCGTGCCCTGTTTGTTGCGATATTGCTAATGATAACCAGCGCAAAGCTGAAACGCACAGAGCAAGCAATTGAGGATTATCGTCAGAAGATTGATTCCCGCAAAGCAGAGAACTACGGTTTTGCATCTATGGCGGCGGTTCCGTATGCTCACATTGTTGCCAACTTGCTTCGAAAGAAGCACCCGAAAGGTACCGACATCGCTCTTGCGCCGAACCCTAAAGACATTGTGCGGTATTTGAACACTGGCCCCTAAATATTCACTGAATATTCCGTAGATATGGGCAAATTTCAACAAGTCGACTTCCGAACTCGTCGGCAATAAATTGATCGGTTCTTTGTTCTTGGTGTTATTTTGTTTCTTCAACACCATTCCCCTATTCATCATCTCTATCTTGGCCAACTTGAGCTCAGTACGATTCTTATGTTTTGTTTAGTATTCGGTCAATTGAAAGATTTCTCTGCAGATATCTGCCTACGTGGGTTTCCTCTCAAAGTGGGCAGCTGCATCCCCAGGATCATTTGCTTTTATTTCTGGTGTCTCACCTCCTGCCATTTCGGCGCTTTTTGGTTTTTTTCTTCCCATTGCCATGCGTTGGTTAAGTAAATTTCAAGGTGCCCTCACTCACAGTCGGTAAGCTCATTTTCTCGCTGCTCATCGTTACCTGGTTCTGATGGATTTATGGCAGACTTGATCGTGCTGTCGTTGCACGCTACTTTGCTTTCCTTGTTATCTCCCAGTTGATTATCTTTACTCTCATTGGCGTTGGATTCAGTCAGAAATTATTCTTGTCATCAGTCGTTCTATAATACTGATACCCATTTTACAGTTGCTGCCGAACAAATTGTAATGGAAGTTGGCGAACACACCAGTTTTCAGGATATTATCGACAACTTGCACAGTGGGTCACCCCGTCATACATCATGGATTCTATTCAATTTTTGTAGCCTTGCCGAATACGATCAACCAAACGTATATTAATCAGTCATCGTACTGGTTGACATACTTCCCGTAAGCTTGTGTTTCACATGCAGATATGCTTACGCATGTTACCATGATAGACTCCGTGGTTTCTTGGTTATCTTCGATCTGGCGCAGATCCTGAATCTTCTCTGGACGTCATTCAAGACCCAGTTTGTTTATTCTTATTATTATCCGTGTCGCACGCGCTGACACAAGATCTCAGTGTCTTCGGTCGCACACCCCGTGATATCAGAGAATGGACACAGCCACCAGAGTTCGAGTATGCTATTTACTAGTACGTGCCTCATTTTGACATCCCCTTCTCGATGCCAATGCTTTCACCAATAGCGCGAATATCGTGAGTTAAGTTCGGCGATCTGACCTGACGCCCATTCACATTTCGCAGCTCTTCATGGCCACCGTTGCCTTGGTCTTTGCTCCTCTAGCGCCATTGGTCGTACTTGCTGGTGCTATTGTGTTCTGGATAGGTTCATGGGTGTACAAGTATCAACTTATGTTCGTCTTCATGACGAAGGTCGAGTCGGGAGGAGTGGGTTGTTTGTTCTCAACTTGTTATTCAAGTTGCTAACCCAGGCGCAGCGGCTCTGGAACATGATTATTAACCGGATGCTCGTCTCTGTGATTCTCATGCAACTATTGATGGCCCTGAGTAAGTCATTCTAACCATCAGAGGCTGCCGACTTACCTTATTGCAGCCATCGGCCTCCAATACGGCTTCAAGTCCTTCATGTGGCTCACCACCGTCCCCCCAATCTTGTTTATCGTCGTGTTCAAGTTTCAGCTTGACCGAGCTTTCTACAATAATTTCGTGTACTACATGCCCTCGGAGACCGAGCTTCGTGAAGCCCAAGTGCACTCCTCGACGTTAGATGCTTCTGGCAGGGGATTGGAGAAGCGCTTTGGTCACCCTGCGCTTCACGCAGACTTGTTTACTCCGATGCTTCATGCAAAGATGATGCCACTCCTTGGGGAGGTCTACAAGGGAAAGATTGGTAGTGACAAGGCCAAGCTGGATGAATATGGTGGTCAAAAATTGGACGCTCAAGTCATCGAGGGTGGCCTGAAGATTGCCGCTGTCGAACAGGTGAGTATTTCTTGTCTATGTCTCTGAACGAAATACTGAATGTTCTCTTTCAGCGCGATTTGGAGTATGATCCTGCCCTTTACCGGCGCGATCGAGGCGAACTGGACTGGGATCAACGGTCCATTACATCGACTGCGATTTTGGGCAATGCGGGTAGCTCCGACAACGCTTCGCTTTACCATCAGAAGGTTCGTCAATATGCGGGTTCAATTGGTGGAGGCCGTGCGTCACCCGCGCCTCCCGCTTTCGACCGTTACCTCGCCCAGGGTCCATCGCAATCTTCAAACGATATAGAGTTAACGCGCATGAACCAGAGCGTGGATCAGTTACCTCTTCTGACTGATCATCAATCATATGGATACTTCGATGCTCGGCAGCAACCGCCGCCGTCTCCACTTCATGGGCACGACTCTCCAGATCAGATAACCCCGCCATCTAGATATGGGTCGCCTGCGCCAATGGCAACGCTCCCTCAAATGCAATATCCTCCTCATGCCGGGATGCACCGGAGTCCGACAGAAGGCTATAGGGAAGCACCGCTACATCGCCCGTATCCTCCCCATCGCCCATCCTCGACTCACTCACGCGACCCCTCACAAAATATGTCTGGACGAGGTGCCTACCAAGGGTGATCTACCCAAACTTTCATGAACTATCTTACGCCAGTACCACCATTCATTCAATATAATGTGCGCTACGATTGAGCTCACTCCCTTTTCAATCTTTCACGTCGTCGTTATCTGTCACCTCATTTTTATCTTGATTACGCATATATCATCCGGACTTGGACTAGAACAACGCAAGTGCAATGGTTGCTTGGGCAGACAGGCTTACTGCATATATAGTACCGTGAGGGTGGGAGGAGCCCACCGAATAGCGACTAGTATTTTCTTTACTGTACTTGTTGCATTTATCTTACCTACAACCTGTGTACGCGAACTTTCTAACTGCTATTAACTGTAGTACTAATAATCGAGCAAACCTGCTTGCCTGTTCATTTGACGTCGCCGTCATCTTGAACCTGCTGCATGTCTAACCTGCATTCATATGTCAAGGTCGACCGCCCTGCTCCCAAATGTTTGGCTACCTCACAAGAGATTCGTGACCGTGGGTCTGCATTCGTGGGCAGCGTGTATCGCGCTAGCACACCCGAAGAAGCCAAAGCTGCTATCTCCCATCACCGAAACGTCGTTCACGCTGGGAAGAAAGCCTACGAGATATCTGCCTGGAGATGCATGGTGTTGAAACATGGCAAGTCAGGCCTCGGGGGCCCTGATGACTTCGAGGTTAAAGCGGGATATGATGACGATGGGGAACAATGGGCTGGGAGCAAAGTGTCGAGGGTTATGCAACACGAGGGTGTACTTGACGCTGTCGTCATCGTTAGCCGATGGTGAGTTTCAGCTTCTATGTCGGACGATTATGGGGGAATTTATTCGTCGATTCCTAGGTTTGGCGGAACCCTTCTAGGACCAGCTCGATTCGCTCACATCGAGACCTGCGCCAGTGAAGTATGTCGTACATTCAAGGGAGTCGAAGAAATGGAAGAATGCATTTCAACGCTTACAAGGCTCGACGATATGTTGGCAAGCCTACGGCAAGAGCTAAACGACCTGACTCAAAGTTCTGAATCGGCGACGAGCGGAAGCACCTCGGCCCGAACTGCCTTAGACGATATCAATAATGCAGAAGGAAGGAAAGCAGACAGCCCGATTATACAGTCGTGCAAAGGGATCTCGACATCACAAAAGCGAGAAGACTTGTCAGTGCCAGGGAAAGTGCTGTCAACAGTGTCAAGTCTCTGATATCGAAAAAGAGAATATTGTTAGGGAATACTGAAGCTGGAGGGTAGCACAGTGATGTGGAAAGGGTCGAGTCAAGAAGAATGCTACGAGTAGTAGTAATCTGGACGTAGAACAAAGGTATTGTGTACCGAAAAATGCATACAGAAAATCAAAGGGCATACTAGAGGGGCAATCGATTCCGTTAGCCAAGGGGAGGTCCCCCAGTGTTTGTGAAACCTATACTCATGACGCCCGCAGAGATCAAATACTACAAGTCAAAGTATAATCCGTCGAGAGTTTGGGTGAAGCTGGGAGTGCGGGCAGATATGATACGGCATGGTGAGTGACAAGGATGCCACAAGCTTTGGGACCAAGCTCGTCGGGCATGTGAGAATAAATCGTGTCAAGTGGATGCCACCTGTGAAATCAAAATATCTTGCCTATAAACGTGTGGAAATGGTTAGTTAAGGTACATCATAAAAGCCAACTGAGAATCATTGTCAAGCGGGAATTGACGGGTAGTGCCAGTCTGATACAGTGAAAGAATCAGACAAGTTGATTCAATGATTGATTCTCAAAGTCAGGACTGCATGCTTTCAATCCAATCCACCTGATAGGGGAAACTGCCAAGTCACCGATTTTTCGGACGCCATTTGGCCCGAGTCTCTGCCAGCCGCGGTGGGGAAATATTTTTGGTTGACATGAAGACAGAAATAGAAGCTTCAGGGATGAGCGCACTGCACACGATCTTGCTGCCCTTGAACAGATCTGAATCATATAATAAATTTCAGTTGATTAACAAATTGTCCTAGTTATCAGCCATCCTGGGATAAATAAAGATGCCCTCGGTGTTGAGAGTCGGCCGGTCAATAGTTATGACCATTCATAAAATGAAGACACTAAATGAACATGAGAAAAGAGAAACAAGGCAGTGTACCTTTGTCGTTAAGATCTGAGGCCTCAGGATTAACAGCTACGGCACAGGAGACGCTTAATTGAATTCTCGGTTTTCTTTCTTCGGCGGAGGCTCACTACAATTGCAGCCTGTGGCTCCCACGCCGACGGCACAATGAATTCATATGTTCATCATCAGGTTATCATGGTAAATGTAATCCTGTGAGATAAGCCGTAAGCCTCAGATTGGTGTAAAAAAAGTGGGAGCAATAAAATTAGCGGTGCAGTGTTTGGCTATATGCTCTGCCGTTCGTCAATGCTCATATGAGCTACGACTGGGGCGGCAAGTGGAATCATCATGAAAAAGTTTTTAGTATGATGCCCACCTGTATAACGATATTCATCGGTTCTACACTGGTCCGAGGCCTGATAGAACCTCAAAGAATAATCCAACGGAAACGCAATGTTGATCCGGCACCTGAATAGAGATCAGTTGACATCCGCGGCGCCTTGATAGACAGTAAATTTACCTTTGACTGCACCACAGACCAAAATATGATTTGCAGCATCTCCAGCCCACTGCTCCGTTGAACTAAGACGGCCTCGGTTAGGCTTCAACGACTCGTTAGGTAGAGTTGTCTTGATAGTCGAGGGTACTTGAATTACGTTTGCATTGTACCAACGCTAGTGGGCTGCATGCTGTGTAAAAGATATACAAACGATGGAGGACGGCGAAAAGATGTATTTAAATACATATAGTCTTTCCGTCCTCCCAAAGTCGAGATGCAGAATATGTGTGGATGCTGTCCCACATTAAAAAAAGTTGGAGTGCAGCCTTAGATAATCCATTTTACTCGGCGTTGCAGTGAGTGGCTGTGCAATCCGAATGTTTGTTCTGAGAGCTGGGCGACAGACTGGCTATCATGCATTTCAGCGGAGAGCATATGCGGCCGTTGATACTGATAAAGAAGGCAAACGTGTGGCTTCAATAGTGACTCCTCCGTGGTCAAGGCGATTCCACCTTGAGGACGAGGATGAGGAAGACACTGTCAGCTCCGCTCGGCGTACAATTGCCATCCGCGCGACCAAAAGGCTCGCAGGTGGGATGGTTGACGCGTTCGCTGTTATTCGTGGAGTAGAGCGCAAATTTGGGAGTATACGTGAATACCGGTTCATACGGGTATGTGCAGTGCGGTGGTTTTCACAATTTAGTTTGCTAAAGCGCTATTAGGATGGAGAAGTGACTTCCGATTATCAGACGTTGTGTTGGGCTGCATTTCAGTCGGAGGACTCAATGAACCTCATTCCAGAGGATGGCATCACCGTGAATGTCCCGGCTGCAACGCAAGATCCTACTATCCCTGAAGGGGGCCCGGGGCTTGCTCACCTTCAAGGTCTATTTGACGCGAAGGATGTAGATTTTTCCAGCTCCCCAACATACTCTGCTGAAGGCCCTTCAACTCAACCGAGATTGATTGAGCTCACTGTTAAGCGAGCTGGTATGTATACCCCTACTCCTTCTCATATCACTTGTGTGCTCACAATGTGGACAGCGAGTGACTTGCGTTTTAATGGAGACAGCACTCCATTAAACATCACGAAGGGCAGAAGGGTTGCAATAGGACACAACTTCTATGAGTGGGGAGGTTTCCATCCTCTGAAGCCTCTTTATACATCATCCCCCTTCACTTCACCATCCGATGAACCGCCGCCTACTCCAGATCACGAGCAAATGCGTATTGCGCTGAACAAGTGGAGTCAAATCCTTGAGCGACCCGACCCTTCGTTTGCACAGATGGAGGCTGCAGCCAAAGCGGAAGTACAAGCAGATACTCAAGAAGGCATGACGGTGGATTCGGAACCGCCTAGTGATTCATCGACATCAATAAAGCTGTCTCAAAGAAGTCGAAGGAAGACTAGACGCGAGGTGGATTCCTGGGTACCACTATCGACACCACAACCAACGAATTCGGCTCCGCCGCCACCTGGCGCCATGACTCTCAAGAGGCGCACAATGCCCAAGACTTTGCACTCTTCGATGCCTAAGGTTTCGCGCAAAGAACGTTTGCTCGAACAGGCTCGTATCCAAGCTCGCGAACAGGTCCTGCAGCAGGTTGCACTGCGTGCCAGAGAAGCCGAATCTGCTGACCTCGAAAATCTAAATCCAGAGACACTAAAGGAGAGTGTCGAGGCTTTTTTGAAGGAGTCTCAAGTCGATGCGGAATTGCCAGGCGATGCTCCGGATGGCTCCGAGTTTGAAGTCGTGCCAGTCATGCCAAAGACAGGGGACAAACCATTGAGCGAGAGCCAGACCTCCCCCGCGAAGGAAAAGTTGTGGAACTTGGTTGGGAAGTGGTTCTGATCTATACTGCCAATATAGAACTTTTCTGCATACACTGTTCTCGAATCGTAGCGGCGGTGAGCCGTCCACATTCCTTAATTACATGCATCTAATGTGGCTACAAGAACTGAATGCATGCCCGAAAGAACCGCGCTAGGCTGATGAGCAAAACGCTGAAACACAGTACAGTGCATGTATAACGCCATCTCAGAGTGAGGGTGTGAAAATAAGATGTTATCCTCTCGATATTATCGGTGGGATAGCTCAAAGCGTGGTAATAGAAGAGATCATGAAAACCTGGGTGCAGTATCATAGTTGATCATCAAGAGATGATTGCAAAATATCTTGGGAAACATGAATGCGACAAACGGGGCTAAGCGCTAAATCTTATCAAAAGAAAAAAAATCAATGTTTCAGTTGCACATAGGTGCCTTGCTCCGAGTCGGATCCAGTTATTCTGGTACGGCGGTAGCCGGCAATGAGTATTACTCCGCTCCAGTTTGTCACTTCCCCACAACTCATCCCACACGTCTTTTTGTTGATCAAAGCTCTGGACTTTCGGCGGACCGTCTTCCGCATCTCTGTTACAAGCATTGAGAATTATAGAAACAATACCAAGAATGACAACCTTGTTCTCTGCGCGTATGGTTTCCATCCGGCGACTGGGATATCTTTATAGGTCCCCGTTTATGCACAACGGCAGTCGCGCAGGTTAGTTCAGCAATATTTTTTAGGCTACGGGGAACTTATATCGGCCCGGTAGCGTCAGGATACGTGAAATATAACCATGAAGTAGGTCCAATTCGCATTCAATAATGACCAGGTCATCCTAGACTACTTCTCGTCAGGATCCGTTGAACTTGGAATCTCTACTTACCGAAGAGGAAATTGCTATACGGTACGTTTTAGCTGTTGCACTTTATGCGGCGTCAAACTTATACTACTGACACAGTGACACTGCTCGGGAGTATTGTCAAGTAAGTCCGTCTTGTCTCCATTCAGAACGCCGTGTAATGATCCGTCTGTTAGGAGAATCTCGCTCCCCGTGTGCTGGAGGGCTATCGGACGGAAAGTAATATATGTTGTCTGTCCTCTATTCATTACCTCATCATGGCGTACAGAGTTCAATCATGACATCCTCCCTGAAATGGGTAAATTAGGACTGCTTGGACCAACCATTCAGGGTTACGGCTGCGCTGGAGCGAGCAATGTGGCTTATGGCCTCATTGCTAGAGAAATCGAGCGGTTTGTACCGGAGCTTTCCCCTTCATCATTAACTTACTTATGTACATGCATGCTAGCGTTGATTCTGGCTACCGGTCGACAGCGTCTGTCCAATCATCACTTGTTATGCACCCCATCAACGAGTTTGGTACTGAGGCACAAAAGGAAAGGTATATTCCTCGGTTAGGTGGGGTTTCTAACTACGATCGAGAACTAGCGCTTACACTATACAGCCAAGGGAGAAATCGTTGGCTGTTTTGTATGAAATCACAGCACACGAGATTTTGAGTTCACAGTAACAATGTAAACAGGGACTGACTGAAGCAAATCATGGTTCCGACCCAGCTGGCATGGAGACAACTGCTGAAGAAATTGATGGTGGCTTTGTTCTCAATGGAAGCAAGACTTGGATATCAAATGCACCCGTCGCGTAGGTTCCGTTGTTCAAGTTCCATACTTTCTACTGATCTGCTGACGAAAAAGTGACATTTTTGTCGTCTGGGCACGCTGCAAATGGGATGGCAAGGTCCGAGGTTTCGTTCTCGAGAAGGCAAGCTCCGCATTTCTTATTCTACTCGTTTATCTCACTCCCACACGATTGACAGGGTATGAAAGGTTTGGATGCACCAGCCATCAAGAACAAGGTTGCACTTCGGGCGTCGTTAACCGGTTCGATCTTCATGGACTCTGTTAGAGTAGGCCATGATGCCTTGCTCCCACACGGACAAGGCCTTAGCGCACCTTTCTCCTGTCTGAATAGTGCCCGGTATGGCATTTCATGGGGTGTAATGGGAGCTCTTGAGGATTGTATCCAAAAAACTCTTGCATATGCACTTGAGCGCAAGCAGTTCAAACGACCGCTGGCATCTTTCCAACTCATCCAGAAGAAACTTGTAGACGCACAAACTGAAGCAGCTCTTGGCTTGCAGGCCAGCCTTCAGGTTGGCAGACTGAAGGACGCAAACAAACTGGCCCCCGAAATGGTCAGTATGGTAAAGCGTAACAACTGTGGAAAGGCCCTCCAGCACTCCCGAGTCATTTTGGATATTCTCGGAGGAAATGCAGCATCGGATGAGTAGGTCTATGGTATTATGCGATTATCATACATGTGCTAAGCTGATGTTTAAAGGTACCATGTCGGTAGACATGTTGCAAATTTACAAGTTGTGAATACTTACGAAGGTACGCGTTTTGTTCGCCGCCACTCGAGGTAATCACTGACGTGTTCGCTTTCCAGGGACATATGTCAGTTTTTTAACACCATATTTTCCATGATCTTCGAGCTGACAACACAATCCCTCTTTTCATTTAGGATATACACGGTCTCATCCTTGGAAAGGCAATGACTAGCATTCAAGCATTTGCTAACTGATTTTATCGATGTATTCTTTGTGACATATGTGCGTTCCTCCTTTCTTATCTGTCGGAACATCATCACGAAGTCGATCTTTACAGGCTTGAAATTTTAACAAAAGACTGCATGATATCTACGTTAAAAGCATCGCCAGATGTGTGGGCCTAACATTAACAATATACCAATTGTCTACTATGTAGTACGCGAGTCAAAATTTGGCCTTGTGTACTGTGGTATACCATGGATTCAACGCATTACGGTTCGCCCTTGCAATTTTTTTGACCTTCGCAGCTGTTAGTGTATTCAATTTCACCTGTTGTCGCATCGGTGGGGTCGACCCAAGCATCAGGCGGGAGTCCTCTATCTCACGCCGCTTCGGTTCCGTTCATCCGCATAGTTGAAGGAGTCCCACATTCCGGTGAAAATGTGGGATGGCGACCATACCGCACTCGGCCACGCCTTCGAAACAAATGTAGAAGGCTCCGATTTGGTGGGATGACAGCTGACGACAGACTAAGTAATTGGCACCATACTGGCCCCACCTGTTCTCACTTGCAATCGACTTGGGTCCTGGATTTAGATTTGTGCCAAGGGTTGCATTTTTTTTTTCTTGTAGCGCTCACACATTTATGTAATTGCACTTTAATTTCGTCATGGAGACATAAAGGCTGAAAAGGCAACTATATTCCAGACGGTGGGGAAGGAAATCAGCCAGAGGATGATCTGCATAAGCGATGGTGGGAAATCACATCAACCACGTTTGAGTCACTTATCAGGGATTTGTCAAGGTGTATACCAGATAAGTACATCCTGAAGGCTACGAAAGAGTCTAAATCACTCGGGAATGAATGCAGGGCCGTGGAGCTCGTGGTTGGTCGAGCCTTTCGAACTCCGGTGCATCGCGTGCTATTAACCGCTCAGGGTGCGCGAACGTGGCGAAATAATGTGTGCCTTTGTCCATGGTTGAATTCTCCGTACTGGTACTGCCGCGGTCATCTCCGAAACGATAGTCCGCACTATGAATGTTATGAAGGTGCAAGCCGCCAAGCGTCAACGGTAGGTTTTCTAAATACGTTTTGCCACGTTCACGACATGGGCATCGAACTTCCCGCACGATGTTCCTGGAGTTTGCCAAGAACGCTGTACTCAATTCTAATACAACTGAGAGATCGTCCGAGGTCATTCACAAGTGGCTGCACGATAACGCATGGGCAGTGCACGATGGTGCTGGCCGGTGTTTATAAGGGTTCTGGACATGACAGACTGAAGGTTGTCCTGCTTGACGAACACGTGAATCTCACTCAATGACATTCAGACGTCGTCACTACAACCCCCAGTAACTAGTCCCTCACCTGTCGTCCAGATACAGTCATATGAGGGAAAGCCCACTTTTCTCTTTGCTCTGGACCAGGACCGTAACGTTTACACACCGTGGTTGGCGGTTTCCCACAGGTATGACGGGCATGTGTTCAGAGAGCCTATTTGTTTCTTGATGGTTTTCAAGTTTGCGCCAGAATCCTTTTGACATATTATATGTCAATTGCAAAATGTATCCCTGTTGGTCGCGTGTCAAGACTGATCGACTCGATGGTGTCTTGTTCGCGCTCGAACTGCCGAACATGAGGGCTCCGCACGCGCCATGTATACGGAAGCCTATTCATTCAGGTTTAATTACACGTTCGAAATCCTGGGACTGAACTTTTCAGAAAACTGGCCAAATCAACAACTGCAGTGCTTTGGAGACCTCTACCTCAAACCATAATTATCAAAAATATGCCAGTGCCAAGTGGCGTCTTTCCCTCCATAATGTAATAGCTGTTGCTGGGGAACATGTCGCTGGTGACCATGCGAAGTAAAGAATTGAATGCCAACGCTGTAGCTCTCACTACTTCATGCGGTTTAATATTCAAACTGTTGACTCACAAGCAAAACAAGTATGGCTCCTCCGTTGTTCAAGTTTGAAAATTGAACGACCGGCAAATGACGATGTTTTGAAAAGGTGGTGACTTGACTCCGACAAGGCTTCCGATCAACTGACACGATTGACAGGGTTGAACGTGACGAGCACCCGGATCGACTTTTGGAAACTATCTCATCGCAAAGGGGAAGAGGTGCCCTTCTATTCTGTAAAGTGAGTTAGCTATTTGTCAAGGTTTCTGATGCTCACTATGGATTTTTCGTTCTTATAAAAACTTTGATAAACAATAAGGCTCAAATATCTGAAATCTTGGATAAACTTGTCTAGCTATCAACACCAGAAAGTCGCCATTTGAATGATTTTGGGGCTGAAATCAGCCGCCGAGCGTTAGCGTTGTGATTACACTAGGTCCAAATGGAGGATTTCCTTTTTTGACAATCCTGACTCGGAGCTTTCCCGGAAAACTCAAATTTATGAGATCACAAGGCCGGTAGGGCGCAGGAAAACTCCTTGCAATTGTCATTTTCGCATCTCTTCGTATTCGCACAGATTTGCGCGAAGTGTAACATTAATTGTTTCCGTTGCATACAGCTGATTGTTACGATCTTTGCAGATGCCTTTCAAGCGACCACTGACCTCGCTTACGCCGAGTGACAGTGACTCTGAATCTACGACTTCTCACGACCGTTACGGGCCTTCCAAACGACTCAGTTTGCCACAGAAAGACAAAGCCGTTCTGGTATACATCCTACAGGCCAAATTTCATCCAGAAACGATGTCTGAGCTTGCCATGCTACTCGAGAACTATAAAACTGAGCACGTTAACAAGAGTCATCAAGGACCAAGCGCCGTTGGCGAACTCAACCTTGAACTCACTGGCAATGTTGAAAAGGCGGATGTCATCGTCACTGCCACTAACATGAGACAACGCCTGGAAAGGCACATTGACCGGAGAATTGCGGTATGCGCCTGCGCTTTCTTAATTGCACAAAGTACTTGCCCCAATACCATTCACAGAAAACTAAGGCCATCGTAACACCATTATGGCTTCGAGATTCTGTCAAGTCCGGTCGGCCCCTTCCATACGGCAATTACATTGCAGTTCATGACTTGGAACTTGCAGACCAAAGTTTGCGAAATCATGACGTTGTCCAAGACACATCATCTGGAAGTTTATTCCGCTTTTCCTCTGAGGCAGAGAAGGAAAGCTCTTGGAAAACAGAACCAGATGAACCCATAGATGCTACCGAAGTAAAATCATTGACGCACAATGCGAAATACAGCTGCCTACGGCCATCGCCACTTATCTGCCCCAATCAAAGTCTAGTAGAAGAAATAGATGTCATTCGACGTGGCAGGAACGTTGAAGGAGAGGAAAGAAGTATGCTGAGCTACTCGAGGGCTATTTCTGTTAGTCCAACCTATTTCCACTGTTGTATTATATTTTAACCCATCGTGGACCCGTGGTCAGGTTATCAAAGGTCCGTGACTACCACCTTGTTCAATGCATAACGAGCTGCATCCAACAGGCAGCCTACCCGCATGTCATAACGAAACACGACGTCCAAGATCTCCATGAGCTACCGTTCCTGGGAGAGAAGATCCTCTCAATGGTACTATCGACATCCTCCTCACTGTTCACTTTTCATTATTCACACGTATATTAGATTGAGGAGTTCCTAAAGACGGGCCGAATAGCCGAAGCACGTCCGTGTTTTCCTATCGTTCTATGACTTGGCGCTGATGCAGATGCAGAGAAAATGTTGGCAGATCCGCGGTTTCAGTCACTTTCTGCTTTCATCACAATACATGGCATTGGACCTCACACTGCTCGCCGTCTTTATGACCTTGGTCTCCGCACGCTTGAGGAACTCGAACGATATTATGAAGTTCAACCAGGCGTGTCTGACGAAGAGACAATGTCATCACTTGATGCTGAAGCAAGCGCAAATACAGAGGCTGCGGTGGAACAGTCGGTTAAGATCGGGCTGGCCCTGCGACACGACTTGGGTCAGACGTGAGCATTTTCTTATCTGACCTTCGGACGAAGACGTCGTGCTGCTTTAATACGTCTTACGGATGGGAATTGATTGAAATCTGTGCTTTTACAGCATTCCACGTGAAGAAGTAGAAGAAATTAATCGGACTATCATGCGAGAACTCAGCCATGTCCAGAAAGGATGCAAAAGCGTGATCGCTGGAGGGTGTGTTTAACTTGTTTGCCCAAGCCAGCAGTCGCTACTAATCGTGCTGCTCTTTCATGGACATGTCATTGTAGTTATCGCCGAGGAAAGCCACAGAGTAACGACGTCGACATAGTCATCACCCATACAGATTGGAATTTAGGGTCTCAGAAAGTGAAGGGCCTGTGTAAAAAGCTTGTGCAACGACTATATGAACAAGGTCAAAGATCTGCAATGGAAGTACTAATTCGTCATGCTGATTAGCTGCAGGCTTCGTCACGCATGTTATGCGTATGTCTCCAAGATCCAGCGCAATTGGTCGTCTGATTTGACATTTGTATAGATCTTTCGGGATTCCACAAACACGGCGTGTTGCACACTCGTCACTTGGACTCTTTAGAGAAGGCCCTAACTGTGTTCGTATCGCGGCATGATTCATTGCGGCCGAGAGTGTACCGACGTGTCGATCTGATTTTTGCTGCACCGGAAGTATTTTGGACCGCAGTTGTTGGATGGTAAGCGCCAGACCTGACCACTTCGGCAAGTGATACGAGGGCCACTCCAGGACTGGGTCGACGATGTTCGAAAGAGACTTGCGGTTGTGGGCGAAGCAGAAAAAGCAAGTATTCACGTTTCTCCACGTGGGTCCTGATTAACATATCTTATCAGGGGGATGAAATTCGATAGCTCTGGGATGTAAGTCCAATGAACTAAAACAATAGACTTAACGTTTGGACCGATCTCACTTTATAGATCACGACGTCATGATTCCAAATTGTACCATCCCAGAACGGAACGTGATGTATTCAAAGTACTTGGGCTAGTTTATATTCACCCAACACTGAGAAATGCAGATGCATGATTTGGCTGGCGAACTTCAGTTTTCAGTTTTCCCACTTGCATGTTCTACAATTCTTTGTGTAGGGGTTATATTTTGATGCAATTTTCCAGCATTCCCCGCATGTTTTGTGGTTGCTTCTGCAGTCATACAATATACGCAGTTTCGCTTGAATGTTATTCCAAATGACAGTCTCCGATTTCGAGCTTGGCAAGATCGATTCTGGTACCAGCATGTGATCTGATTCTAGTAACAGCATCACATGTGATGCTGCAACTGTAACACATAGATCATCATCCTCCAGGTTCGTACGCATTCACCATTCAAGTCGTCACCCCAGATTCGCTGCACAGGAACCGGGGAGGCCCGTAAGTTCTCCCAATTCTCCCATACTTTCAATATAATCAGCTCGGCGAATCAGTGAGTTTCTTCTTGCGTCTTCGATTTCATGGCTTTGCCTCACAACCGGCTTAATTCGCTTAGCGCTTCTAATCACTATCTATACAATTACGCTGAGTTCCGCTTCACATCACAGGACCGTAGATGCGATATTCTAGCTGAACGGAACAAGTAGGAGACTTCGAGTTTCTTGCTGTATCAGATCTCATCGTGGTGCTGTGGGCATGAGCGCAACCTGGGACCCTCAAACTTACTGGCTGCTTGGCTATTCCTGACTCTTCTTAGACTTGGCGGTTATCAAACCAAGCGATGACATTGCTCGCGCACTGATCAACGAGGATTGCAAGCGAGCACGTTTATTGGTCTATGATTATCCGAAATGGGTGCGAGTGCTCAAATTGAGTTACCCAAAGCAAGGTTACCAGCGACTAGTACTGTGGGTAATGCATTAATTCTATCTGATGGGGTATTCAGATAGAAGTTTCAGTTGTTTTCAGGTCTGTATTTATTTTTTCTCATTTGTGCGAAGACTTCGTTACCTCCTCTAATTCGCGTGGTAGGTCAGGGTCGCTTGTCATCATATAGCAACATCTCGTATATTGATGAAATCACCTCCAATGACACAAACTGTTAAGTGAAACTCGAATCGTTGGGAACCAATTTGGCTGACCGCTCCAAGGCCCGATCAGTGTCAAGTGCCCAAAAACCTCACGCGGAATGTACCCGTTTGTCTTTTGGTGAAAAGAGCTGAGAACAACTGTGAGTTTGCGAATTTGAAGTGAATTTGATCATATCTGTATTTCGTCCTCGCAACCGATCGCTACCTGTAACCTGGACTGGTGAAGTTGTTGTTCTAATAATATTCTTCCATTCGACGTCGGTATCGGCGGTCACAGCCATACATAGTATAGTTTATAACGCAGTAACGTACACTAACTCAAGGAGCGATTTACATCCAAGGGCCTGGACTCTCTACCAATCGCAACATTATCGCATCACGACCGGAAGCCGCAGGGCTCAAGTACAAGTTGCGCCAAAAGGTTTTTGCAAAAGTTTCTGGCCTGGTGACTTGTACATATGTTGTTAGTCTCAAAGCCACATGTTTTAGGATCTTTCGTATCCATTAATACTAAGGCCACTATTGGAAAATCGTATGTTACAACTCTGGGCCCTCAGTATACCCTAGTATGAAGCTGTGTGAAGGAGGGTGGTCGATACAACCGTGGGTGCGACTAATCTAGTGCGTGCTACCATGTCATTTCCAGACAGTGAGTTATAGTGATTATGATACCTCCTTTGCGGAAAAAAATGATCGGCATGACTGCGACCAAATCTGGAAGATTGGAGGAGCTCATGGTCCCAAGAACGTAGTAGAGTCTGCACCCACTGTTGCCCGCTAGACTACGAAAAACTCTAATGTCCTGATTTGTTATTGAAAATAAATCTCTCCGCACACCATTTCAGAACACGAGGTTCCGATTTTCATGCGAACACAGACTGTTTTAGAAATTTGTGGGGGATCGGTGACGAAAGCCTTGGGGAGGGGGAATGGAGACATGTACTGTTGTCAAAACCACTGTTGAGATGTACGTATGATACACTGTAGCTTAACCTTATTTTCGGGTAGGCGACGAGGCGGGCTTGACTTCTAAAACCAGCCATCGAGGCGCATCGATAAGGGTTCTACAAGTACTTCCCAGTATACAACAGCGGCTTGATATCAAATACTAAGGTACGCGCTTCCATAGAAGGCGCGGGTGCGATTTGATCTACCACTTACCTGTACAGGCTCTGCAGCGACCTGTATCAGCCTGTAACCTCTTTGAAAATGGAGTTCCGAGGGGGTTAGGGAAGTTCCCGTCCCTTTGGAATCTCACCTGATGGCCAATACAGGACAAGTGGCTCCAACTATTAGCTCCGAGAACAACTGTATCTGTGAACACTAGACGTATGATTTCCCGGCTTTCTCTCATTGAAGTGCTGAGTCTTGGTGTTTAACCCGCCCTGATCTCGGTAACTGTCCCAGTCACTCCTGTTTGTCTCTATTTGATACAAAATAACTAGAAAATTTCTTTTTGAGACAGATCGAACGAACATCATTATATTGTTAAACACTGTGCATTAATTCTACAGTCAGGTAGGCAAGAAAACAGCAGATCTTTTTTGCTCATGTTATGCTCGCGTGGGATCCCCCATGACGGTTCTCGTAATTTAATAAAAGGACAGTTCCCAAGCCCTTGATCGGGAGCGTCGTGGAGGAAACGAGTCTTCTGTCAACTTTCGTTTCTTTCGAAACCTTTTTAGACCCGACAGTCGGACGGAGGCAATGTGAGTGCGGTCCCTAGCCTTGACCCCCCGTCTTCATCCGCAAACCGAGACTTGCCGACTTTCAGGATTGTCCTGTCCCGTATTCAAGGGTCAAAGAACGGCGGCGATAATCGCGTGTACAGAAACGGACTTAGCTACTAGATCTATGTCCTGAATTGAACATCTACGCAAGTACATGTGAGAGCCGACATTTGCAAATCAGATGAGTACTTGATTGGAGTTGATTGGTCGGGTAATTGAAAGGTCCTGACGGTCGTACTAACCTATGAGCGCGATATAAATCCGGGTGATACAAAAAGTTGGCCCAGTTTCCGTTGCATTGTCGCCTCTATTATACCACAATAAGTGGTTCTCCAGCTCCCATCACATGCCCCGCCCTTCAATTTCTACGCATATGTCTCAAATAACTGATGGCGACGTATCTTTGATAACCCCCATCTCGCCGTCAAATGCATCTTGGGACCAGTGTTCTCCACCATATTCTGGAAATGCAATGAACACTATCGGCTGGAGTTACTACCCTTTACCACCATCCCCGCCTGTTTCTATCGGCTCAAACATCACCGACTCTCCTGGACCTGTATCCCACACAAATTCTGACTTTGCACAAGAAAAGGAGCAACAATTATGCTTGCCGACACACCAAGTGTTTGACTTCCCCGAGGTGCCGAATATATCGTCACCTTCACCATCCGTATCACCACTACTCTCAAAGTCCTCCCAACCATCTATTTCCATTGACACTCACATGCACACGGACGGGCTATCTTCCCTCCCTGTAGCAGGTCCTTCGAAGAGACTGCGAACTGGCGGAGAGCGTATCACTACGAAAGACTTTATACCGCCTGATGTATCAGGGCTGAGCAAACGTGAAGCACGTCTAGTCAAGAACCGTGCCGCTGCTTTCCTCAGTCGGCAGCGGAAGCGGGAAGAATTCGAGGCTATGGAGATGTAAGTTCCTAAATTTATTCTTTGGTACATGTTAGGACACTAAACCATACCCGCTTCACCAATATAGTCGCGTCAAGGAGCTCGAGGAAGATAACGTGCGGCTTCAAACTACTGCCAAAAGAGGACATGCCTATGATGACTTACTCTCGGAAGTCGAACAACTACGCGCTCGCCTTTCTGCATCTGAAAAAAGGGGGCGCGAACTGAAGGCCGAACTTTCACGAAGGTCGATCGGTGATGTCCACGTGAAGACAGAAAATTACGAGCATTCATTAACATCAGTCTCACCATCTGCCCCGGTACCGTTACACTCCCACCATAGGTCTGGAGCGGCTCTCGGACTGATGGTAGGCAAGCTAGTCTTTGGAAATCAGACTTATGAGACCAATGACCCAACAGCAGGTTCTCCTATGCACGCTACCGTCCCTGCTTTCCATGTCTCCTAGATCGCTTCCTACGACATACTATATCCCCATAACCGATCCCTCGGTTCTACACCCCTCATGTAACTTCGACTACAGCTCCATCATCCCAAGTGACTTTGAATGGGCACCGCATCCTGAGGGGGGAGCAGTGATGAATCTTGGTTTTGGCGATCTCGGAAAGCTTTCCTCAAGCGCCGGTTCTTCATCCCCTCGCAAAGTCGAGATCCATTCCGAAGCCATAAGAGCTCTTGGAGGATTTGAAATTTCCTTCGATACCAGTCCAGTCAATGACGGCAAAATTCAGATTCGCATCCACCCTTCCCAAACACACCATGTCAACCGGGAACCCCCACGTGCACCCCCATCTTCAATGCCCATGTGGTTCGATTCAGCGCCAAATAACTACGGCCCTACCTTTTCAACTGCATTGACATACACCGCATCGTCGACACCAGCATCTTCATTCGTGCCGTTAACTAGCGATTTTGACCTGGATCCTTTTCTGGGTGGAGTTCACGACTCAGGAATGCCGTATGTGAGTGGTGGGCCGGCATTCGGCCATCATCCATCGGACGCAACATTTGAACATATACCAGGGTATATGAATGGAACCCGCAGCGACTTCTCTAAACACCGTCCGCGAGTTTCCATGAGAAACCTGCCAGCCGTCGGGATGGAAGGAGAGTGGGACGTCCCAGCCTGCTAATCGTTATTGCGGTTGGTAAACCATGTTACCCTTGGACCGTTACTTAAGTACTTCGATTTACTTGCATTCAGCTGCTTTGATTAAAGTTACCTGGATAAACCGCATTGGAATTTATATCACTAGTATCTACCTTACTGGCTTGAGCTGGCCTTGAAGCAATTGCTCGCATTATTCTTTCACGAACATACTGGGTATATAGTTTTTATGTATGTAGTTTAGGAGATAGAGGAACGCGCACTCGACGCGTGAATCTCAAGGTGGCAGAGCCCCGCCTCAGTTTCTTTCCTTTTGCAGCCATTGCGTAGATCATCGTGATCACCACCGAAACAAACGCATAAGCGTCAGGAAATAGTCCAGACTCCAGTACCACCACGTTGCAACGAGGAGGTTGTATTTACGGGGAATTTATCGCCCACTACAAAGTAATAGGAACGATAACAGCATTGTTCTCCCTCCTGTCCGTGACAAATGACCCCCTCCTGGTGATCGCACCGGTTCGGTCCTTGACTAACATGGATTTGGCTTCAAGCAGAGTGTCGACTAGCGTAGAGACAGCAGCAGTGGTTTCCATTTAACTATTAATTTTACTCACATTTAATGTTTCTATCTAATTGGTCGATAACCTTATCGTCTCCATTCCCAATGTTGACTGGGTAGCGTGTAAATTGCCGCTGTCTGAACCAGTAGTGTCAACTCCTCCACTCTCCCTGCCCTCGTCTTTATCTTTCTCCGTGCACGATCCGTCGTCTGCATATAGGTTGTTCTGTTCTATATAATCGATGACAGCCGCTGGGAGGAGATACTGCACCGAAAGGCCCCTGCGAAAGAACAGCCGTACCTTTGTCGAGGAAACATCGTTCTGGACTAGCTGAGCGATAGGGTAGATGTTATTCCGCCAACGTGCTAGGTTGCCAATTGCTTGATCCAGAGCGGCCCCGGTGCGCTCAATGACAAACGTTCCATGGCGTCCAAGAATATCGTCAAGCTAGAAATCAGTACATCAGCCCACAGCACATTTGATTCTTGGAACCCAAATAGATACCTACATCATCATGAGACCAAACGCCCGGCTCAGACATGGTACTAATCAAGTCTGAACCTGCAAGGAGCATGATCTGAACATCACGGCGTTCACCATCTCGAGTGGACACGCCACCAAGAACCGTATTGATTTCGTAATCGAAGTGGTCAAGCACAACAGCCGTACGTTTGTAATTCTGCAACGCCTCCCAGGAATCGACCATTAGCCATGACGACTCCTGCTCTGTAGCGAGCATGCACATTTTAACCCTGTTTCATGCGTAATATATCAGTATCGAAATGGTAGATAGTTGCACAAGACTGCAAAGTTTCAAGTTTCAAGTTAGGGGGTAAACATTTAACCTTCCTAATACAGGAGACACGGCGACCACAAAAACGAGCGCGATAGCCTGACTCGGCCCGACTACTTGAACTGGAGCACCCCTTCAGGGAAAAAATACAGTCCTTCGGAGTAGGATAGACCAGAACTATGGAGTCTCGCCACATGCTATAGGAAGAGACAACGGCGCTGCACTTACCGATGATAAGAGCTGACTAGACCCACTTTCTTGTACTCGTCACTGACTGGGCTGAGATATCCACCGACAATCTCAAAATTGGTATTCTGCCGAATGAAATCCTTCGCAATCTCGAACATCCGAAGATGGTGATATGTGATGGGATTAAAGGAGCCGCATGCCACCAAGACGATCGGTTTCTTTGTGGAAGCATGTAGAGTGCGACGGAGTCGATGAGAGGTCAAAGCATAATTTGGAGGGTTCGTCAAGGCGGTTGTCTTGTGGGCAAATATTTGAGCGGCCATAGTGGTGCTAAAAGGAGTGTAGAAATGATGATATACTCTAGTGCAAGCCAGCCTACCTACGCACCGGAAGCAACGTTCCCCCTTTTTGCCCCAGTGAAAATGGACTGGCAGGGCCTTCGCCTTACAGCTACTTTCATATCAAGACAATGGTCCAGATTTCCGTCTTTTTATTTGTAGAGCTGAGTCAGGTACTGTTTCAGCGGAATATCGAGTTCGCACGGCCTCCCTGAACTCAGCTCGCGACTGTCGCACATTTTCAATATATTAGTGTTTTTGCCAAGGTTTTTATGACTTAGTCATAATGTAAAACAATGCTTCACGTGAAAATGTTGATTCGAAGATACCAAATCAAATGACTTCAAGTTAACATTGTAAGTTTGTAACTAGTAACTGTTCCGTCCGATGCTACTGCATCTGTCAAGTCCTTGTCAAACATGAATGACCAACGACAGCCTCTCCTTCAACCACTCCTGGCCCTTCAAACCGTCTGTTGCTATCACAACATTATCATAGAAGAACTCTGATCTAGTGCCTTTGACTCACACAACATTCATCAAGGATGACGAAGACAAAGGACGGCCATGCCCCTGTCAGGGAGACAAGCGCATATCTGACACTTACCTGATGCGAAATCGAGAATCATCATTGTGGCAATTTCGGTGAGCATCATGCAGATTCACTGGTAGCGAGTCGAAGTTAACGTACTATGACGAAGGAGGCTCCCAGAATACATCAACATCATCTCCGGTCCCAGATGTAGAAAATTCGGAGACTCGATTGGGTTTAATGTGAGCCATCATGTTATTGATCCACGACGGCTGAGTGCTAGTTGCACGAAGATGTGTGTTCTAAGACTCAGACATGGTAGCAAGTTGTGGTACAAGTAGGAAAAAGCCCACTCACTCTTATCATCCCGAGTCTGGTGACGTAGTAGAACCAGGCATACATGGTACACGTTATATTGAATAGAGAAGTGGTGTTTGCTGCATACATCATCGTCATCGTTGTGCGGGGAACGACAATTGACAGCCTGGTGCGCTAATATAGATCTTAGTATTAGATAGTAGCGTTAAGTTTCTCAAACCGAATTTGAACTTACCATTTGACGGTAAGGTTTGGTGTAAAATCGGCGGGTCATAAGTTAATGAAAACCTTCAAAAAACCCTTGGCAAAAACACTCTATTATACGGTTTTGTAGTTATACAAGATCATAGTCACAGCAGGCTTACACTATGCACAAACCAGCCGCGACATGTGGGCAGGCACCATGAACTAACTATTGCTGTTTGATGACCAGTGAAGTGACCACGCGGCGACCCCCTTGCCATTCAAGGGTATTTCGTTTCGCCCGACCAAGGCATCGTAATGATTAGCGGTGTCCGTATCGTTTGAAGGGAATTTATCAAGCTCCGACAGCGATTTCCTTATAGCATGCTGTGGATGGTGCTGTTCTATTGACGCAAAAACTCCTGATGGAAATGGTACAACATATCCCTGTTGGTGCCTGAAATGCTCCGGTGACCTGTGCCGAAGGAAGTACAAAACAGAGTTTGAATCTCAGATTATTTACAACAAACATTCATCGGAGCTCAAAATAAGTCGCGGCAAATCGGCAAATACCATGAGCTCTTCGAACTTTTCACAAACTTAGTCCCTGGCTGCGGTATCTGGACGAATCTCTTCAAGGCAGACTAAGTCAGCAGCCGGATGATGTGACTATCTCTTCAATTTGTCACTCCTGCCTCAAAGCAGTGCCAAATTGTATGTGAGGTCTATTAAGGGTAGTGCCAGTATACGTGAGGATCTGAGTCAGCATATATAGACGCCCCATTGACATGCGTCGTGGGTTACCAGCTGCGGTCACATGCTGATGTGACTTGTTACTCCAAGAGATCGATGGCATCGCGGCATACAGAGCCATTTCCAAGAAGCACGTTCTTACTTTCCGCTGCCCACATCACGTTGACATGGCGTCAATCTCACCTGCCAGCAGCAAAACGTTAGGATTCACAAGTTGTACGCTGGCCACAAACACGAGTCTCAGACTTTCAGTGTGAAATTCACACTATATAATGAAGGGATTTCCCTACCCTGTGCAAACAACCAGTGATAGTGATCGCCGGTAAATAAACACCTCACATTCTGAGAAGACAGCATATAGAATCTTTTTCATTACATCACCCTGGAACAACGGAACCGTGGTACATAAATGAACACCGCCTACTAGTTGGCGTTTTGACCTTTTAACAGCATATCCCAGGTTGAATGTCATTCCTGTGGCTACTCTTAACCAAACATAACTCGTGTCCTCACTGAACGCTATAATGACCACACGACGAGTGCACACTACTGGAGGTGAGGTTTTTTGCTGGCTTCACCCGAATTTGGGTTACTCAAAATGTCTTTTTGGACGAGCAGAAATAGTTCAAGCAAGCAGCGTTCAACCACCAACTCATTCCCGCGCAGAAATTTCCGGTGCGCTTAAGCGACTGGGACTCGGCAGACACTTGGAGGAAGATGTTGAACGCGAGTTTGGTGACATTTATCCTACAAAACATGTGTGTGCAAACACACAGGAGGAGCAAGACGAGGCAGACGAAGACGCTCGTAAGCGGGCAATGAGACACCTCGTGGACTCGTGGCAGGAGCGACTGCAGCTCATCAGTGTAATTGTGAGCTCATGGCTTACCTGGTGATTGTCATTCATTTGATGAATAATATCCGTGGACATTGTACAGACGACATTCTTTGCATCCATAGAAGCAGGGATGTTGGCGCCAGTGAATACTGTTCCGAATGCAGTGAACGCCTCGCCAGGTCTCATCAAAGCTGCGAATGCAGGATTTTTGGGTGCATTGATTATGCACGTTTACGCAGGTAAGTTATATGGGTGTTGTCGCCAGGACATGGTTGATGACTTATTCGTGCGCGACACGTTGATTGCGCAGCTGTCTTATCGTTCCTGGCAGCCTTCCTTTTAATCCGATATAAACTGAAAGAAGCCTCAGACGAAGAGTTTTTCGCAGAAAGCAGAGCCAAGGGATTTCACATTACATCTCTAGTAGATGGTGCAACCCACGTCAAGGACACCGAGAGAGATGCCCAAAACAATGACGCCCAGAATTGGCCACAGACGGACACATCAAACAATACAGATACCAAACATGATCACCCAGCGCCGCTGCGGATGGGATCAACACCTGTAGAACCTCCTATATTTGTTAGGGACCCACATCTGGAGCAGGTTAGCTTTTGGAGTATTACGATCTCATCGCATCTTCTGGGCCGCGTGCACGCCCTGTGCATTCTCTTCGCTGGCATTGGGTTTACACTCGCAATCATGGGTATCATAACGTACGCATGGGCGCTGCAACCAAAGGAGGTCAGCATTTTTGTGAGTGTGTGCTTTGGGGTTGCTGTTTTCGCGATGGGGGTGCTTTTTCTACCTGATCTGTAGGGTTGAGTACAACTCATCGCCGATCTTCTTGAACTCGAACTCTCAAGAACTTAGTAGTACCTTTGCATGTGTCAAGCTCCGACAGTGATTTAGGTCACGCTGCACCACAGCGAACCTTTAGGCTTATATGCTAATATTTGTTCCCTAACTGTTTTGAATGAAATGTACTTATGTGAGCTCTGAAGGGCGTTGTGCATTGCTCACCAATTGTGCAAGATGATAGTAACGATCCCTGTAGGTGCCTGAAGTGCTCTGGTGAAAGGCAGTGACTTGAAACGTTAAGAAGATAGTGTTTGAATTCTCAGACTGACACAAAAATGATATTCAACTTGAGGTGTACTATAGTTCAAAAGGCTAGATCAACCATTAGTGGTTCTCAAAGTTAACTTCGTATAGAAATTTCAAACGTTGAGCATTTTGGAATTTGCCGGTTAATTGAGGCTCCGACGCTGACACATCAACCCTAACCTTATACTCAGACCGTCATCATCTACTGCAGTCTGCGACACCATCTTTCAATATCATTATGCCTCGGGAATCCGATCGTTCAAGGCTCCTTCGCAGCCTCAAACAAACTAGTCATGACCTTACTATCGTGCGATACATGGAGTTAGTTGAGTTTATGGTAGATGAACTACTAGTAGATGAGGAGGAGGACTCATCAGAGATCAGCGACACTGCCAGTGGTCATAGTGGGTCTGATATCAGCATACGGACAGCATCACCAGCATGGCCTGAATCCCCTACCTCATCGGTCACATCTGCCTCGTCAATCAATTCGCTTGTATCACTCTCAACAGCATACTCGAGCGTCCTATCACACGATATCCCAGACATGTGTGAACGAGTTTTTCATGATACAGGGTGTTCTTAACACAGCGATTAAGGATCAGATTGGAGTTTGACCACCATCGACGCCAATGACAACGACGAGCAGGCAGGGCATACCGGAGTTCGAAAGCTGCCGTACCGGCAGCATCCGAATTCGCAAATTTGGCTGAGAATTTCTTTCTAGGTTTGACTTTGAGAACCGTCATTGTCGCGACAAATTGGACCCGAAGTTACCTATTGTCCACCATATTTGGAGAACTTGGGAGATTTTTGATTCACTAGTAGTAAACCTGCGCCTTTCGGACATGCCAAATGCAAATGTTGACGAGCTACTACTTATTCAAACTCTCCCATAAAGTTAGTCCCTGGCTGCGGTTTCTGGATGAATCTCTTCAAGGCAAACCAAGCTGACAGCCGCTTGCATATATTTCTTCCATCGGATCAGATGTGGCTAGAAGGCTGTGATCGACTCTTCAAGTCGTCACTCCTGCCTTTTTTTGTCTCAGGGCAACTTGTATGTGATCATGAATGGTAAGGGCAGTACATGCTAGTATACACGAGGATCTGAATCAGCATATATAGACGCCCGTCCATTGACATGCGTTGCGAGTTACTTACTAGCTGCGGTCACGTACTGATGCGACTGACCAGTCTCCAAGAAATCGATGGCATCGCGGTATTCGGTAGCTCCACCGTGACAGGAAGCACATTCTTACATGCCAAGGCTAAGCGCTGAGCGCTGAGCGATGATGCGCCCACACATTACGAGATTGCGGTAATCTCGCCTACCAAGAGACTCCAAAACGTTTGGATTCACAGGTTGCATGCTGACCACAAACGGGAGTCTCAGACTTTCAGGCAGGAATTTCGCTCCCCGTTT
Organism: Suillus spraguei; assembly: GCA_016800925.1. Lineage (NCBI taxonomy): Eukaryota > Fungi > Basidiomycota > Agaricomycetes > Boletales > Suillaceae > Suillus > Suillus spraguei. The sequence goes on along the minus strand of JABCPU010000005.1, from coordinate 151,461 downwards.
GCAGGCCACGCAAACAATCAGTGACAGTGAACGCCAGTAAATAAACACCTAATATTCTGAGAAGACAGCTTATAGTATTTTCTCCATTAGCACCCTAGAACAACGGACTCGGAACCATTTTACATAAATGAGCACCGCCTACTACCATTATGAGCAGGAATGCTAGCAACTCTTTTGTCATGAGTGCCTCGGAACCGGATCAATTACGACCTAAATGGTATAGCCTTTCTCTAAGAGTCATTCTTCAACTTGGCGTTTTCCTACATTTAACAGCGTGTCCTAGGTTGAATGGCATTCCTGTGGCTACCCTTGACCCAACATACTTTGTGTCTTTACAACTGAGCGCCATAATGACCTTGCGACGATTCCATACGACTGGAGGTGAGGTATTTTTTATCAGCTTCACTTGGATTGGTGTACTCAAAATGAAAATGTCTTTTTGGACGAGCAGAATTAGTTCGAGCAAGCAGCATTCAACTACCAACTCATCTCCGCACAGAAGTGTCCGGTGCGCTCAAGAGACTGGGGCTTAGCGGACACTTGGAGGAAGATGAACCCGAGTTTGGTGTCATTCTTCCTCCAGAAAGCGTATGTCACAGTGCTTCGAAGGAAGAGCTGTGCTGAATTTCCGTGCAGGCACACAGAAGGACCAAGACGAGGAAGATGAAGAGGCTCGTAAGCGGGCAATGAAAAACCTCGTGAACTCGTGGCAGGAGCGGCTGCAGCTCATCAGTGTAATTGTGAGCGCATGACTCACCTGGTGATTAACACTCAACTTATGAACAATATTCATGGGTATTGCAGACGACATTCTTTGCATCCATAGAAGCAGGGATGTTGGTGCCAGTGAATACTGATCCGGATGCAGCGAGCGCCTCGCTAGGTCTCATCAAAGCTGCGAATGCAGGATTTTTGGGTGCATTGATTATGCACGTTTACGCAGGTAAGCTAGATGAGTGTTATCGCTAGGACATGATTAATGACTTATTTGTGCGCCACGCGTTAATTGCGCAGCTGTCCTATCGTTCCTTGCAGCCTTCCTTTTAATCCGATACAAACTGAAAGAAGCCTCAGAGGAAGAGTTATTCGCAGAAAACAGAGCTAAGGGATTTCAAATTACAACATCGCCAGTACCAGTGAATGGTTCCTCCCCCGTCGAAGACATCGAGAGAGATGCCCAAAACAATGACAAGAAATTCGGCCGGGAGAACGTGCCACAGATGGACACATCAGATAACAATACAGATACCAAACATGATCTTCCAGCGCTGACACGGAGGAGATCAACACCTGCAGAACCTCCTATATTTGTTAGGGACCCACATCTGGAGCAAGTTGGCTTTTGGAGTGTTACGATTTCATCGCATCTTCTGAGCCGCGTGCACGCCCTGTGCATTCTCTTTGCCGGAATTGGGTTTATACTCGCAATCATGGGGATCATAACGTACGCATGGGCGCTGCAACCAACGGAAGTCAGCATTTTTGTGAGTGCGTGCTTTGGGGTTGGTGTTATCGCGATGGGTGTGCTTTTCCTACCTGATCCTTAGGAGTTGTATACGACTCATCGCTAATCATTTCATTTCTTAAACTCTCGAGAACTTATAACTCTAATATCCACAATCCTCATAATCCTCTTGCGTACATACCATCTCGCAATAATTTTTTCTGTGGAACATTATCCGGCGATTGATTCACAGGTATCTTCATTTACCTTGAATGCTATCCTCAACTTCACGAAGTGATGACTGATGTGCGAAATGATCTCCTTTCTCTGACAAGGTTCAACATTCGCCTTAGGCGCCCTGGATGGTCACACATTGTTACATTTATGTAAGTCATGTCCAGGCTGTGGAGTACGCCGGCCGGACACCAGGAATGAGTAGAGACATGTAGTCAGCTGTATCAGTGAATTCACTGGCGATTGTGCTGATTGGGTGCTTTGTATTCCAATGCCTTTCTTATTGTATTACGATATATGGCGATATCTTCTTCTCACCGGTTTCCTAACCGCGGCGGCCCAGTCAGGCCCGCCCGCCCGCAGCCGCCACTCATACTGATAGTATCGCACGAACGTTATGCACGTAAAGCCTTCACCGGCAGGAATCAAACGACTGACCGGTCAAGGGAATCGGGGATTGGTGACTCGCCGCTGCTACTATAAGTATACGACACTGGTACACACGATGCATGCATAATCCTATAACTCGGCCGATAACGTGTTCTATGACGGATCTCGAACCCGATGTAAGGGCACTTTTATTAATGTCCCTGTCTTGAACTCCGAAATATTTTACAGACGATAAACGTTAACAGTCACTGAGGCACTCTCTGTTCAGCTCCTTTATCACACGTTAGTTCTCACTCTAAAGTTCTTGCAGCTCAAGTACTGATCAGTGGATTTAGCCCCGTGCATTCCCATTAGCGCTCCAAATTCGTATCACGATATACCTTTGCCCATCCCAGGACGCAGGTATCAGCAAGCACATGGTCATTTGACAAAATGACTCAGAATCGCATCCAGCATGAGAAGAACACACTCTCCATCAAGTTGACTGAATCTGTCGTCTTCCTGCGTATATCCAACCCGACTGGCCGGGACCAGGAAAATGCAGCGCCTGCGATGGTTCGCGGATTGCTCACCCTAAACATAGTAAAGCCCACTCGCATATCCAGCATTGAGATAGACCTGCAGGGGAAAGCTACCACTTCGTCGTTTGAAGGTGGGTGTACCTTGATTTCGTATAATCTTGCATGATCCTTCATGTCTATATAGGGGTTGGTGCGCGCCGCATAGAGGTGACAGAGCAGCACAAGGTGTTTGGTGCATCTACCGTCCTTTTCCAAGCGGCATCGTTACCGTCTGCCCGACGTACTGCTTCAGTTGGCCCTGGTCTTCCAGGCCGTGACTACGACCACAACGCTTATGATGAAATCCATCACCCCGGAGAGTATAGTTCCGTTCCGTCTTCACAACACGTGCCTCATCCCAATGGCATTCGGAGCCCAGCATTCTCTGCCAGGAGTGCTAGCGTAGATCCTCGTCAACTTTCTTCCTCAATAAGTGGTCGTTCTCTCAGTGATAGCATTGTTCCGCAATGCGACAATCATGTACCTCACCACCAAGACACTGTCCACCTTCCTACTCCCCCTTATAGCCCGCCCCTGAACCCCTCTTCGTTGACTACAGATCATCGTCCCTCACCCACGCACTCAGACTCAGGCTCGACTTCTCAATCTTCTGGTCACCCCAAACCAGAAGACAGTCCAGCCCAGACCCTCGAAGACCTTCGACGAGCGCTCATGAATGATATCGAGGCAGGCCAACCGAGTATGTTATTTTCCAACTGCTTTTGATTGCTCATGCTTATACACCTTGCAGGTCTAGGCCATCGTAGCTCATTCCACGCGCCTGGTTCTTCTGCGTCAAGTATACACTCACACCGCGATCTCTCCCTCTCCCGTCGACCGAGCATTGAAGACATCTCTGAAACAGAGCAGTTGTCTGGACAGACACCCCGATTCAGTTCCCGCGCACGTACATTTCCCGCAGAGTCGCAGAGTTCAACACAGAGTCCAAGCATCGTCTTAAATGCTGCAGTAGCGCACGAGGATCGTGGGAGAAAGCATGCTCGATTTTCGCTTTACACTGTCGCCAATGCGATTGATACGATGGTTGAGCGTGTGAGGTCGCGTTCACCGCGTGCTGAATCACAAAGGAGAAGCAAGAGTATAAATCATGAGGTCGAACGAGGGAGGACGCTGGACAAGGGAAAGGGGAAGTTGCCGGAGCTGCCCTCACATGAATATGATAAACACAGGCATCATTCTACTTTGGGAAAAGTAGGAGAATTATTAGGACTGGAAGAAGAACATAAAGAAGTGGGGGAGGGTTGGAAGGAATTCAAGAAAGGTGGGTTTTGATATACATGGATTCTTGTGGGCACGCGCTTACTCTTGCTCCAAGGAACGTATACCTATCCTATTTCATTTACCATACCAAACAACTCGCCTCCCACGATCGAATGCGATTACGGATCCATGATTTGGAGACTGAAGGCCGAAGTGCACCGACCCGGTGCCTTCGCATCAAAGCTGACTGCGCAACGCGAAGTCCTTGTAGTGGCAGCACCTTGTGAAGAAGATACCGAGGACTCGGAAAGCATCATCATCGAACGTCAGTGGGAGTCACAACTGCAGTATTTGATAGCAATATCAGGACGCAGATTTCCCACTGGCGGCACCATACCTATTGATCTCACGATAATCCCTTTCACGAAAGCCAAGGTGCATCGAATATCTGTCCACATCGATCGTGAGTAACTGTCGTTGCACTAGCTTATGGAACCTGAATTGTGCAGAACGAATTGAATACCACACACCAACGAAGCGGACCGTGCGCTCACAGCCTATACACCGAATAACTCTACTTTCACTTGGAAATGAGGTTGATGGCGAGAGCCACCCGTTACTCCCTCTCATTTCCGACGACCCGGAGGCATTCCGAAAGTCACCTCTTCACCAACTCCTGAACGCTCATGACGACGAGAATGAGATGGCCATGAATGTTATGGGTCCAGGGCCATGGTCATTCCGACACGAACTGCAGCTTCCTCAACACTGCTCCCTCATGCATTTCTCCAACCGGAACAAGAAGAGCAACGTCACTGTCCATCACACACTCAAGATTGTCCTTCGTGTTCAGCGTGGCGGTGACGAGGCGACCGACCCGCAGACAAAGAAGGCGAGGTTATTTGACATCCTCATACAAACGCCTGTGCGCATCTTATCCGTAAGTTCTTTGCACATATTCAATTTCAACGCACGTTTTTAAACAAGTCGTGTTTCCAGTGTCACTGTACCCCAGCGTGGACATCTCTACCCAGGTACTACGAGGTGCTAGAACGTGACTTCGACAGCAAACGTATATCCTGTCCATGCGACCACCGGGCCGCGCGCAGCTCACACTGCGATCCAAATGATGGCGAGCTGCATGCACCCATCTCATTGAACCGCGTAGTCTCGATTGACTCTACCGTGTCGTCTACAGAGAATCACTTGTCGGTGGGGCACAACGGGACACTCGTACAAACACTTGTGGGGCGGAGCACGCAGTATGAGCGGCTAGTGTCGGGAATGGAGAGCGAGATGGGGGAGGCGCCTCCGGCGTATGAGAGTATTAGTAATGGGTTTCGGTCGCAGAGGGGGCGTTTATACCATGCTTGAGGAGTTTGGAGTTGGGATTTATTATGGACTTTTGGGCTAGGATGTCGGGTTCTAGTGATTGTTTGACTCGTTATAGTTGGTTTTGTTAGGAATATTAATATTGCTTGAAGAAGTGCTGAGCGCTGAAGCGCTGAACTTAGCTAGCTTGAAGTCACATTCAGTGTCACCTTTAAACAACGGCATTCACCGTGTCCTTTAGTAATTGCACTATAATACTCTTGTTTCAAGTCAGCATCATTGAATGTATCAATACCTCGCACTCCCGGGGCCCCTCCCAAGTGAATGTTTCAATCAAGTCCCACCACAGTTGTTGGTATGGGATTTAATGCCGGTGGTTTTAGCGCCAAGTGGCCAAGTCGTTGTGTCGGTTACTGAGGGCTTGTCGACACACCCCCGGAGGTAACGGGACAGGTCAGTGACCACTGGATTGCCACGATGGTGGGCCATAGTAAGTACCGCGATCGCCCTGTCCAGGAACAAGCAGATGATCGTGTAGCACTCTCTCTCATTCAATCAGACCACGAAATATTGGGACTCAGTAATTCATCCTGTTTGACATGTGAGCTTCAGGTTTCGCTTCGCTTGCTGTCTAGCTCTGATCAATAGTCCAATTGTTCGAACTCGCTTTCGCTTTGCAAACTTATGGTCCGACGAGCCAGCATTATTATTGTCCTGGCCCTTGGGGTATGCATGGGTTGCTGCAGGATCAGCTGTTGGTTCAACTCACGTGCCTCGCGACGGCAGCAGGAAACTTTTGGTAATGGTGAGCCTGCTTAAGCCCATGAGGCGGCCGCGGGCCCACATTTGGTACATTCAAGCACATGATGCAAAGCGATATCTCGTTCGGAATAGGAAGTGTCATGCTCCGCCCTGTGAACATTGATCCCGCCAACCTCACTTTCACAGCAAAGCCTGAAAAATAATCCACTTGGAGCAGATTCCAGCATTGGATCGTCGGGGTATCGTGACCAATCAACTACTGATGGGTATTCTTACGCATTATGGCACATATGGACTCTTCATCGAGTAGCGACTGCCCGCATGGTTGTTTTGTTATCTCTACCCGGAATTCTAGAATTTCGAGAGCCGTCTTGCCGCGCTTGATGGTATAAATCGCCGACAGACTTTCTCGGTGAGTGCGCTCGCAATCGTCAGCATGCGCCTACTCCCATCCTTTGTGGTTCTTGCTCTCGGACTGTTGGTTTCTGCCTCGTTCCGATCGACTTACCGCCTTCATGAGAGACGTGGGCATATCCCCGCTGGATGGTCATACGACCGAAAGCACGACAATGCGGCTATCATCCCTCTGCGGTTTGCTTTGAAGCAGAGTAACATTGACGCCATTGGTGACTACTTAATGGAAGTCTCTCACCCAGAGTCTGCGAAATATGGTAAACACTGGACTGCTGGAGAAGTGTTCAGAAAGTTTTCGCCTAGCGTTGAAAGTATTGGAGCCGTCCTTGCCTGGCTCGAAGAGAATGGTTTTGATTCCTCCCGTGCCACGCTTACTCGTAACAGAGGTTGGATCGAAGTCCAAGCCACAGTGGAGGAGGCTGAGCGTCTCCTGCAGACTGAGTATCATGTATACGGTCATGAAACTGGCCAAGAGCATGTTGGTGAGCAGTATTCTCGATCTTCTTGTTTCGTGAGATTTACCCGTTATGTAGCGTGCGATTCATACCACTTGCCTGAGCACGTCCAGTCTCATGTCGACTTCGTGACCCCTACTGTACATTTTGATGCTAAAATATCGAGGCGCTCTGGCTCTAGTTCCCCCGATGGGATCGGGCGCTCTATCGGACAGCCGGGACAAGGCACTTACCCAAAGACCACCGGAGAGGTCCAGACTCTCCTGAATCAATTGGAAAATTGTGATGAACAAATAACCCCAATATGTTTGAGGGCTCTGTATGGATTAGTTTACGAGCCGTTGGCAGGCGACAAGAACAGCTATGGGATCGGTAAGTTATACAACAGAATGTTTGGCGCACGAAGTTGACTTGGCGTATAGTGGAGTACACCCCACAGGCCTACCTACAACCTGACCTGGACATGTTTCAGAGCAATTTCTCCGCAGACCTTGTTGGAGTCGCACCCAACATGATATCAATAGATGGAGGTATGTTAGAATCACGGCTCTTTGAATTCTGACAGTAATCCTTTCACCAGGCTATGCACAAACCGAATACACCGGCTTCGACTACAACGGCGAATCTGATCTTGACCTTGAGTACGCGATGAACCTTGTCACTGCTGCGCAGCCAATCACCTTATATCAGGCTGGAGATATGGTAGAGGGTGAGTGCCTTCACGCAGCATTGGAACATTGTTGACAGTGTGTGAAGGTGCCTCTTTCAACAACTTCCTTGACGCAATTGATGGCACGTACTGCACTTTTGAGGGTGGAGATGATCCAACTCAAGACGCCATTTACCCTGACCCGTACGGCGGAGGCTACGAAGGCCCTGAAGATTGCGGCACTGCGGCCCCTACTAATGTTATCTCGACATCTTATGCGTACAACGAAGCTGACCTGACGCCCTTCTATACTGCCCGTCAATGCGCGGAGTATGCTAAACTTGGCTTGATGGGTGTTACTGTCCTCTACAGCTCTGGTGATTATGGAGTTGCTGGAAACGGTGGCTACTGTCTGACGCCTAACGGTGAGTTTTCTCAGTATGCTTGTGGCGAGATTTTAATATTCTTCGTAGGAACTTATTCCCTGACCGGCACGATCTTCAACCCCAGTTTCCCAGGAACTTGCCCCTACATCACATCTGTTGGCGCTACTCAGGTCAACCCTAATTCGACAGTCTATGAACCGGAAGGGGCCTGTGAACAAGTCATTTATTCTGGAGGTGGCTTCAGTAACTACTTTGCGATGCCTGAGTACCAGAAGACAGCGGTCGAGTACTATCTGGCAAATTATTATCCTCAGTATCCTCCCGATATCTGGAACGCCTCAGGAACGGTGCGTGCTACTCAAGTAGTGGAATCTGTAAATGACGGCATCTAATCTCGATCTCCTATTGCAGTCCCGTGGCTTCCCTGACATTGCTGCCAATGGAGCCGTAGGTTGTCGTCGTTGAAGATATACCAGTCAATGCTAACAATATACAGAACTACGTTGTTGCTATTGATGGTGCATTTTGGTTGGTTTATGGAACGTCGTGCTCTTCCCCAGTGAGTGGATCCATCTTGACAATGGTCAACGATGCCCGCCTGGCAGTTGGAAAGAGCCCGATAGGATTTATCAATCCAACTGTGAGTGTCTGCCTCAAATCACGGTTTCCTTTTTCTCATTAACTGTTGCGATTTGAAGATTTATTCGCCAAGCTTTGCTGGTGTTTTCAATGATATCACAATGGGCGGAAATCAAGGATGTGGCACTGCTGGATACACCGCTGTTCCTGGATGGGACCCAGTCACTGGACTGGGGACTCCCAATTTCCCGAAGCTTCTTGCGAAGTGGTTGCTCCTTCCGTAGACTTTGAACTCGACATTTTGCATCAGAGTCAATGCCGTGCGGTGTTTATCCTTAGACCGGATGATGCCATGTAGACCTTATTATTATTATCAAGGAACATTATGGGCTTCTTATTGGCGCCTCAGTCTGCGATATGGATGCGAAAAAAATTATAAGTTGCCTGACATTGTACCAATGCAACCACAGCCCTGCCATGCTTTACTGTGACCTGCCGAAGACGCACACGAAGTATTACTCTTCGTGCATACGCAATCACGGAGCCACAGTTGTTGGCTGTTACAAAGCCAGCAGCAACATATACAGTAATCCACTAATTGATGGATTGATTTCCGCCGACGTATGAGGTCTCTTGCACATCAAAATACAGTATTCCATCAAGCGAGAGAGCAGGAAGCATCGAATACCTGTATTCAGCATTTTCAACGACTCTCGGAGCTGATAGTTATCTCTGACCTCGAATGAAAAAGTTGTGTTGACAGGCACGAGATCCAAGAGGAGACCATGCCATTTGACGTCTTGTAGCTATCCGGTTGCCCAAGGAAAATGTAAGACTTTCAGAAGCATGAGTGTCTGGTCCTCGTACCTTTTCACACATAAAACCACGCTTTTGCAAAGTGTCCTCGATGGCCAACATTAGCATCCCGTAGTGCAGACTATACTACTCGTGTAAGCATCAAGAGATGCGAGCGGACGAGGACGACCAGCTTGCGAGGGCTTTTTCATGACAGACCATGTAACCCGTGAGGTGAAGCGGACGATTGACGGTACGATGGAGTGAGTGAGTGACATGGCCAAGATCCCTTGACTTCATGCAGGTAGATTGTGACCCATCATGTTGTTGTTTGAGGCCTCCCTCCCCTACCATGGCGCACGTTTAATCCCGTTGTTCTGACTAATTACTATTAGTTACCGTGCAGTCACGAAAGTCATGGAAAGTCACGGTATCGTCACACTAGCCGGTTTCAAAGGCCGTTCATTAACGAAGGTATACTGTATATACAAATCACTGGCTATATTCACAACTGGAATTTAGTTCGAAACTGACCCTCCGATGTCTTTAACATTTTGGTATTCAGTATTAATGGGGCCATTAGCCAAAATAAATGACGGAGGAATGGAATCGCTAGCTGCCGAAACACATTGACCAGCTCTAAGTTATCACTGTGAATATGATAGCGTTCTCGATTGCTTGTCGAGAAGATAAATTTTGAATTGTCTCCCTTTCGACCACCTCCCATTTGACACCCTTTCTCATCAACATTTCAGTTGAGTTCCGGTGGAATTCCTTTGTGCTTGTCATCCAAGGCCTTGCGCATATCAAAATACTCCGTGATCATTAACTCGTTGAAATTTTGTGCGCGCTTTGAATCCAGGCCTCGTGATTTCGCAACAGTGATATCTGCGTGACGAGAAATGAAGTGGCGGACCCAATTCTTGCAGGGTAAACATTCACCATCTCGAATATTTGAGCACGGAGTTTTCGGTGATGGAGAGGGGTTGCAGAATCCGAGTTGTGATGGCAGTCTACCAAAACCCTTTCTTGGAATTCACTGAGTCATGATCTCCGAGTGCCACGATTTACTGAAGCGCGATCTCACACAGTCTGCGGGGATACCTAGAGGAAAACTGAGTTACATCCAAGTCAATAACTAAGGGAGTGCTCACCTTGTGAGCTATAGCAGCAATCCGGAAACACCATTCAAGGCATCGTGGACAGCAGCTTGAATGCGAGCCTCTTTATCAGAATTTCTGGGACGTTACTGCGTCCCAGCAACTCGAGTGCGTGCCATCCTACTCACCCATATGTTCAGATGCGTTACCGGTAGCGTGTTCAAATTTAAAACTCCGCTATGGCAGCGAGAGTGACGTCACCACCAAAAAAAATCTCTTTTGTTTGTTTGTTATTAGATTGGGTCCATTCGAGTTCGTAGGGTGTACTTATGATTTATTGATTCATATGCATGTATTAGTTTGAAGATTAATAGTAGAAAAGTGTTGTTTTGAGCAGTGCACGAGATGTAGGGAGTGCACAAACTAGTGGTAACTAATAGTACTCCAAAGATAAACAAAGTCGGTGAGTTGTGTAAAATCGATTTTGGCCTATCGATTCGGAAATAGCTGTAGCTAATAACACGTGTCAAAAACTCACGTGTTAAGAGTTTTTCACTAGCAGGACGAAAACCGGGGGACTCTCAGTAAGAGGGGAGAATAATGATGAAAAATCAGAACTTGATGTGACGCGATGTCTTATTTATAAGACGTATTGTTTCAGACCCTTCCGCAAGTCGATATCTCACAATCTTCACAGTCAAGCAACAATTGATCATTCTGCATATTTGTACATGTGAACCGGACACGGTAATGTAAACCAGCATAAGACAGCTTATACACAATCATGGAGGCAACTCTTTGGTGTTACAAGAATTCTTTGGCACTGTCGGACAAGCTCAAACTCTGAAACGCACTTCAAGAGAATACAAGAACGTTATAGCTTTCTCCAAAAATTTCGGAGCCACTGAATGGAATATGAGCTGCAAGAGAAGGCAATTAAAACTGGGTTCAAGGAGCGCTGAGTACCCACTGACCATGGCCATTGTCTCTGACTTTGCCACAATGAACACCTCCGTTATGAGCTATTTGGGCAATATAAAGGGGTTCTCCATCCGTGTCCACCCCCCACTGAATGATCATAAGTAATGTTAGGAAAGAGAAGACACGCCTTTGGGGTGTAGACCTACAGCACAGCAATAGCACCGTTCAGTTTGTCGTGAGAGAATCGGCCGTTAACCAAAACCCAGGAAACGGACCCCTTATCTCCCACGAGAAGTTGAAATTCGTCGTATATCTGATGAAGAAGTTGAGACAAAACACAGGTTGAAATGCTGGAGCAACCATACAATGATTTCTTTGCCATCGTAGCTGATGTACATGAAATTCAAAGATGCTTTGCCCGGGTCTTGTTTGACAGAAATGTCAATAATGGCCTATGTGCTAGGATTGAAACTTACGAATACCATGCTGCACAGTTGCCCAAGTGCAAGTTGAGACTCCTCAAATCAGTATGATATATTTAGCTTACCTTATACGGAGCACGCGCAACATAAAGAAGTTTGCCATCTGACTCGTGGCCTCCTTGAATGGCTAAAGGCGGTAGTAAGCCATGGGTACCTGCAGTCTTCCACGCCATGTGTTATCAGCTAAGAACACGGAGAAGAACAATGCTTCCCACCCAGTATACCGTTGGCTGGATGACATCGCCCGGGTTGTCGAAGATAGGAGGCTGTGGGTCAGTCTGCAGAGCCGGAACAATGAGAGACCAAAAGTGAATAGTTATGCACCACGTACCGGCAGTGTTGTGTCCCAGTTGTTCTTGCAATACGCCTCGAATTCGTTCAAAGGAGGATAGATGTAATGAAATCCTGATCCGAATTTCTGCTGAATGATGGTGGTAGTGACCATGTAGTCCTTGGATGTGAGATTTTGAGGGGAGAACTCGAGACTCTTGTGGAATATAGAGGTCGGGGTGATCTGTTCACTCTCAAGACGGGTCTCATGACCAACAACAGGCCTCAATGCGAAGGGTGTTTCCATGTACGCATTGTGGGGCTGAGAGGTTCCCCATGGCTCTGGTTTCTGCTGCCTTGTCGATCGCAAGAATACGAGATCTAGCTCAACGAAGGATTTGATCTCTCCCTATGGGTCAATAAAGAACTGAAAATTTTCAATCAAAGAACTTCACGCACCGCCATCCAGAAAAGAGCAATGTCTTGAAGTTCACGACGCTGATAACCGCCACCTACATCGGAATGGGCTCCTGGGAACCATACCTGCAGCAAGCTCAGCGGTGAAGCTAATGGCAACTCGAAGCATTTACCTGTTTCAGAATCTGATTGGCACGCAATCCACCTTGGGGTATGGTCCATAGCGTAGGTAGGAATTTCTTTCTGTTCTCTTGGAGCGAAAGTCCATGAAGCGCGACATCGATGGTTGCCGGGAGACTGGTATCCTTGATGTCGAGCGCATCGATAGTTTTGTAAACTGACCCAACTGTGTCCCACACACCAACACACCTTTTAGGGGAATTACGCAAGGTTAGAAAAGACATAATAGATTCTCACTTGATTCTTGGAAATCGGGTGCCACTTGGGATGGTAGGGGTTTTGCCGTCTACAAGCTGACGCCAGATCAGGAAGAAATAACCAAGATCGACTCGTTTCAGCAACCCGATGCGATCCTACAACATTTGTGTAACGCGGAAAAAATTATGATACTTGGAGTTCCTTACAATCAATCCAGATGGCTTTCTCGCCGTATAAGCGCCTCTGAACAACCATTCTCAAGGTTAGAGCCAGTTCTCGCGAGAAACGTAGTCAATGTCACCTGGAAAATCTGTCAAACGATAAATTAGTGTGTGTGTGAACAGATACCAAAAGAAATTCACCCAAAAATGCAAATTTCATCGCCATCCTCATAATTCTGAGCGAGGAATGCATATGCATCGCGAATTTTGCTGGCTGGAGAACATTGACAAACAGCAGAGTCTCGTCATCCTGCCGTGCAAGAAAGAAAAAGGGACCCACCGACTGCAGTTCCCAGCGCCTCTGAGTCGCATGATGATCCTGTAAGTTTGGCAAGCTTCCGGCTTTAGACTACTCACGCAAGCCGTGGTCCCTGTCACTGGATCGCCTTTGAAAGTTGCCTCCGAACCAACTCCACTTTGGTAAAATACGATCTGCTTCTTCCCTCCGCTACACTGACGTGAGATTGATTGTTGGAAAGGTATCAATTGATTGCTTACCCAGTCTCAGGTTTGACGGATCGTGCTTGTATTTATTGTAAGGTTGTACTGCAAAATACCAATAGATGACTTACAGAGACGGATAACATTCGTTGGGAACTGCTGGTTCCCGCCGCCTTCAGGAACTAGTACACGCTATGTAAGTAGAGAGCATAATGATCTGAAAAATTTTACTACGGGTGCCTGAGTGTGGAATACCTGCAATGATACGTTTGGAATCAGCTTGCGACGAAAAGAATGGACCCGTTGAACGATGTCAAAGACAAGAATACTCCTTACCAGGACGGTGGTGCGACAGGTTACCGTCCATGCCGTCCCATCACAAAATATCAAAAGCATTCTTGTCATTTTGCTTTGTAAAGATTAAGCGACTGGAAGATGATATGTGTTTATGCTTGGGGAGTGATTTAGTTCATCGAAACAGTTGCTGCCAGTGCGTTTAAATAAGTCTGGAGAAGTTATCACGAGTCCCGGTATCACTGATGGGATCTATCATCTGATCGTCGGATCCCATGATAGTGACTGGGACTCGTACTCGTGATCCACTAACACGATATCGAGAACAAGATTTCAAATATTATTGAACTGCCCAACGACGAGTATGTATCACCCAGAATAAATAGATGTAAACAGGAAATAATAAGATCGGCATTTCTGAACCTTATATGTATATAAGGTGTATGATCATGTTTGTCTATATGAGGTTTCCGATAGTCAGTTGAACAGTATTTCAACTGCGCTGCAGCTTCTTTGCACATGATTCTCTCGACGGACCATCAATTCAACTGACAATGTCTCAGCCTCGCTCAGTATTAAATTCCTTATTCTTGCATCACTAAATGATTCATAACTTACCGGGAACCCCAATCTGTAGCTTTCTGAACCGTCACGATAGTAATGAATTTGAAATCGCAGTACTTTGCACTGACTCCTCATTTTTCCATGTCCACAGCCAGTTACAATGGTAATTTTCTTTCTGCAGCACACCGTATCAGGGAGAACCTCTGGATGAAACATGCGCGAATCTGCGAGAATTTGATGAATCGATGAATTATTATAGTCCCTTTCAAATTTATTCAATTCGCGACAATCGGTGTGGTGCTAAGTAGTATTTGCAATAGGAATGAAGCTATCTCTGACGGCTCCCTGAGTCCCGAATGCTCAAACGTAGCAGCATGGCACGTCACTTGTGAAAAGGAAGTCAAAGAATGCTCAGAATTCGTGCGTGTCTTGCTGAAGGAGGTATAGCGGATAAGAAATCATCTTTCTATATAGATATATACAAAACCTCTATTTTTCAACCTGAGAGGTCATCCAGTAGATAAGGGTACCTCACTGATGCTCACCAATATCCTTAATAGTAACAATGGTCACCCATGATGCTCTATCGCTCTCTACTCTAGTTTCTGGAGATCTCCTTTATTTTGAAACGAACCTCAGAAATCACCGTACACATGGTAGCATAATATTGACATCCAGGGTCGCGACAACAACTTACTGAACCATCTTACTTATCAGACGCCATACCATCATGTAATTGCTCTGCGCTAAGTGACGCGTCTATTTAATATGGGTCACAACAGCAACATATCAAACCATCTTATCAGACGCTGCACAAATGCAATTGCTCCTGGGCGCGCCTCGGCAAATCAAATACTATATATCGGAGTCAAATCGGAGTCTTATTTTCCAATTAATCTGACCAGAAAGTCACGTCCATTATTTCAATTTTGTTCAGTGCGGGTGCAGCTCAAGATTTTCTTAACTTTGCCATGAATCAAATATTGCATGACAGCTGATACACATGACTTACACACGATTCTCGGATACTTTTTGATTTCTCCGGACCATAGAGTTACGTGACCGACAGCTGGTATGACAGTCTTACAGATACTCCCGGCATCAGGAACCTCCCGAATCGCTCGTACGTCGTGCACATGGACGTGATCGTGCTATGTAAGTCTTGCATATTATTACAGTACAATTCGGCGCTGAGTGGAGTCGGTGAACTCGTCAACACCATGTCAGTATGGGCTTCTACGGTGGAAGTTCACTCATCAAAGTTTGGCGTCGGCGATAGCCAGGCATTTGCAATGTGTATTGTGTTGGATGAGCTATAATACTGTTTTCATTCAGCAGGAAATGTGCCGACTCGAAGAGCGATTTTCACTAGAAATGGATGAACAACTCTAGAAGGGTTGGTATATTATATTTATAGACAGATTTGTATGTTATGCATGAGGGTCAATTCAAATCTGTGTGCAGACGGTGTGAATCATGATAGTGAACATTTGTCGGAGGATTTGGCCTAATAATCAGCAGTATATCCTGGTTGGGATGTGAAGAGATGTACACATCAAGACAATTAAATTGCCGTCTGAGCGAAGTTAGATGGGTTGCGGAGGAGAGGGACTAGAACGTTCGAAGCTAGCACGTGTTTGTTACTGCTCCCAGATTGGTATAACTTGACGTCCAAGCCTCATGCTTCACCGGCACCTGACATGATCGTTAGTAGGTGGAACTTACGGCTGATGCTCGGAAAGGTAGTAAGACTCCAGATGCTAATATAGGGAAATTTCAATTTATTGAGAAAGTGTCAAGTCCGAAGCAATAACACACAACGTGATCATGTAATTATGTATACACTTACCTGCTGAGGTTCCACAATCATGATATCTGCCAATCAACAACCACCAGCAAGAAAACAGTTCCTCATTGCGATCCTAGGCGCGTACATTGCGAATTATTTGGTTTTCCAGGACCGAATCCCTCCATCCTGAAAATGTGTCCGGAGCTTGTGTTCCCCAGATTCTAGACTTGTTGATCTAGACCTATATATAATTGGCGCAAGTATTATTAATTGGAAAGTGAATCGTTCGTCCTTAGTTGTCACGTGATCTATCGGGCGCTTCTGAGCGGAGCTCTTTACCTGTAGTATGTACGTGGAGTACTGGCTACACTGGGGTCCTCAAATACAAGACAGACTTAGCAGATTGCCGATCAGGATTCTCGTTCGAACGTGTTATCTTAGGCGCAAATCACATCAGTCGGAAGAGGTGTTTGAGAGGCTTTACCCATGAACCGAGGAGACGCCCATGCTATCGCCATATTCACCCGCACTTGACATTTGTAGCAATCTAGATTTGAATTCAGACACTTCTTACCCCAGATTCTACTATGACCACCGCAGATCCAATATTACTGGTCAGAGCTCATTCTAATATTCACATTCACAGTAGGTGACAACGCCGTCACGGAATTATTTCACAGTCGCTCATGGGGCACTAGCTTCGTTGGCGTTCAACTTGACCATGAGAAGTTAAACCTTGCCTGACTACTGGTACGCAGGGCATATATGGTTAATCAGGGTCGCAGATACCACATAGGATGATATCAGATGGTTAGGGCTCTACGAAGTCAGGCGGCATGACAACACGATAATTTCGAACACTAGGAGAATGAAACTGCCTCGAAAGTAAATCGACAGTACCGAAGTGCGACCCAGCCCGTGAGTGGAAAAAGAGCCAGCCAAGGTGCAGTTTGCGGGGTCTGTGGCACCAGAGACAGTTGTCGGATAACGTCGGGGAACTCGTCAATATCTGCATTGGAACTTTCTCGAAAAAATAAATTCCAGGTGAGCGAGCAAAGTTATAGTGAAAAATGCACTAAAGTATAAGAGACGGGGGGAAAGCATGAGTCGTCCCTGGCGTAGTAAGTATTGCGTTTAAAACGATACTATTGTCCAATGTGAGATGTCTCCTACAGTTGGTGAGAGATAATGCTACCCTCGTATAGAATTCAATAAGCCAGAAACTTGCGGGTCATCGGTCAAGCAAAAAATAATAATATGAAATTCGAGTCTTACAAAGATCCTGATCGAGGCAAGGGAGAGACAGTGTAAGCAGATGGGTTTATCTTGTGCGAGAGAGATTTTACGAGCTAGAACAAGATATGGCTTTAATTCTTGCGCAATAGGAGATGAACAATGAGCAGCAGATTACATTCGGCAAATTCCGTATGGTACTCATTCTACTGTAGAGTTACGATCATAGCTTCGCATCCTTTCGGGTGTGACCATGTCACCCTTAGCTTCGCAGCTTCTGTGACATGTGACCTATCTAAGTTAGCTTCGTTCTCAACTGATTCTATCCTATATTTTGTGAGCTTCGACAACTTTTTGACAAGCAAGTCATGGAGGCTCATTATATGCGATAGGCTGCAGAGAACTGTGTTGAAAAGAGAAACAGCAATTTTATGTTTTTTTTTTTTTTTTTCTATTTTTACCCATATGTCACAAAATAGCTTCGATTCGCCAGAGGGTGGGACGTGTGATGAAGTTGTGGTCGTAACTCTACAGTATTCTAAAGTCAGATAGTCCAATCTCCGCTACTCTTTGGTGCACGGATCATGTTGCAGGTATGTGTACTGATTGTTCAGTCTTACCTGCTATAACAACAGTTTAAGTTTTGACAGACTCGTGCTTCGGAGGTAACAGGCTCGACCTGCAGGGACAGAGCGGGGAATAATATTATACGGACCTTCTGCTCGCCTCTCCCTGTATTTCCGGTGGCCAACCATACCTCTTTATTTTCGGCGACAAGGTTACCCTCGACACACTTGTACATAGCTTGCTGTAAGTGGAGAAATGGTGCAGCACCCGCATTAACTTCCTCTTTCCACAAGACGTCGTTGAAGATGCCGATGCCTGTCTGTTACTGTTGAACGTTGAGTTATAGAAGTTTCCAGAGCTGTCTATGATTACACGCTTTACTTCTATGTTCCTACCAGGTAAAAATTATGTACAGAGTCTCGCAAACATGCACTGACTGCATCTATGTGCTCATAACTTTCCTCCACCAATTTCCAGGGCCTGTGGGCCTCGCCACTACTGCTGGTCCCTGCCAATCTCTTCTCCAACTACCCGAGTGTCCATTCACGACAAACAAACGATTGTCCCCCTTTCTCAGTTCTTCCGCAGCGAGCCAAATGGTGCTGTCCTTGATGTCTAGCAGCCTGCTTGCATCGCGGTCAACACCTTCTTCCTTATCTGCTCCGACTCCGCTCTGCGGGAAAATGGTGATGACGACCACCTGTATCTCTGGTTCTTGCAAAATAGCTTTTACGGCCCCAATGAAGAGTTCGTCGTTCTCTGTGTTAGCGTGTGCGCGCGGGGGAGTGCGATGTGAGTCAATGATGGGAAAACTTCTAGAAATGCAAGCGGTGAATACCATGCATCCGCTGGTTCTGCGATGCAAAGGTGGGTAACATTGTGGAATATAGTAGCCGGTGATAAATCACCCAAAGCACTACTGGAGTCATGGTGCATGATGAATCTGGGGTTGAAGGACGCGTGGTGCTTGGGGTCGCCGGGAGGGAGTGGATTGGTGTGGAAGGTGCTGAGGGTCGCCACTGAGCAATTGGAGGGGTCGTGCAGCGTGTTTTAGCGAGGTCGACATAAGAATCGAGGATAAGCTCAGTGAAATTGGGGTTTCCAGGCACCTCCCTTCCCTCTGAACTCTCTGCAGTTTTCCCAATGTCGCGCAGGACGTGTGCCCACTGGGAAGGTATGGTTATTGTGTGTGCTCCAGAGCAAGCAGTAATGATGGTGGCAATATCACTGTTGGACACTTTCGTGCCTAGCTTTCGCAACATGAACACTGCGATATCACCGTGCATCGGTGCATGCGTGATTGCAAGCCGCTTCACAACATCTTGCAGGAAGGCTAAAGTGATGACCACCTTTCCCGATCTTCCAAGCCTGCTCGCTTTTCGAGCGTCATCAACAGTTCTTCGAAACAACAAGACATCTTTTCTCTATCGAGAACTACAGTGCGATATAGCACAGTGTTCGCGAGATCATGGAGGTGACGAGAGGTCAGAGTCACGGCATGGATCCCGCTTGGTGTTTTATCTGCTCTTCTGAGTCCCTTCCAGCCCGTAGCGGTGATGGCAATAGGTGACGATCGGTCTAGTCCGTGCTCGGGCCACGTAGAGAAAACGACTTCGGAGATGATCTGTAAGAGTAGTTCGTTTGGAAGGGTTTCCAGAGCCGAGGAAATTTTTGTGTTGTCAAACGGTGTCAGCATACCGGTGAACATATCGTGGAACTTCTCTTCGCGATTTCCTGATCACTGAGGCGGCCGGTAAGAAAAGGCTAATCAAGTCACTGGGATGGTCTGGCGCGGTCCTGGGCAGTGGGGAGTGCTAAGGTTGTGGAACGGTGGCAGGAGTCCTGGCTCGTGGTTGATCGACGGCAACACTAAGACAACGTGGAAGACCGCGTATGATTGACAAGGAGATAAAAGAAGATAATCAGCAAATACAGGTGTTATATATATGAATATGTATGGTGCACGGTGTTCATTCAACGCGTCATAGGAGCGATGTGGTGAGCACCGGGCTTATACTAGAGCCGCTCTTGTTATAGAGAAGGCCAAAGTTTGGCCTTGGGTTTCCCTTGCGATCCCGTCCGTGCCCGGTCCATCGAGTCACCGCGTCCCGTCTGTCACGGGAGAATATTTGTGTTTATCAAGAAGATGGACGTGTTTCATTCGGCCGTGTACAGTAACTCAAGCCTGGCACATCTGGGAGGGAAGTCGGATGGGCCAAGCTCATCGGTGGCCTTCATTGCAACGCACAAGCTTCATGATGACGAGTTCGACTAGCTGACTCCACTGCGGGGCTTTGACGACGTCCAATGCATTCCATTAATATCCTCAGGAGTCAGGTGGTGTAGTAAGCAAGTATCAGGAACATGTCGGGCAAACCCACACGCTGACGCTATTCAGGCTGTACCGCGGACGCGCAAATTCCCGACTCCGCCGTATTTTTCCGATTAACGTTAGTACATAGTTCCTTTACCCGAATCATCCCGAGTCGGACGCCAGCCTCACCTATCTCTCTGTACATGTGCCTTGCTCACGCAGGTTAACAGTTCGTCTATCCAACTCGGACGGAGTCGTAATTTATACACGTACTTCTCACTCATAATAAGAGGCGATACAGGCTGTTCTTATCCTCCCTATGAAACTCAGTCTGTATATGTAGCATTTTATTAGCACCTTAAACCACCATCTGTATTTAACATGAATTGTATATGACAACTACGTCCTCACTCCCATTCCATCCTAGCGTTGTCTAACACATCGCTCGTCATTCGACGGGCCATCGCGCGGTTCGTACACACTGAGACCGGGGCTGTAAACCATAGTGGTCAACAAATTTACGGATCCTTATCCCTTCCACTCTCCCGTCCGTGCGTGTTATCGTCATTTCTGACTGCAAAGACGAGCAAACATTGAGATCCAAGAATCCACGGTCGGTGATTCTTATCCCAAAAGCATTTCGCACAGTTTTCTACTGCTCAAGGCTGTCAGGTATCACTGACCAAGAAAACCATGGTGTCCAAGGAAGCAAGCTTGGAAATCCGATCAGCAGCGCTATTTGAGGTTATGGTTTCTTTCATTCGATTATTTTTAGAATGCTTACCAGTTGTGCCAAACCTTCTTCTCTGATGACTATGAATCTAGGTCTGCATGGGATGACTTGTGAAGGACCGGGGTGTCGTGCACTGGGCCCCGAGTTGAATTACGACCTTTTAATGGTCGAATTTCCGATTGAAGAGATCGTGTGACACTCAAGGGCAGTGGAGGCGGGGGCATCGTGTTTGAACTACTAAGAGACGAGCCTTTTGTAGATCAGATAGGGCCAGACGGTGCTTGGCTAGACTTTGAGATGGTTATCCGAGGCATTTCTGGAGGTTGAACGAAGGTACCGTTGTGAAAGGGTGTAGCCATAGATGTCATTTTCGTAGAACTGCTGCTCGGACCCACAGGAATGAACATAGCCGGCGTAGATGGCTGAGCTTGTGAAACAACTGAGTACAGTACCTCGACGGGAAATGTCGTCAATACGGCCAGTCGTAGCTACAGGATGGATGCGTGTGGCCAGAGGCTGCGCCTGTGAATTCAATCTACAAGAACAAATAGGTCTGATTGCCATCAATAAACTGAACTGCGCTCGTTGCAGAGGTAAATGTGATCTGAAAGCGCCCAATATACCTAAAACAAAATTCGGGAAAATGTTTGGAGCGAACGGCAGGTTCTCGGATGCACATACCGAATGCCAACAACATCATCCTAATAAACAGCTTTGAGAGGAAGACCACGTTCGGGTTGTCCAGAATTCGCCCTCAAGTTTGAGACCGACGAGAGTAAATCAAGATCTTCCTGAAGGGCTATGCTCTTTGGTGTGATTCGTTATCCCTCAGTAAGAGCCTACGAAAATAATGTCCCTCTGATTGACGTCCGTACTGTTAGCGCTGCCGCTGTCAAAATTCCACATAATTCGAAGGCTGACAGAGACAAGAGTTCCTGCAGAGGAAGTCTCCGCGTCTAGGTAGAGGTTTATAACGGGGCGAACGAAATATTGCCATTCTGCATCTGCAGCAGGGTTCTGGGAGGATGATGAGCTCGTAGGATATGACCGCAAATATTTGACCAGCGGAAAAGTAACTGTTGTCGTCGTCGTCGTGAATTACTGAGTGCAGGAAGTTCTATCGTTATGAATCTAGTAAACGTTTGTCAACTGACAACGAGAATGACGCGTAGACCTCATGGTTGAGGTAGAGTTACGTGGTTTTGGTAAAGCCAGCTTTCAGTGATATGGTTTTTTTTTTCAGTAACTAACCAATGGACCTCGCCCCTTCCATCCCTTTCCTGACGGAATCAAACACTTCGAGGTTTGCCTTTCGCTGTTCTTCTATTGGCCCATCTATAGCATCCTCCCACCACCTCTCGCCTTCAGGGACATCGCGCCAGCCACCTTTCAGAAATTTTGCAAATGCAGGCATGCTGCCTGATGGAGCGACGCGTAATGCTTTGGCCTTCTTCCAATGAGGGGGAGGGTTTGTCGACGAGAACGGCGCGGCAGAAGTAGTACTGGGAGGTTTTGAGAAACCTTCGCATGGGAGAATAACGCTAGGAGGTACTGTAATGCGGCCGTGCTTGAAGCAAATGCATGAGATCGCCACACAGTGAAGTATGGCACCGTCGGACTCGGGCATTTTTGACTGTGCAGCAGCCAGAGCTTCCATCGCCTTTTCAGCATGAAAGCTGGAGTCCACCTCAGTCACATTGCCGGGGGTCGCAGGGGTGGTCAAGTCTTCCGCAGGCGTGCTCAGCAGAATCTGAGGGAAGCCATCTGATGCTGCCGGTGTCTTCGATGGTCTAGCACTATCGTTGTTAGTCCCCAGATGCTGACCTGATCCATTTACATGTATTTTATAGTTGGAATTGTGTCGGTTTTTTTGGAAAGAGACGTAGCGAGCAATAACAAACATCTTGTCCATGTTAGATGATTTCTCGTGCATGTACTATAAGCGCCAAGAGCTCACCCACTTGTGGTCCCATGCCCCAATGGAGAGTCTTATCTCATAGCTGCTCAGGAACGGTATTTCTCGAATGAAATGATAGTGAGTAGCTACACGTGAAATGAGTATTGATGGAGAAATATACGAAGTGAAGTTGACGCACACCCCAGAGCCATCCACCCGCCACTCCTTGCGAACGCAGGGAAGGCTTTCAGAACCAGTTTCAAGCGGGCTGCATCGAAGGCCTGAACGAAGAAGATTATCGTTATTGCGTTATTCGGGCGGCCCAGTACACTGAGCCCCTACCTTCGCGTAACTGGAATTGCTGAGGTGTCCATTGTAATCAGCGTCATCCACACCTAACGTCAGGTGAGTTTACATTTCGGGAAAGACTTGGATTAAACGTACTCGTCCAGCCATGTTGAACGGTCACGAACTCGAAGGGGTTTGCACCAATTGGACATAGATTTTCGTACCAGTCGGCAAGGATCTTCGTCCTAACCTCTCTGGGCTTGAGTAGGATGCTGAGTTGTAGAAGGTAGTACTGAAAACGGAGTCGCAAGACCGGAAAAAATACGCGAACTCAAAGAAGCCATTGCGTTTGGTAAACATCGCGGCAAAAACGAATTTGTACTCACTGTGCCAGGCAAACGGTAGAGACCGAAAATTAATGAATAGCAAGACCAAGAAGATATATTTGGAGGCCGACAGTACTAACGTCGTCGGCTGGCTGCACAGTAACTTCTGCAAGCTGAAAAATGGCGTTGGTGGTATCCTGGTCAGAAGGCGCAAATTGCCGCGAGACTGCTGGCCCAACATTGTGTCCCGAGTTCAAAGCCCAAAGGTGAGTTGAAGTAGTAAGGATTGTATAGCACGTTCAATGGGACTAGAAGCTTCGAAGGACCGACCCAACTCCAGGCTTGCGTGTTGCATAAGATACTGTTCAGAGGACACTACTAGTGATAACAAAGTTGATGAAACCAGTGCACACCTGTCATTGCACGTGTACAAACATGCCGCGTGTTTACTGACTTCCCTCGCTTCAGATTCGGCGGCTCGACCACAGCACTTGACACTGGTAACCTTTTCCACACAAGTACGTGATATGTCAACGTTTCAACGTTGACGTGCAAGATCTGCTGTTTAGCCAGACAAATACCCGCCGAACAATACCGTATCCGCGCGAATGGAAACCTCAGACTGACAAAAGTTGAGCTTTCAGCTTTGAAATCGACAGGTGACTACCTGGCATTGGCTGGCAGACTGCAATCCGTATCATGCTTTAGGTGTTTCCATTTGGCCGAAGACTGGGAATGGTAAATCTCCGACTCCCACGTTAAGTGAGGGAGGACTTTGTCGAACACCAATGCATATCCCCATGCGTCAGTTTGTGTGCAAAGCTGTAACTATTATCCTAGCTTTCTCCAGGTTTCTGCCCAACGCGGCCTTGTCTCCTTAGCCATGCCCATTTACTCTTGGAACACACCTTTTTGCTCTCGTAGTTAATACCATCTGTCAGGGTGCGCTGGTTCCAGGCGTTCGTGCGCTCGCTCGCGTTTTACTGTGATACTTACCGTTTATTTTTCCTCTTCAGTTATGTCAGATGCCGGCCTACTGTTTCAGTGTACGAAACCTTCACATTTCTTTGTTCACAGACCATCAAATTCCATGCGGGTATATCGTTATTCAATGTCCTTCGACTCAAATTCTGATCATCTTGGTCGTGCTCAGGCTTGTGGTACTAATTTAGGCTCAGAATGGGCTGGCGCCAGACCTGGCAGATCGGCATTAGCAAGGGGTGGCCAGCGAAATGCAGTACGACGTGTGGCTTCCTTTGTGTGTCAGCGGAGTAAGGAGCAATTCGGATCATGCCTATCTTAAACGATTCAGATCCTGTCAACCTGTTCAGCCTCGTCACCAATCCCTATTCCATGTTTCTTGCGGGAACAGTCCCGCCATTCATCTGCTTGTTGAGAACTCTGATAGCTCCCAGGTAAGTTTATATCATACCATTTCCAGTCATTTGCTGAATCGTCACCCAGCGCAGGATTGCAAATGATTCACGATACATGTTTTTCTGACCCCCTTTCGCGACCAGTTTCTCAAGACTTCTATAATAAACTTTAACTTCCTTTCGGGCTCAGACCTGGCATCGACAATGTAAGTGAATGTGTTTTCACGTTGATAACACATAAACATTTGAAATTAGTTTTTCGACAAGAATTATGTTCGACGTATTGTGCTTGTAAAGCCTCTATCAGCTCTCGGATATCACTTTGCCAGTATTAAATCCATCCCGATGGTCTACGCTGGGAACTGACCTATCGCAGGGACTTATCTATGGTGTTTATCTCCTGCAAAATGCTGCATATTGTTTTCTGATGTAACATTCATTGCAGAGAAACAACTTGTATCATACGTCTGCAGTGTACCTTTAGGCTTTTCCAGCAACAATAGCAACATTCACTGATCTGTACTCCAACTTCTCGACTTGTTTGTCAAAATAAGTCAAGAATTATGCATAATATTAATGCCTTGATTGCACGAACCATGACGAAGCGGTATGTCATTCTAGGACGAGCATCCAGTTTTTGTGAGGCGAGACATAACTCGAGGGTTACTGGATCAAGACCTGGCACTATTCAATGCATGGTGTGACTTATCATCACCACAGAAATCTCGGGAACGGTGGACTGGTGGGGTACATCTTACACCAGGGCATTGGTGACTTCAAAGACGCGACGGGGACACCGGAGGTCTCACTAGACTAGCAAGCACTGTCCTACAGAGTCATCTCTTAATTGACATCTGAAAACAAGAAAACCTCTGTAATGGCTTATTCAATCATGTGGCATCTGAACTCATTCGTGTCATGGGGTTAGTATCCACGCAAATGCTTATCCCATGCTGACATCGATTCGGGATACTAAACCAACATCAAAGTACTTTGTGGAACAAACTGCAAGCACATGGAGCCAGGAACAGTGATACAGTTGAAATGGTCATAATGCATCAACTTTTGTAGATCCCGACGTTGTTCCCAAGTAATTGGACGCATAATTCATAATGCATAATGTTTGTATACCCAATATGCATTATGAGTATTGATTTGATAGGGTGGGACACGTGGACAATAACATAGTGCATAAATTTATTATCGTGCTTCAGTGGTATTGTCTCTTTTGACTATGTATAGAAGCCAGCGAGCAATTGAAACGATACCATACTACTTGAAAATGTCTCTAAACTTAAAGCGCAAACCTCGTGACAAGCCCGCTGTACTATGCAACCGGCCTGCAAAGCGGCAGAAAATCACCAAGGACAATCCTCGAACTTCAGCTCATTCTACAGCCAGTGAATGCACTTCTCGCCAAAATCTCACACTCTCTGACTGGATGACAGTCTATCGTTTTATTGATTCTCATCCTACTGTGACACAAACTGAAATTGTTGAACACTTCAAAACTCTCAAATCGGGTGCACTCATTTTCACGCAGTCAACGTTATCACGCAAGTTACGGGCACGCAACCGTGTTTTTGATACCTTGCTGACTATCGACGAACTTTTGGACCCTGCCGAGGAGACAGATAAGGGGAGTTCTCTACATTTGATGGTGGTGACTCATCTATTGCAGATGAGGTCCGTCATGAAATCCTTGTTGCAAATGGTGAAGTTATTGAAGTTGATTCTGATGATGACGACGACGACGACGACGAAATGGGCCCATCAGTCACACGCAACAATGTCCTCGATTTGTGCCAGCTCGAAGCTGCATGTATGCAATATGGGGATCCTCAAATTTCACTTGATTTATCTTCACAACTTCGAAAGTTTCGCGCTAACCTATGACGTGAAGAACTGCATAACGCTAAACAAACATGTCTAGAACAATTCTATGTACTTGTGTAGATAACTTTCTGTCACACTTTTGGCGGAGGTCACACGTGTCACAATTATGTGACAAATATTGTCTTGCATATTCCTCATACTAGATGTCCACGGGAGTTCGCGCATTTTTGGCGTAACGTCTATTACTCCACAACGCACAGACATAAAAACTTAATTCTTTGACAGTTCAACAGACTGAACTCTAAGGTACAACATCTGTTAGTCTTTTTTTGAAACTCGACGTGTTGAGTCCAGCGGAGAGTTACCGCGCAGAACAGTGCTAGAGTTCGCGCACTTTGTCACACCAAGTCACACGTCTGCCGCAATACCTATTTGCACTCCGCAGTGTCAGCACCGTTCGTACAGTGTGTTGTGAAGTCGTGGCTTATGTAGAGGAAATGGCACTCGAAACAATCTGTATGAAGCGTAGAAATGTGCAATAAATGCTATTGAACTGATTGTGTGACTGTGTATAAGAATTAGTAAAGTATCTAAGTGAAAAATCAGGTGCACTTGAATGAGCTTGCGCAGGTATATGATAATTGTGAAAGAATGATGGGAATCATATGATACTGTGTATTGTTGGGCAAATTATGCTGGGGAGAGAATGGGTGATGCGAGTGTCCATGAGGAAGTTAAGTATGTGCAATGCCAGAATAAACAGTTGAGGGGGGATCAGACATTGATAGCGCAGGAACATAATGGGGAGTAGTGGATGAGGATGAATGAGCTTGTTAAATATTGCAAATCATTGAGTCGACGACAAATCGCGGGACACTCAACTGGAAGTGACTCGGCTGGCCCGAGCGCAGCATTTTCGTCAACCATGCTTGCGTGTGTGCGTTTCTGCCCACGAGGGAGACGGCCATAAAGGCCAGTGAATTTCGGATCATCCTTCAGCTGTGGGTAACCATTGAGCTGCGCTTGAATCAAGGAAACACATTCAGGATTGTTTCGAGCGCCATCAAGAGATATGTCCAGAGCTTGCGCGAGTTCGAGAAGATCAGATTTTGACTTGCCGCTGAGAGAGCTGCTGAATACTGCACGAGCATCACGAGTGCCGCACTCCGGCATTGCGGAGTTTTGATTTACACAGTCTCAATGTAACGCTTTGGGTGGATTGTCACGTCTGGAGCATATTTCTTTTATTGCAGATGATCCTGACAAGCATGTAGCCCCGGAAAAATTTGTTTTAGTATTCTCTTATTATGTATAACCACCATACCATATTCCAGAATTTTCTGTGGTGATCTGACCTTTAGAGCGAGCCTTATATGCACAAAACTAGCCTCCAGCACCAATAAGTTGGCCACCAGACGAGATCTACTTCGAATTTCTTCAAAACAAAAATATGGAACTGTGCATTATGTTGGGGGGAGCCTGTATGCGACATAGATAAGGATTCCGTGCAGAATTGCGTGTGCTAGAGTCGATGCGCGGACTCTTGGGACACACGGACTCGTGGGACTATCTAGTAACATTTTCGCGGTCCCATCGGTATGCATTATGACCATTTCAACTGTAGTGCACTTATGAGCACGGGCCCACAGAACAATAACGTTAAAGAGCTTGCTAGTGCATTGTGAGATGGGTATGAGAATCAGTCACAGGACGGACGAAGGGAATGACTGAGAAACATTATCCTATTCAGAAACAGTGATTGAGCCTCCGCAGTCTGTGGTAACGCAAGAAGCTAACAACCAGCGCAAAATCTGAGTTGGAAATTAAAATATGTCAAGTATGTGTCTACAAGCACAGGGAAAAGTGTTCTAGTCCACCATGCATCATGAGAATTGATGATGAATAGTTGAGTGAGGGTGGGCAGCGAACACAAGTTCGAGTCGGATGCATTGTGCAATAAGGAGGGACCAAAAGAAGCAGTAACTCCGATCGCATTCAGCCTGAGTGTCTGTGTGGCTGTGCCTCATACGTACTTTGAGGTTCTACTTTTGTCTGATCTACCTCTGGGAACCTTTTTTTTGCCTGCACGGGCTACTTTATGCTTTATTCCCAAGCAACTTATGGACGATTTGAAGATTATTGAAAGGTGCTCACTGAACAGCTGGTAATTCAACTAACGATTGTCAGGCTTCACAACCCGTCCGTGTCCAAGAAATAAGTCGATCTATGATGAAATATAAACCTGTCTGGTTCCTCTCCTCGACTGGATCCAAGATCTGACCATGTGTTTCTCGGGGAAATAGCTCGCAGTGTGGGAGCACTTGAGAAGGTGTCTCATCGAGGAGATTCTGTTTCGTGTGCTTACGGTCTAATCCTGGCACAAAACCATGCTGCTCCTGTACTCGAGAAAGTTATAAAAGACATGGTTGGTGATTGATTTTTTCGTCAGCTTCTGGTCGTATTGGTCGCCATGCGCTGCTCATTGGCCGCATTTTTCACCCTCAGCCTCGCAGTAGCATCCTTGGCTGAGCCTACTCTCAGCCCATATAATGTGCATGAAAAACGCAGCGCCATCCCTTTTGGATGGTCTAACACTCGAAGGCACGATAGTGCGGCAATCCTTCCTTTGCGCATTGCTCTGAAACAGAGTAACCTCGAGTTCATCGATGAATATCTTAACGATGTCTCTCACCCAAAGTCAGCTAACTATGGCAAGCACTGGACTGCAGGAGAGATTTCCCGAAAATTCTCACCCTCAAAGGAATCTATCTCCACCGTCAGAGACTGGCTTGTTGAGAACGGGCTAGCGAGCGAGCGCATCCGCGTAAGTCCCACCAAGAGTTGGATTAACGTTGATGTTACGGTCGAAGAAGCGGAACGACTCATGAACACCGAGTATAATGTTTACACTCATGTTTCCGGACAGGAGCACGTCGGTCAGTATCTTTGTAGAGGACACCATTGTGGCACTCACGCACCATTTTTAGCTTGCGAAGCGTATCATCTCCCTGAGCACATTAGCACTCATGTTGACTTTGTCCTACCTTCCGTGAACTTCGACGCGAAACTCAAGCGTCGATCGGAAGCCAGTGGCGGGATTGGTCAACCTGGTGTAGGAATCACCCCGAAGACTACTGGCACCGTCTCACAGACAGTGTCTGAGCTTGAGCAGTGTGACGAGTACATCACTCCTATCTGCTTGAGGGCTCTGTATGAACTTGTATACGAGCCTGTCTCTACTGATAAGAACAGCTTCGGCATCGGTATGGTTTTTATTTTATTGGCCACCTTGTAAGCTAATTCATCGCCTAGTGGAATACACTCCTCAGGCGTACTTGTATTCCGACCTGCAAATGTTTGCCATGAACTTCTCCACTGATCTTATCGGAAAGGAACCAGTGATGGTTTCTATCGATGGGGGTGATTACTCTCAGCATTCTTCTTTGATCAAATCGTGAAGTCGTTTTGCAGGGTATGCACAAACAGAGTACCAAGGTTTCGATTACAACGGCGAGTCAGACCTCGATCTCCAATATGGAATGACACTGGTCACTGGCTACCAAAATGTCACTCTTTACCAGACCGGTGACATGGTCGAAGGTAGGATAAAATCAAGAAAAAACGCCGTAAACACATTGCTGATCTCATTGACAGGGGCTTCTTTTAACAACTTCCTCGACGCCATTGATGGATCATACTGCACGTTCGAGGGCGGTGACAATTACACTGTGGATTCCCAATATCCTGACCCATACGGAGGGGGCTATGAGGGTAAGTCCCGTCTTTGCTAGATTGTAAATACAATAAACCCGGATGCTGTGATAGGGCCTGAGGACTGTGGAACTGTCACTCCTGCCTACGTTATATCGACGTCATACGGGTACAATGAGGCTGATCTCACTCCGTTCTATACTGCACGCCAGTGCGCAGAGTATGCGAAACTCGGTTTGATGGGCGTTACAATTTTGTACAGCTCTGGCGATTATGGTGTTGCTGGTAATGAAGACTATTGTTTGAACCCTAATGGTATGCCTCGAGTTGAATTCTCACTTCTATCCTCTCACACGACAACAGGCACTCAGTCCCCGACCGGTAAAATCTTTAATCCCACTTTCCCTGGTACTTGCCCCTATGTCACATCTGTTGGCGCTACCATGGTCAAGCCAAATGCAACTGTCTTCCAGGCTCAACCCGAAATGGCCTGCATGGATGTTATCTACTCTGGTGGAGGTTTCAGTAACTACTTCGCGATGCCCTCATACCAGAAGACCGCTGTCGATTACTATCTGGAGACTTACCCTCCCGACTACCCCGCAGATATCTGGAACTCGACTGGGATGGTGAGTGTCAGTGTAAATGTGATATGTTCAATCGAATAAAGCCAACTATCAGTCCCGTGCTTTACCTGATATTTCTGCCAACGGAGCTGTGAGTGTCTATCACATATTGCATGGATACGCGGGGTTTGACGCCTATTATTCCCCATCAGAACTACGTTGTTGCTATCGACGGTGAATTCGAGCTTGTGTACGGAACTTCCTGTTCTTCACCAGTCAGTGGTGCCATCTTTACAATGATCAACGATGCCCGTCTCGCTGTTGGAAAGAGCACGATTGGGTTCATTAACCCTACAGTATGTTTCTGCCCTTCTGCCCTGTCTCAGTTAATAATTTGTGATGTTAGATCTACTCTGCTGAATTCGCGGGTGCTTTCAATGATATCACCGAAGGGTCAAACCCGGGCTGTGGTACTGAAGGCTATAACGCAACCATTGGATGGGATCCAGTCACTGGTCTTGGTACTCCCAACTTCCCTAAGTTGCTCGCGAGCTGGCTAGCTCTTCCATAGAATACGAGCTATGTGACAGGACACTCACGTTGTAGAATCTAGACTAGAGCAATTTTCTGTAATATGCATAGGGTGCCAAAACATGAACAATGCTACGTACACTATCTTGCTCTACAGGTCCGACTACGGAGGACCGTATCTTGAGAGTTCAAAAATAACTCCCTATGATGATCAAGTTATATCGCCATCTGGTATCGCTTGGTATTTCTGTAGCGTGTGCATTCTCTGCTCACACTATGACTTCCGTGCTCACACATAGAAGCACTGAATCACACGTAATGGAGTAGTAATAGCTTCGCGAGACCCTCTCGTACTAGACTGTAGTAAAACGCACAACTTGTACAGAAACGGATCCTCTCTTTTTCTTCCACTGCTCGGCCAAAAGGATGGCAATAAGCTGTACTGTGAACTAGCTTGACCAAGCACTGCCAGGTGGCACAGCATGTGTTGTCCTCACGGGGATTTCTAGCCTTAGGAATGCATATCACGGAACACTTCATTGGCCGGTAATTATAAGCCGCCGGACAAAAACGACACTTACACTGGGAGAAATCAGAGTTTAATCCTGCAGGCTGCGAGCCAGAGGGGACTGATAAGTTTGCGCGCAGCACTACTGTTTCTTCCGATCATAAACGCTTCACATGAACTTTGAGTATAAATCCATCTTTACAGCACTGACAAGACACCTTTGATGGGAACCGATTTAAGGCGTGGGGCAACCGGCACTTCTATCACACTCAGTGATAGATACCGCACTGCAGCGCCGCGAGTTCTCGTTGGAGTATGGGTTGTCGCCGCGGCCCTTGAATGAAGCTGAACCACCTGACATCGAGGCTCGAGAAAATCTGAAGTACAAAATGTATGTCGATGATTGGTTCTTGACGGCACTGTTAATATAATCAGGATTCAGTTTGATCGTCGCATCAATAAGCCGATGATGATCAAGGATCTGAAGTTTCAAGTATGGATCACCAGCCGGCCAAATGGTTGTTCAAAAATTTCAGTGAAACCAGTCCAGAAGTTCCCTGCCAACTACTAATGCTTCCCTGGCGCAGCCTGACTCAGGAGTAATGATGTATTTCAAGTGGTTTCGTGACAAGTGTGACGTTCTTTGTGTACTACGCCTATCAGTTCGCACGAGGTCAAATAAAGCCACACAAAGTAATTTGGGAGAGGCAGAAAGGGTTCCTGCCACTAGTTAAGAGTTCCGACTGACCCCATTCTTTCTTGCAGCGTGTTCCCCTAAATCTATACTTCACGCGCGTTGACGGCTTTTAACGATGTCTACTTGGACGCCGCAGCCTGCAGGTCTACAGGAGATCCTGCAGACTATACGCGACTCAACTGATACACAAGGCAATGTACAGCGAGCAATCACTCATGTATGTATTTTCCTTGCGATGATCTGCACCGCGTTAACATTTGCTTAAATAGAAATTGAACACCTTTACACGTGTACCAGATTATATTGCATATCTGGCATACATCTTAACTGCTCTCCCTCAAGAGGAAGACCAAATCCGCACGATAGCTGGATATCTATTGAAGAACAATGCGCGTTTACTCCTTAACGTATCTCCGGAGGTGGCCGAATATGCAAAGTCGGCTGTTCTCCAAGCCTTCGTCAGCTCTCCTCCTTTGATAAGGAATGCTGCTGGTCATGATATTGTTGCATTTCTTGGTGCTCTTGAACCTAGAAATTGGCCAGATTGCTTGCAGCAGTTGGTGAATATGCTAGATTCGCCTGATCCAGCTCTCCAGGAGGTGAGTGTCCGCGTGATAATATTCCAAGGCTGGAACATGGGATCGCGTCGGAGTAAATACCTCCCCATGAATTTCGAGGTGCTTGATAATCGAGCAAAGCCCATGCGAGTGTAGCTTTGGCTCGGCAGCTCTCTACGGGATGTCGCATCTAATTGAACGTGACTTTATGCTGAGCCCGAACAGTCCCAAAGCACGGGACATTTATATCCCATGATTATCTGTGTCACTATTCGATTGTGAATGCTGAAAATTACCACGCAGGCTGCTTTCAGCGTTTTCGAGAAAGCTTGCGAGGACTTCCCTCGCAAAATGGATGTTGAGATTAATGGAACGCGTCCTTTGGATTACATGATCCCCAAGTTCCTCATGCTATCGGAGCACCCAATGCCGAAAATGCGGTCACATGCCGTTGCCTGTCTTTCATATTTCGTGCCGATCAATTCCCAATCCCTTTTTGCACACATCGATGCGTTCATCGCCTGCCTGTTCAAGCGCGCATCTGACGAGGATCCATCTGTCCGAAGGCACGTCTGCCAGGCTCTTGTATTACTTCTTGCAGCCCGCCCCGAGAAGTTGATGCCGGAAATGTCGAATGTCGCAGAGTACATGTTATACTCGACCAAAGATAAGAATGAAAGTGTGGCCCTCGAAGCATGCGAGTTTTGGCTCACTTTCGCCGAGGATCCTGACCTCGCAGCTTTCCTTCATCCTCTCCTAGGACGAGTTGCTCCAGTTTTGCTCGATTGCATGATTTACGGAGAGGACGATCTTCTCTGGCTTGATGGCGACACAGAAGATACCAATGTCCCTGACAAGGAAACTGACATCAAACCACGGCATTACGGTGGTAAAACACACGGTCTGGATCGGGATCAGGCAGAAGCTAATGGACAGGAGCGGAAGCGAGGGGCGTACGGGGAGGAGACATTGGACGATGAGGATGAGGACGACTACGACCTTGATGACGATGATTTCGCTGACGAGATGTCTACGGAGTGGAACTTGAGGAAATGCGCTGCTGCTGCGCTAGACGTGCTGGCTGTGAGATTTGGGTCCGAGTTACTGAACGTGCTTCTTGGTCCCTTGAAGAATAAGCTTTGGAGTGCTGAGTGGTTAGAGAGGGAAAGCGGCATATTGGCGTTAGGCGCAATGGCAGAAGGTGCTGGTGATTCTTTTTTATCTGATGATCGTATATTGATTTTATTCCCCAAGGCTGCATTGACGCGATCGAGCCTCATTTGACAACCCTCGTCCCATATCTAATCAACACACTTAATGACCCTAAGGTATGCTGTTGCCCCCTTACTGTGTGGGACAATTGACAAATAAGTGTACAGCCCCTCGTTCGATCAATCGCCTGCTGGACATTGGGTCGGTATGCAAGCTGGTGTACACAACCTATATCGGAGCAACATAAAAACTCGTACTTTGTCCCGACAATGGAAGGCGTGCGTATCTTCTACTTCGCATATGATGACGACTTAAAAGACTCCAGCTCTTGCGAATGGTCCTGGACGACAACAAACGTGTACAAGAAGCAGGATGTAGCGCGTTTGCGACGTTAGAGGAAGATGCCGGGCCCGAGCTTGTACCCTATTTGGAACCTGTCCTCCGGAATTTGGTGTTTGCATTCGAAAAATATCAGCACAAGAATACGCTCATACTGTACGATGCTGTTGGCACATTAGCGGACGCTGTCGGCAGGGCATTGCAGAATCCTGCATATGTGGAAATCTTGATGCCCCCCCTGACATCTAGATGGGCTAAATTGTCGGACCATGACGATGATTTGATTCCGCTTCTTGAGGTATGACCCTGATCGATCTGTTGATCTTTTGAATTCTCATGTTTTGGTATCCCAGTGCATCGCGTCCGTCACAATTGCCATGGGACCGGCATTTTCCCCTTACGCACTACCCGTCTTCCAACGCTGCGTGAACATTATCCACCAGTCTCTGCTCCAGTACCAAGCATACCAGCAGAACCCCGACCTCGATGAGCCCGATAAATCCTTCCTTGTGGTTTCACTGGATCTCCTATCGGGCCTTGCCCAGGGCATGGGCATGCATTTAGAGTCTCTTATCGGGCAGACAAGTCCGAACCTTCTTCAGCTACTGACGGTGTGTCTCAAACACCCTCAGGCACCTGTCCGTCAGAGTGCGTATGCTCTCGTTGGAGACCTTGCGATGGGCTGCTTCCAGCTCTTACGCCCTCATCTGCCTGCTATCATGGCGGAGCTTATTGAACAACTTGACCCTGAACCCAAGGTCGAGTTTATCAGTGCATGCAATAACGCAGCTTGGTCTGTCGGGGAAGTAGCGTTACGCTACGGGCGTGGTGAGTAGACTTGCTCACTCTCAATATCAAGTCGCTAAACACACTGTTTCCTAGACGACCCGGAGTTCCAACAATGGGTTAACCCTCTCATTGGGCGTCTCATTCCTATCTTGCTGCACCCGAAAGCTCCGCGTAGCCTTCACGAGAACGCCGCTGTGTCCATTGGGAGGATTGGGCTTATGCACCCCAATGTTGTCGCTCCCCATTTGCCTGAGTTTGCACAAGCATGGTGCTTAGCGTTGTATGAGATTCGTGATAA
The DNA here is from genome assembly GCA_016800925.1 of Suillus spraguei. NCBI lineage: Eukaryota > Fungi > Basidiomycota > Agaricomycetes > Boletales > Suillaceae > Suillus > Suillus spraguei. The sequence continues at coordinate 115,585 of JABCPU010000005.1, read as the reverse complement.
CGAAGAGAAAGACTCTGCGTTCCGTGGTCTATGCACTCTTGTGCAGACAAACCCAGCGGGCATTGCTAAGGTCTGTCGAAGCTCCTACTCTTTGTGTGCGATAATGCTGATTTTAAAAAAAAACGCAGAGTCTTCTCTGGTTTTGTAATGCCATCATCAGGTGGCATCAGCCCTCCGCAGAGTTGAATTCGATGTTCCAACAACTTTTATCTGGTTTCAAGCACCACGATGAGGCAGGTTGGGCCGCACAGGTTTCGAGCTTCCCTCCTGTGATCCAGGAGCGCCTCGCTACGCGGTATGGTGTATAGTTTACCATATCCTGTGACGTATGTATCACCAAAATGACCCGACATCTCATTGTATTTCGGTATCCTTTTGTTCATTGTGTCCTATCTCTGTTGTTGTGGGATCTTCTAGTAGCAGTAGTGTTTCTTTCATCACCAATTTGTGTCTCTGTAGTTACATAAATACCTACGTCCTCTCGCTCAACCCGCCTCTTGTATATCTCTTACGTAGCATTAGTCGTAGTAGTAGTAGTACTTAGCTCTTCTTCCCAGCATTACATTTTAGTAGATAGTAGTATGTAGTAGATACATATCCCGTACAACACTGAGTTCAACTGACATCAATACGATACAATCCTGATGGGATCGAAATTCGGTCCCTAAGACCTGCAAACTCGTTTCCCAGTGATTTCATTTATGAAGTCAGAATATACACGAGTTCGACATAATCTCTCAGAACCGCCTCCGGCTCTCATAACCCAAGCCTCCAAATGCAGAACCACCATAACCCCTGGACTTATTAAGCGTGTATGTTTTATACCCATACATAGCACCCGCGCAGACGGCCACAAAGAGCAGCAATTTGAAGATGAAGCCAAGCCATGAGCCGCCTTGCGACCCGGCTCCAGACTTGCGCGAGAACGAGCCCTTCCCGCTGCCGCCGCCAAGCTTGTTGCGCTGCGCATCAGAGGCCGACAGAACTGCGGACCACGTCGTTACGGAAATGACACTAAGGAGCATGTTAGCAGGAGGCGCTTGTCGGAGAATGTAATACACACTCATGCGAATCGGATACCTCGCCTGTCATTGCGGAGATGCCAATGTATGGAGAAGGGGGAAGACTTATGCCCGTGATGTGGAAACAGTTGGTCCAGTCATCCCCTGGGTGTTATTAGTGTTAATTCTCGGATCAAAAGAAAAGTGCGCACAGGCTCGATAGTGGACCTTTACCTGTTTTACAATTGCGTGAGAAAGAGAGTTATGACGACAAGAATCCAGACGCACATCAAGATAGGCATCCTTCAAGTAGGTGATCTTGAGCTTCGTGATCACGTTCGTACGACGGAAATTAGCTGCACACGAGCCTAGGCTATTGGCCTCACCATCATGCGCTTGGTCGTAGGGCGTCTGACCATCCCCCACCATTGCAATAACGCGGGGAAAGCCATAGGGATGCCGGGAATTTGCATAACTGCATCATGGATGAGATGGGCAACGATAATGCTTCGATGACTTACGTGTCTAAAAAGATACCAAGCCCTTCAAAGTTATCTGGGAGGGAAACGGCGTCAAATCAAGGTGACCATAGTAATACTGGAGCCAACCTTTACTGCCAAAGACAGGGCCTGGTTCAGCTCGGTCTTTTGTGAGCCAGATAGCCATTCCATCTCCGTACAAGTGCGTTGATTCACCGGTGACCTAAAATCCGTTCGGACATGCTAAAACCCAAAATATTGCCGCTTACTTTAAATTCTACCTCAATAATGAAATTGGAAGCAGTCAAAGGCATGCGTGACCAAAGCCATCCCTGATGTGAAATGTGAATTGCAGAGAGGCTCAGGTGATGTATCTAGCGCACCATTTGAGATGGGCGAGTACGTGTGAGACGTATATGTTTATTGGTGTTCTATATGACATTAGGATATGAGAGGTCGCTTTCGAAAACTAGCTGGGCTTACAATATATGCATCTGCACCGAAATCCCACCAACTGAAAGTTCCGGAGATGTAGTAAGAGTGCATTTTGGGGGCATAACATCTTTGTCTCACCGATTTTGTAGATCTTGATCAATGTATGGAGGAAATATTGAATGTGTACGAAGCTGTATAGTCTTGGGTGGAGAAAACAATGAGATATTTTACTTTTGCCCACTGACGGGGATGTGAAGCAAGTTGTTCTTGCTCACACGTCATGAATGTTACGACTCACTCGGTCAATCGTTTTGTTGTTCACTGTCGTGTCAGCTTTACCGAGAACGCTTGGGAAGCCCAAAAAAAGTACATATGCGAGATAGCATACGGTAAAACAGCGTATCATTGTGAACCGTAAGCTGGAAAAAGAGGTGGGGGTCTCGGAGGTCGCGTGTTGTATGTGCGGGACTGTTGCAACTCGAGCTAGTTGTACAATATCGTCAAAACATGTACAAGCAACACGTAACGCGTCAACGTGCAGCCTGCCACAGGCTGCGCAGGACTCCGAAAGAAACTTGGAAAGGTTTTACTAAAACAATATCAATTCAGATACATTAAAATTTCGGGTCATGAGATGGGCGCAGAAGGCTTCTACTTAGGAATCCATCTGTCTCTCAGTTGTACAAGTTTGTCCGACTATTTGCGCACTCTATCATGTCGACATGATATCTAGTACACAGATCGACAGTCACCGTGAGCCTCAGTGGATTGATAAATCCTTGATATTGTATCCTGTGCGCAATCTGAGACTCTGAGTTGCAGTGGTTCTCGAGCTTTACATACACTGTATTAACCCAGAGGTAAGTAGATGAAAAAAATGCCCACATTCTGTAAAACCCTTCAAAACTGGAGGAGCCAAAAGTCTCGAGAAGCGGGCAATATAAAAGCACTTTGTAGATTATAGAAGAAGGGTACTTCAAGTGGTAAATGCGATGGCAAGATGTGATAAAATACAGAAAGTTGACGAAAGGTATCCATCAAGAAGATGACACCTCCGACAGAACCTCCTCCAGCTTGTACCTTCTCAAGGTAGTATGGAATCTGACATACCCTTCGAAAAACGTCACATAGGCACCATATGCCTCAGGACGCGGTCTCAGGAATTCCAGAACATTGTGATATGCATGCACAGTTTTTTCCACAAGTTTACGGAGAGCATCCGGTTTGCTCAGAGCACGGGAGGCTGCCATGAGCGATAGGTAGTTTGCGGATTCACCGTCGATCTCCTCCTTGTAGTATGAAAATATATCACTGAATTATGGCAGGTTAGAAAATTCGGCAAAAATTATCAACGTACTTACTTTGTATGATTTAAGACTATGGCTAGATCCGGCATACATTGAATGTAATCTCGAAGCGGGAGTGTGGAAGGGAAAATGAAGAATCCGAATGCATCCGTCAAGCCTGATAACAGCCTAGAATACTCAGGGTATGAGGGCGCCTGCAGCGAGATCTGTTCATACAAAGGGTTAAAAATCGAAGCTGCCTTTGTTAAAGAAATATCATACCGGCATATCTTGGGTCTCATTGTCAAGTACAATGGAAGACATGAAGTTGAGCGAGGACGTCACGATCAAATTTGATGCCAGTGCAGAATAATGGCAAGCGGCCTCTCGCAAGAGCCCATCAAGAGCATTCATGACTGGATGCTCCTGCGGTCGGCAATTCGCGAACCGCTCGTTGAAATGGTACACATGTGCTAGATCTTCTACCTTTTTCATGTCGTCGATGCAGACGCATAGGGTTGTGAAGAAGCATATCCATATCTTGGTTGCACGGTCCGGGAGGTGGTCGAAGGCGTTGGACATCATGGTCACACCGACAGTCATGTATGGGAGGATGGTGTCCATCGGATAGCCGCGGTTGATGGCTTCTTTATAGCATTCACAGTACCACGCTTCATCAAGTGCAACATTCTTATATTGCAAGCCACAACGCTGAAGAAATTCGGCCATGGACTGGCGGATGCTTGCTAGAACCTATATTCGATATTAAATCGGGACATAGAAGCACATCAAAAAATAAGCACATACCTCTCCATCGAGGGTAGATGCAGTAGACAGGTTGTTCATTGTCATTGTGAAAACTTGAGGATAGAAAATTGGGGAGATGCTGTAATTGGATTCATGCACCCTGTACTTATACCTCAGGACGTGTGTGGAGTTGTTGACGAACAAGAGTCCTATTTTGTGTGGCTGTCCCGGAATACGGGCCTACATGACACGAGCGGGTAACGTTGAACATTCGAATATTGATGTCGCTCTGATGTAGATCGTTACAATTATGACCCGGTCGGAATTTGTACCCGAAATGTTATAATCCCCTCGGAAGCAACAACAACAACCTGATCAGACTTCCAATGAATTGAGCAGGCATGGTCCTTCCGAAGCGTAAACGTAAACGTTAGGGGCTTGGAACCTAGAGGAGAATAATATACAAACGTGTCTCTATCTCCAATCTCACCGGGGAGATATTGCTGTGCCGCAGTGTTATCAGAGATCGAAAAACTGTGGGCGCTCCGACTCCGTCGACCAAGGGGAATGTAACTACTGAACAGTAGTTCATTTGACGCGAGGCTGCGGGCCAGCCAGCCAACGATGTTTTTCTATTTATTTCTGGATGCAAGTACGACAGAAAATTAGGTCTGCGTTCCACCTATCGCATATACATATGCCATATTGGTTATTGTGGTTTGAATATTGTACAAAACGCAAAGACGATCCTTCAAACTTTGTTTGAGCGGTCACAAACTCAATATATTTGCAGATATTTTCACCTTGAATAAGTAATAATGTATTTAATTGATTATGGAAACCAGGTAAGCCAACGGGTTTACATAAATATGAAATAATATTTACAGCACTAGTGATAACTTGAGAATCCGCTAAATAATGCAATCGAACGTTGACTTAACGTTATATCTTAGATCTAGCACTGGGCATTCACATGGGACTGTCGCTTATATACTATTTAACTTAAGCTTGAGACTAAGATATGACTATCGACGTCACTATCGTACGTACTCATACCTTTATTTTACATACACAATCACTCCTCGTTCTCGTTGCACGCCTCAGACACGTTCCCCTTTGATTCTCTCTCCAAAATCATCATATTAATACCTCTCACCGTCGAATATGGTTCTGTAGTCTTTTGAGTTAATCTCAATTCGTCGTTTCTCATTCCGTTCATAGCCTCGTCAGATCTTCACAGGAATATTGATCCTGATGCTAAGTACATAGGTTCCCCCGACTCTAAAAGTGGGGTCAAGTGTCCAAGCACATGCATGAAAAATAAATTCTTTTTCCGATAGGACTCGCTTTGGTGTCGAGGGTTCTTTTGGTTAAACACCTCTTCCCCTTTTCTTTTGACTCTCACTTTATCACTTCTGATTACTACATGCGTCTCATCTAGTATTATTATCCCGGATATTCATGTTTATCTCTCTGACTCGCTCAAGTGTCTGATAAAGCTCTTTGTTCGCCCTCATGACTCTAGGCGACTTTAAAAAAAAATGAGACTAGCCTCCAGACAGACAACCGCGAAAATAGTGTAAAATTCCGCGTCAGCGGCACTACGATGGAGGTGATGAGCCGGCAGAGTCGGGTACTGACCGTGGACGGCTCGCTGCTACGATGTGTAAAGTTAGATTTGTGTCTTTTGGCATCAGACAGCCAGTCTCATTAATTTGTTTTTTTTGATTATCGTATCTGCGGTTTAGGTTGTTAGAATTACCGAAGGCAGTGACTCAAATATTTCGTTTGCTATGCACTGCAAAATTCTATGGTCTCCGAACTTCGTAATAGGCAAAACTCTGATTAATGCAACATGCCGGTAGACCAAAATACGTCCACTGATACCGGAAGTCCGAACTTTTGGCCGAGGACTTTGCGAATGTCATCATTGGTAGGTATACATTTGGCGTAGGAATCATGTAAAATACCCACTTTGTAATGTAGATGTAGAGGAAGTCGAGGTAAAGCCCGGGTTGCACAAGTCCAGCTGTCACAGCTATGGGATCCACCACGCCTTCTTTAAAGTATCTGAAGAGAAAAATTATTCGTTTATGAACAGAATCCACTGCACGCGCGTGTACCTATATATCCGATTAGGAAGATACAAAGCACGATAAAGACCCAGAGCAGCCAAATAGTGCGTTGTAATCGTCTCCGCTTCGCCATACGCTGCAACATGAACAACTGGGGTAAATGGGGACAGAGTCGAGATGTATGATAGTCCAGAAAATATCAGCGACAAAAAGAAGTATGGCCCAAAGATATATTCAATATTGAACATGTCGATGGGGGATCGTGCGTTGAGTTGTCAAAACCAAAGTCGACATTCATGAAAAGGGCGGACACTAGTGAGCACGCACCGGAAACGGTACTTCATGAGGTAGAATGCAACAACCACTGCTTATGAAGAATAGCTTCATCACGAAGTTGTAAACAGATACCCAGCGGAATAGCAGGCCGACATCATGATAACGTGTCATGGCGTAGAGAGCCTGTGTTTTGAAGGACTCGGAAATACCTAAGTAGTAGACATACGAGACTTTGGCACCTGCAGGCCTGAGCGCTGAGCAATGACCAATTAGAAATCAGTGAATCACTGAGAAGCTGTCCGCCATTCTTCCGGCCAACGATTTGGCGGATTTCTGCGGGCAGAATCTACAGGATATCAAACTACACGGGATTAAAGCGAATGATATTTTAATAACTTCTGGCCCAAGTCGTGAACAACGACGAGAAACAAAACAGAACCACGCTCTGGATTGCGGGACGACGACGGTAAGGTAAAAACCACGTGTGTACAGCTTATCTAAGTATAACTTTGGTGGGAAAGTCTTGCAGTCTGAAGTCAGCGCCGACAGACATCCTCTAAAGGCACTTGCAACCACCCTCTCATCCATCGTTCCCCATGCCACCGACGTCAAAGGCATCTTATCAGATATGGATAACACACGGTCTCCGACGTGCTGTAATATCTCGGTAGACTCGTTTGAAGCACTGGCAAAGATTCGGCAAAGATTCGTTACCATAATCATTAGAAGGTCGTGGCTAATGGAAAGCCAATTTCAAGTTGTCAGGTCGTGCGCACATCCATACTGGTGCCCAGTTAGGCTGTTAGGTATCAATGTCGATGTGGCTGCTGATATAGAAGCCAATTTTGTGTGAGCACCACCGCTCACACCTCAGACTCATATCACTTGATGAGATCGAGACAGCATTTTCCTTACGGACCATGAAAACAATCCATGGAATGAGTAACGATTGACGGTTTCCATCAAGTCCTGGAAGGCCAAGTCTATGATTTTGCAGAGTTGGAGCGTGTTGACCAAAGTCTGGGGGCATGAACTACTTGTTTGCGATGTCCTGTTTGGTGCAAACGGTCGTCACGCTATGTAAGTACCAACGAAGAAAAGATAAAGTACTAACAAAAGAAAGATAGGAAAGAAAGATAAGCCAATAATAACACAAGATAAAAGTCGTAGGTGCTCTGGACTGGGCTAGCCTGAGTGCCCTATTACCTTTCCGAAGCTCCCCAAAGTTCCTTGATTGTAGACCGTTTCCGGTAGTAGCGTTTCGAGCTTGGAACTTGTTCCTGTTCATTGATCAGTACTCAGTGATGGCAAGGGGCCCGGGTGACCTCCAGTATACTTTAGGGACGTTGGTTTTATGGATTCACCAGTTACATCTCCGAGTCCGCGAGTCTAAAGTTTTGCCAAGTTTTACCACCCTTGCCGGCGTGCCGATTCGGGTGGGGCAACCAGCCGGTACAATTGGCCGCAAACAATTCTGCCCCTAGGAACGGCGTGTTTGCGTCCTATACTTCGCACAACTACCATATCACAGCTTCATCAATTCATAGATGTTTGGAATCTCTTGCGCATGGCAGCCAGCAGCAGGGACGGTGGACACATGCCAGTACTGCACGTACTTCATTACCGATGGCGCTGTGTATAGCGTTACAAGGCAAGCGCCATAACTCAATATGGCCGATGAAAAGCCAAAGGGGACGTTGTCACTGCCCGTCAGGACTACTGCAAATCAGAGACGTCAAAGTTCAAAAAAAAAAATGACATGCTCATCAACAACAATACAACCGTGACATAGCAAGGAGTCTTCAAAAGTGTGTTACATTATTGGAAGACAGATGGAAGTTTGGTTCGCTTGAGCTCAGCGCTTATTACAGTGAGTCACCGATCGAGAAGTACATGGATCGCACTGCCACTTTGCACCTCGAACCCATCTGCGCATCATGCTACAAACATCATGCACCATGCACCATGCATCGGGCAAGCCTACTGTCATACCTCATTGAGACGGTGCCCTTTAGTAAACTACAAATAGTGAACAGGATGCTCACGATACACCCCAGCATCTAATGATGAGCTTACTACTCTTCTGCATCTTCCTCCATCTCGTCAAAGTGATTCAAGCTGCAAACATAACTAATACTATGACTGACGATAGTTTTAAATCTCCATCATTCACGACCAGAACAATATGGATCATCATTTCCAGTTCAGTTCTTACTGTTTTTGCATGTGTATACAGCGCCATTCACCCCAATATCCCGAGCCCCAAGGACAGGCTCCGTCACATCCTATGGCGGCGACTTGGGATCATGATAACGACACTCATGGCTCCTGAAATGGTCGTCATATGGGCTATGCGTCAGTGGCTCAGTGCTCGTCAAGTTACGAGACAGTTCAAGGATGCGGGGTATCCCACCATTCGTCCAGGGCAGCAGTCTGAAGGTGACTAGTTGTGTTTTGGAAACTCTGCATCTCACAAATCGCTATACACGTCCTTAGAAAGGGAGCTGACACTGTATGAGCAAACTTGCTATCTTATCGCACTGCTCGCTACAGGTGTATTATCTGTCCTAGCGTCTCCTTGGCGTTTCCCTTGTGCTCTCGTGAGGTGGATTAAGGCTTTATTCTCAGAGCAATCTGAGTATGACTCGGAAGGTAAGCCCAATTCGTACTCACCTAAACGTTGGTTCATGTGCACCCTTAGACTATACGTGGACTCAGACGCACAGCTTCTTTGTGCTCATGGGTGGTTTCATGCTTTATGTGGACGGGGAACCCTACCTTACACTACGTCCTGATTACATTCTCAAACTGATAGGTGAAGGGTGTATCGACGTCCCTATCCTAACGGCAAAGCAAATTCAAGACAGGAGCAAATGCAATACTTTGTCGAAAGGGCTGATCATGCTTCAGGTGGCCTGGTTTCTTATGCAGCTCATCACCCGCGTCATCTATCACCTCGAAATCACCCAGCTCGAAGTGGGGACACTCGCTTTTGCGGTTCTCAATTTCCTAACTTATGCTCTGTGGTGGCACAAGCCTCTCAATGTGCAGTGTCCACATCCAGTGTACTGGAAGTCGACCAATTCAATTCCAGAGGATTACATTCCTAAGTATGTATGCGCCTTAACAGTTGTATTGTTACTCATCATGTCTGGCTTAGTGTCGATGAAAGAGAAAAACTCGATCACTTTTGGATCTTTGGTCCAATCTTCTGCCCAGTTCTAGAATTGATAGGCTCATCTGCCATTCCCACATCTCTAAAGCTCCGAGTTCCAACGTTCAATGGCAGCACCCATCTCAAACCTTCACACAGGGCAGTTCTTACGCATTCCGGATTTGTGATGGCAATCATATTTGGCGGCATCCACTGTGTGGCTTGGAATTTTACCTTCCCCTCACACCAGGAACAGCTACTATGGCGGATAAGTGCCGTCGCAATAACTTGCGCTCCCTTGGTTGTTTTCCATGCATGGATGGCAGTGCGCCAAGCAAAGAGGTATTTCCCGAAGTATATATTATATATTATATACATCACATATATAACGTTGTACTTCACAGTGCGTGTTGTCCTCTTGGTACTCATGTTCACTACTTTACGCAGTCTTTCCCCTGACGCATACAAGGCGGTATTGTGGACCAGTTTAGTACCGCACTTATAATTCTTGATCATGGTAGTTACTTGTGATACACTTTATGCTTGTGTCATGATATTCAGATGCGGCGTTCTTGTGGTCGAAAACAGAGCTAGGTATATCTACAATATGTAGTTTCGCAACCACTGTGAAGGAATCACGAGATCACATAATTCAATAAAACCACAGATCCTGTTTGCACTCGGCCGATGATCAATGAACCAGACATGGACAGCAGCAAGATATGGCTGTTTGGTATACTGCGGCTGATGAAATAGACTGATGAGCAATCCAAATCAACAAGGAGACAGTTACCTTTTGACACGACCCGACGTGCATTGTGTCGAGATTGTGTCTGGTTGTGTTGAAGCAAACATCCCGAAAATTATAAACGCAAATGAGGGAACACGGTGAATGACTGTAACGGATCGATCGGTCGCGGCTCTCCGGAAAGATTAAATTTATTGATCTTCAGTTATAATGCGTATGCAGGAGCTTCGGCTGCAAAAAATATATCTTGTGAAAACAGACGATGAAAAGCACAAATTTGTGCCTGCGAAGCATACACCATGCCAAGACGCAATGGCCTCCAAAGAAGGTTTGGTTTGGACATATGTTCCACCTTGGTGAACAGTGATTGCGACGATTTAGACACACCTTCGTATGTGCCGACAGCAAAGAATGTTCAAAATACTAATAGGTCTCTCTGCCCGCAATGTTCTTCAAGTTCTTGGTCGCGAGTGCATTCTTCATCACTGCAGATACGCTGTGCAGTGGTCCACAGATCAGCACCTGATATTGCAGACACGTCTACGGACCTCAATTCATCCAATATGCAATTGACTAAGCCCAAGAGGAACTACATAAAACCTGCGGCGGCCTCACGACACACAATATAATTAGTGTTTCTGAACGTGTGTCCGAAGGTACGACTCGCCATGAAGTAAATATGAATGTTGCAACAATTTGCACAGGAGCTAAGACCAGTCAAGATGAACTTCTAAGGAAACCATCCATGAGTGAATGTCATGTCAAGGTGTGTTCTGATAGAAAAAAAAACGCCGTCATCGGAGGTTTCGAACCTACACGGTCCAAGAGAAACAGATTTTGATTATGGCCACCAGGCTAAGACCGGTTATGATGAACTTCTAAAGAATTATGCATAAGTGAATATCAAGGTATGTTCCGATAGAAAAAACCTCGTCGTCGGCAAGTTTTGAACCTGCAGTCCAAACGAAACAGATTTTGATTCTGTTGTGGTGACCACCTGGCCAAGACCAGTTACGGTGAACTTCTAAAGAAAGCATCCACGAGCGTATATCAAGGCGTGTTCGGATGGAAAAAATCTCAGCGGCAGATTTCGAACCTGCGCAGTCCAAGAGAAACAGATTTTGATTCTGTTATGGTAACCACCTGGCTAAGACCAGCTGCGGTTGAACTTCTACGGAAACCATCCATGAGTAAACATCAACGTGTTTTGATGGAAAAAAGTCCTCATCATGAGCAGATTTCGAACCTGCATAATGAAATAGGAACAGATTTTGATTCTGTTCTGGTAACCATTTGGCTAAGACCAGTTGTGGTGAAATTCTAAAGAAACCATCCATGAGTGAATATCAAGGTATGTGTGTTCCAATAAGAAAAACTTCGTCGTCGGCAAGTTTCGAACCTGCACGAACAGATTTTGATTCTGTTGTGGTAGCCACCTGGCTAAGAACAGTTGTGGTGAACTTCTACAGAAACCATCCATGCGTAAATATCAATGTGTGTTCCGATAGAAAAAAGCCTCATCGTGGTAGGTTTCGAACCTGCACAGTCTAAGAGAAACAGATTTTGATTCTGTCAGGGTAACTATCGGGCTAAGACCAGTTACGGTGAACTTCTAAAGAAACCATCCATGAGTAAATATCAATGTGTGTTCCGATAGAAAAACATCTCATCGTTGGTAGGTTTCGAACCTGCACAATCTAAGAGAAACAGATTTTGATTCTGTTGTGGCAACCGCCTGGCTAACACCAGTTACGGCGAGCGTCCAAAGAAACAATCCATGAATGAATGTCAAATTGTATTCCGATAGAATAGTTCGGCAAGTTTCGAACCTGCATAGTCCAAGAGAAACAGATTTTGATTCCGTTGTGGTTACCACGTTACCCAGCCTACTTTGAGTTTTCTACTTGACGAGACTCCCTAAGTTGAAACCTATGGGGCCCTTGATTGACATGGCACGAAAAAGATGACAAAGTTCGAGTCTGAACGTCTATGAGACAATACCTGCCCCAACGAGGGACGAAGACAGAGATAATTTTAATTCACCATCATCAGTAACAGGTTCAATATGATTAACATTACCACTAAGTATACTAGAAACACAGAAGGAAATCAGCAGATATCAAAAAATGAAGACAATGAGACACTGTCACCATCTTGAAGGCCAGACATGGAGGATTGGAGACGGGAACCTAGTCTTCCCACAAAACGGTGGCCACGCAGCGACCTCGAACTCGACACCGGTAATGAGTGCACAGCAATGGAACGCTGAGGCTATGAGAATTTCAGCGAAATGCGAACTTATGCCCCAATAGCCGAGCGAACAGGTAATCGAAGAAGAGACGAGAGAAGAATATTCAAGGTCAAAAGCAACAGACGCAGGAAGACGACCGATTTGAATGAGGTCTCAGTGGTAAAACACGATATAATCCACTCCCTTATGGTAGTAGGAACAAATCTACATGATGCATTAGAATAGTCGCACAGGGTGCTCGGAGGCCAATGGAAGCACTTACCTACTAGGAAAGTTTTGAGAAGTGGAAGGTGGAAGCATTGAAAGTAGAACACGCTTTCCATAGACTTTGGACTATCGCATCTTATCTATTATTGTTATGGAAATTCTTATCAATGACGACGCCTTCCCGTGTCCCTCGAGTGTCTGACAAGTTTAAGATTTTTGTTGAACCACCCTGTACTGTTCATGACTCTGGTAAGATTTGGCATGTCAGCGGTGCTACGACGGAGATGATAAACCGATAGAGTCGGGACTGGTGGCTCGCCGTTACGATGCGTAACATTAGATTTGTTTATTTTAGCACTGGTCAATCAATTGGCAGTCTCATTGATTTATCTTGATTCTTATCGTATCTGGAGCTTAGCTTGCTTTAACGAACTAGAGCTATGAAGGCAGTGACTCAAATATCAATATCTCGTTTGCTATGCACTGCAGAATTCTATGGCCTCCGAACCATACATGAATGTCCAAGAGCACTTCGTAATAAACAAAGCTCTGATTAATGACATGTCGGATCCTGATAGACCAAAATACGCCCACTCATGCCGGAAGCTCAAACTTTTGGCCGTGGAGGACTCTGCGAATGACGTCATCGGTAGGTATACATTTGGCGTAGGAATCATATAAAACACCCACTTTGTAAAGTAGACGTAGAAGAAGTCGAGGTAAAGCCCAGTTTGCACCAGTCCAGCTGTCACAGCTATGGGATCCACCAAATCCTCCGTAAAGTATCTGGAGGGAAAAATCATTCGTTTATGAACAGAATCCATTGCACGCGCGCGTACCTATATATCCAGTTGGGGAGATACAGAGCACGATAAAGACCCAGGGCAGCCAAATAGTGCGTTGTAATCGTCTCCGCCTCGCCAGTACGCTGTAACATGAACAACTGGGGGAAAATGGCGACAGATTCCAGATATATAGAGAATGTCCAGAGAATTTCGGTTAACTCAAATGCGTAGTTGAATATCAACGACAGAAAGAAGCATGGACCAAGGAGATATTCAATCTTGAACGTGTCAATGGAGGGGTCGTGCGTTGGGCTGTCAAAACCAAAGTCAATATTCATGCAAAAGACGGACACGAGTGAGCACGCACCGGAAACGGTACTTCATGAGGTAGAGAATGTAACAACTACTGCTTATGAAGAATAGCTTCATCACGAAGTTGTAAACAGATACCCAGCGGAATAGCAGGTCGACGTAGCGTGTCACGAATACGAGGGCATAGAGAGCCTGTGTCTTGAAGGAAATACCTAGTAGACATACAGGTGACACACCTGAGCAATGACAAATCAGTGAATCAAAAGAAAACCCACCCCTGCATGACCTGGTCTTCTGAATCTTCTGAATGAGGATGAATATAGAGGCCAAGTGGGCCAAATCCCCTACACCACGACGTGTTAGTTTTCCAGACAACTTACACAACACGAATGCAAACCAAACAACCGAAAAATATTCATATTTTGACGTGTCCACTTCTCTTATATTTTCCAACGACGTGCTGCAGATCTCCAAATGATGGTCCTGAAATTCGAGCGTCGTGGAGAAAGTGCAGGAGATCAATGTGCAGACGTGTTCAAACAGTTACTTGGCATGAGGCAAAATATTCACACGCCTTCTCTCCTTCACTCGCCACTCTATTTCATGCTGCAAGATACTCCCTAGCTTATAACCTCGTACTGTTGACGACAACTTGAAGAGTGTCTCTGGCGAGCATTTTGGTCTTATATAGATAGGCAAGTGATCATATCCACCTCTTATTTGCAATGATGTCCCAGTAAAAGGGTCGACCTTGATCATAATGCGCCCCGTCCCTGGTTCTTGAGCCCAAAAAGTGTCTGTTTCCCATTGCCTTGCCCAAACTTACCGCATTGCATTGTAAGGCCAGACCGACATTGTGTGGCTCTAACTGGCTGGCGAGACCGAGAGGCCCACAGCTCGCTGGCAAAGGCAGAGCCGTCACTACGCAGTCATCTATATCTTTTGCCGTCCTAGATGATCGCAAAGTTGTAGACGAGCTGTGACGTTTTAGCCGAACCCTGGCAGCAGAGATTTTGTCTGCCACGGGTGGTCTCTAGATGTGGATTTCTAATAAACGTGAAATCTGCCCGTCTTTGCACGGGCACGCACATTATAAAGCACCCAAACTCAAGACATATGTTTGGGCGCGTGGTTATGTGTGAACAAACTGCAGGCACGAGTTCCGGCGGACATGTGGCGCTCCTATGGTCGAGGACATGAGATCATTTTGGCTGCTTGCAGCCCTGAGCTTCTTTGTTTCCATTGATGTCCATCCTTACAGTTTGACTGATGCAACTATAGTATATCTAGGTCACCAATTTATGTCTGCAGCGCTCTTTCGCATCGTGGGCTGGTCGTACCTCCCAGATTTTGCAACAAAACAAGCTCTCCGCGTAATTCACCAGACATCTTCTAGTATCTTTCATCGGCCTCCACCTGATCCGCGAACGCCCGCTTATGCATTACATTACCGACTTACCTTTTCAGCAGTTGTCCTTTGTTATCTTATCTATAACTTCTTGGATGCTTCCGGAAGTATCACAAACAACTTTTACGAGCTTCTCAGCGTATATCCGAACTCCAGTGATGCTACTCTAAAAACGGCATTTCGCGCATTCGCAAAGAAATATCACCCAGATCGGGTAGGTCCTTCAGGAGAAGCATTGTTCATCGAAGTAAGGGATGCTTTTGAAGCCTTGAAGGACCCGGTGGTCAGGTTTGCGTATGACAGGTGAGTGGTCCCATTAGCGGTATCTTAGTCACCTTACATCTACTTTTCAGATTCGGACCTGATGTTCTGAAATGGAAAGAGTGTACAACGATGCGCGAGTATCTCCGGCGTGGGCTACTGAGTTCATCATTATACCACATCATGACTGGTGCTGGTCTCATTCTTTTTTCAGCTATCGGAAAGCCCAGTCCAATAGCAGCAGTGAGTGCTCATAATACTTGCTTTGCTGCCCATTTTGACCAGCTTCCTTGTGCCTGTTTCAAGTGGCGTTATCTTCTTTTTCTTTGCCTTTTTGCATCAGAGCTTTATCTCCTCCTTGCCCCTTCGCCCTCCACGTTATCGCCGAGCCCCTTTGTCGATGCAGCAACCTCGCATGCCATGATCCTCGATGTTATATTTCCTAAACGGATTGTGTACCAACATGTTCTCCTCCTCCATCAGGTCTTCTTTTTCCTTTCAGTTGCATTGTCCCGTGTGGCCCCAGTCCTGTTTCCCTCACTGATGCGAGGAGATCCTATCTTGGATCAGCAGATCGTGCGCTCCATGGCCGAGAGACTTGGTGTGCTGGCAAAGACAACCGAGCGGGAGCGTAAGTGGATCATTACCTTTCTTGGCACATCCATTAAGTTCTGGTATACACCGATATTTCTTCTGATTCTAGTTTCGATTATGCTGGATACCGAATTACTCGCAATCCATGAAACGCCTATACCCGGTCCTGAGTTGAGCACGCTACCTTGGCCGCGCGAGATGCTCAAGAGTGATATCATGCAGGCTTTGACCATGGAAATGGAAGACATCGTTGTGGAGAATAAGCTGAAGTCGGAAGTCGGGCCTGTGAAGACTGCATGGGACTTGGCTGTTGACAAAGAGATGAGGAATAGAATTCAAAGTGGGCGATTACAGGAAGATACGGATAAGCTGCCGTCGCCACCACCAGAAATGGGTCGAGTAAAGATACATAACCGTGCCCGATCTTTATCGTTTTAACGCTTCAAGCATATTTTGAAACTTTGCAAGATCAATTGTCTGGGCACCTCATGACAGTAACAAGCAGAGATCTTACGTAGATCCGCAAGTATATACCTGAATGCAGGTAAAGGGTGACCCTAGGTGACCTGAAAAATGAGGTTCTGATGGCCTACATATCATGAGGCCAACACATGTTTCACCTGCAGGTGAAACATGCACGATGAAGGTGTTCTGGCTCGCCTGCATGCAAAAGCATGCAGGATGACTTTTAAGTTCACAGCCTGAGTTGACTGCGTCAATCAAACTTGATTATCAGGGTTGTCACGGAGTAAGACCACAACATCCAAGAAGATGAGTCGGTCCGATGCCCCGATGCGGGTCACGTGCATCCTTATCCATAACATAGAAAATTTGGAAGAAAATTACGTCATTTTTAGTGTTTAAATACGGATCTATGGTTAGATTTACATAAGGATCTGCTGCAAGAGTAAGTGGCTCACACAGTCACACTAGTGCTACTTATACAAAGCCACTCCATTCAAATTACATGAAACCTCTTTCATCCTTCCGTCCAAACAACATGGAGGGAGATTCTCAACACGCCGAGACATCGGCAGCGGGTGCAAAACGTCATCGACATCGACTGGGCCTGGAAGCTAGAAAGCTCCTGAAGGGTAAGTCGTCCTCGATCCACTCACACAAAATTCGCCCAGCTGTGCTTCTCTAAGACATCGTGGCATGTCAGAAACAGTTGTGCTAGAGACGCGCTGACCCTTTTTATCCAGATTTTGCTGAGCATGTTTCGATGTACCCGGATTCGCACCAAAGACAACACTTACTCGACCGGGTGCGACGCTTGCACGGGTGTGGACACGTCGATACTAAACATATAACCTTGTGGTTTGCGCGCTACCGCAACACCACAAAGAAGAAATCAATTCAAGATGATGACAGTATCCGTGCGTGTTCTTGTTCCCGAACACGCGCATATATGCACCCTTGATTTACGCCATGATCTTGCCGAATAGTATTCGCGAATTTCACAACAGAGCAACTCGACATACTGAGGCCGTTGCTACGAAACAATCCGTTCCCCAAGAAAGAGATGATTGACATCTGGTCCGTGTGTGTCAAGGCAGAACCCGAGCAAGTAAGCAAGTGGGTCTTATACCATCAAGCAAAGGCCGCACCACTGCGAGGGACTTCGGAACAGTCTATAAGTGTATCACCCACCGCACCACTTCCTCATCTTCCTACACCTGCAAGATCACCATCACCTGCTCATGCTCGCAACATGTCATTGCCACTGATTGCAACAAAGGAGGAGCCTTACCCGATAAGTCCTTTATTGAGCAAACAGTGGCCAACGCACACAGCACCCGTGTCCCACATAAGCTTTCCACAGCAGGCGAAGGTGGGTGCAGACGTGCTTGATGAACGGAATCCGCCGTTTATGCGAAAACCTTCTTTCGATGGACCCAGACCTGTGAGTATTACTTGCAGCAACCATAGCACATTCTGCAACTGAATGTGTTTCAGCTGCGTGATGTTCCTACGACAACACCATCTCCAGTAAAGCAATTGGTAAAAGACATACACCATAGCATCACATCACATCGTCCAGGCTCATCACGCAAGCCCTCCACACATGACGAGTTCAATGCCATGTTCAAGCCGTACGAAAAGATGATGACGCAATTCATTAACAATGTTGAGAGCGGAAAGTTACGACATTTGGGTTGGGAACCTAGTGAGTTGGCAATTGCTGACTTGTCTAAATCGTTGAAATAATATGCAATCAGGTTTGCGCAAAGCAACATGAGTGTATTACTTTTGATTGAATGCATTGAAACCCCTTGTAGCGTGATTTCTGCAGTCATCCCATTCCTTGTGCAACCATTTCGTCAGTATGATGATATGACATACTTAGTACTTAGCATATATATGATCACTGTTCAGTAGATATAGGTTCAGCACACCAGTATCGTAATGATAGTGTAATAATGAAGTACCGCGGTCTACTGGGTCTCGCTCAAGGCCGCCCTTGGTAATGCGTGTGAGTGGTGAAAATACGACCTTTGGACAAATTTCAAGAATTATATAACTAAGAATCCTCGCTTTTCTCCCTGGTTGTGACAGCCCAAACCTCCTGAATTGAAGACCAATACCTCTCTGGCTCAACCCGGGCATGCGCTACATGTGCGCTCTCTTCAAACAGCTCGCAACGCACATCCATTCCACGCTCCTTCGCAGTCTCGGCATGTCGTGTGACCTCTCGCCATGAAATCAATGTATCCTTGCGCGAAAAAAGGTAGAGACGGGGTGTGTGGAGGTCCATCCATGACAGGATGCGGGGATTCCACATTTCGATTTGGAGGTTTTCCAGCATAATCATTTGCTTACCGAACAGCAAAGAAAGTCCGAAGCAGACAGAGTGTGTTATGTGTACAATTGCGAATACAATGTATCTGGCAATTGGGTTCCGGATAACAGTTCTAACAGCGAGTTTGATTGACTTTAGGTTACCCACTGCTGGGCACGAATCGAGGATTAATGCGCTCGCAGACAACCCTAAAACTGGTGTGGAACCATATTTCCGTTGCAGCATACGTCCAAGAAGTGTCATTTGCAGAGAACCTCCTGGGGTTGCCGTACAGGGTTTAGCTTTTTCAAAGTTCGACCGGTGAGAACCCACCATTTGAGAACACATGAGTAAGTATTCGCGCAGGCCGTTTGGCAGGAGTGGAAGATGGTAAGCAATGCAGCACTTCTAAGGCGTCGATGACAGGTTTGAGCCTCCGTGACTTTCGATTGTGAGGCCACATGACAACAGTGAGCGATTGCTGTGAGGCGCTCACCCTAGCACTGCTTGTAGTCCAGAGCAAGTCGGGATTGCACTGAACAACAATCTGAGACGCTTTGGGGTATATTTTAGCGTATGCACTGGTATAATCCCGCAGTTGCCTAGGATGTGCTCCTACTGTGGCCAATAATTAGACATGGACTACAAGAACAAAATTTGGGAATTTACGCCATCCAAATATCAAAACGACGCTAGAGAATCTTCATCAGCTATCTTGCTAAATAACGAACGCTGACTCACTTTGGAGCTTTAGTATCCTGACATCGTTCGTGGATATCCCGGAGATGTATCCCTGTGCCAACCGTACGGAATCCTTCCAGAAAACGAACTGTCGACAGACTTCGTACTGGTAAACGAAAAGTAAAAGACGCGCGCGGGCGTTTGGGTGAGTCTGCCAGGCACCAACAACTGATATTTTTTACCAGCTGCAAACCGAGGGGCGATCATCCTGGAAGCGGGAGACGTCGTTCGAAACCCAACAGAACTCGACTTACCAAAAAAGTTATTCAAGAACAGAAACATGTAATGCGAGTCAGGACCGAGGTGTGATTCAGAGCAACCTCAATACTGAAAAACTTTGTTCAAGTTGTTCAACCGTTGGGTGAGTACGGATACAACTTGTAGGTCATATAGCACGATTATAAAACACATCGGTGGTGGGGCGGATGTAGAAATTTGCTACTGAACTCTAGTGTTGTGTGACGGCACTATAATACCATAATTACGAGTTCCAGGAACTGGAAGAGTCCTTAGGACTTTGTTTTACCGAGGTCGTAGTGACTTGCTGCTATGGTATTTTACTAGTAATACTACGTGCGTGTAGTTTATATTTTTCCGTCTCTACGACACATTACTATCACTGGGTACTGATTACGACTCGGTGATGCATACAGTGGGGTGTGGCAGGCTCGAAATTACTCAGTATTCACAAGACTTGAGTTAAATTGTACCTTGCGGGACCTTCCCAGCTGACCATCCGAGGGGGTTCTGGTTAGAATGTTAACACGAACGTGAGAGTCGACTATGGCCTTCTACAAACATGTTAGAGATGGGCACACGGACCGCGTAACCCAGGGAAGCTAGTCGTCACACTCGTGTGCGACGTTGAGCTACCCTAGTTTATTGTTACCAAGTTGTTGCGCCGACTGGTGTACATTGTGATGCCGTTTGCATGTTTCTGAACTGGCAATACTTGTTGGGACACTGAGCACAGGACGTACCGGGCGCTCTTGATGGCGCCAACATTGGTTTCGTGAGGTTGAAAGTCCTGCTAGTAGTTGTTACACCCGGGCCCTACAGGTGACCACCTCATGATGTAGTCGCACCAGATCAAGCCCTGACCTGATCAATCAAATGCAGTGTAGTCGGTGTCTAAGATGAACTTTGACATTCAGAACTGGGTTGACAGAACGTGTGCACAACAGTGGCCGTCGTTCAGGAGATGGTCGAACAATGAGTTGTTGTATTCAAATCATGGTTTTTGTTTGCAACTTGTTTGGTAAGAACAATGCAATCTAGTTGTAGACTCAAGAGCGCTTGCTTACATGTTAAGTTTGTGTGACTTTGATTGACCACGAGGTTCTCATCATTTTTCTTTCAGTCCTGTGCGCCATAGTCTGTGCTCAGTCTCCTCTTTCTATACTCCATTACTCTGGCGCATGATCAAGCGAATGGCTGAAAAGATTGGGCAATTTGGCCAGCCTCAGAAGCAGTCTAGTCAACCAGAACTTACGAACTTGCCTTACACTTCAATGTCTCATTCGATATCTGTTGCTGCAGATTATCATCGCGGCTCAATATCAACACAGCGGACGTCGTCCAGCGAATGGACCCAGCAAGAAAACAATGTTGAAGCCGAGACGTTTCGACCACCGCGCGTGTCGAGGCCAAAAGCATCTTACCGGCTCACCGACTTCATAATACAACGGACCCTTGGGACGGGCTCCTTTGGCAGAGTACATTTAGGCATGTCCTTTGCAGTTATTCATTAGTACGCCATCATCTCATTTAGCCTCCCAGTCAGGAGCAAACACAATCTCCGCTTTTACGCCATCAAAGTGTTGAACAAAGAAAAGATTGTTCGGACGAAACAAGTCGAGCATACCAATAACGAGAAAATGATGCTCGAAGCAGTTCAACACCCCTTCATCATTAATCTTTGGGGCGCGTTTCAGGACGCTTCCAACTTATTCATGGTAATGGACTTCGTACCTGGGGGCGAACTTTTCACGCTGCTACGACGGTCGAATGTGAGTCTTTTTGAATCATCTTTTTTAAAATGATCTAACACCTTCCTGAAAGCGTTTCCCGGATCCTGTGGCCAAATTTTACGCTGCAGAGGTCGCACTCGCCCTAAATCACCTGCATTCCCTCGACATTATATATCGTGACCTCAAGCCAGAGAACATCCTTCTCAACCATGACGGTCACATTAAAATAGCAGACTTTGGATTCTCAAAGTACTGCTCATCAGTGACGTGGACGCTGTGCGGCACGCCTGATTATCTTGCACCCGAAGTGAGTGCCTGCAGTCATCTTCCGATCTTCTAATCTGACTTTATATCATTTCAACAGATCATAGGACAACAACGGTACAACAAAAGTGTTGACTGGTACGCTCTGGGCGTGTTGATCTTTGAGATGCTTTCTGGACTTCCTCCTTATCACCAACCCGATCATAACCCTGTTGTACTTTACGAAAAGATTACTCGTGGTCCAGCCTTCATTCGCTGGCCCTCATTCCATGAAAACGCCACAGACATCATCCAAAAATTGATGGAGGGGGAGCCCTCCAAACGATACGGAAACTTACGGCATGGCGCAGGTGATGTGTTCGCACATCCATGGTTCCGTGAAGTGGACTGGGACAAGTTGCGAAACAGAGAGATCACTGCTCCATACTTGCCCAAAATTGCAGGAGACGGAGATGCGAGCGCGTGAGTTTTGTTCGGTTTGTCATGTCAAGCTTCGAGGCTCAATTTGGTGTAGCTTTGAACAATACCCCGAGGACAACGCTACCTCACTGTACGGACTTCCAGCTCAAGACACATGGGGACAGGATTTCCCCAATTTCGAGTATACCAGCCATTAAATGGGACTTTGTTTCTTTTCAGTTATCATTACATTATTTTTGCCAAGGATCCATCACCTGCATTTGTTGTTGTAATACCCAGACACGCCGACGCCCTGCGTGCTGTACATTGTATACCAGTCATGGGTTGTTCCCAGTAGAACCCCTCTTGTTTGTTCTCCAATTCGAGTATTAGCAACGTCATCTTGAGTGTGATTTTTAGTTTTACAACTGCCGCAGGAACGTGTCCAATTATTACAGCGTCATCATCTCGCTCGCATTCCTATTTGTTCAGAACAAACATCAACATCATGTCGAAAAATGGGCTGCCGTTTCCCCGATACCTTGAACGATCAGCTAGTTCAGAATCTAGTCTCGTAATTTTTCACCAGTCGGGCACCATTCTTTTCCACTGGCCCAGAGGTCCAAGAAGCTCGTCAAACCGTTAAGAATTTGAGGAGATCGACTTGTGTGGGCGCTAAGGCTAGGTGCTAGCGGCGTATATTCGTTTATGGCTGCGAAACATGCCGACAAAACATTCAAAATGGTCAGCGTCATCGAGGAAGAGCGAGAAGGGTGCTAAGGGTGGCTTGGGGAACGGGAAAAGGCAGGGCCGTGGTAGACGGAATGGGGTAACCAAGGGTGCGCAGTTGGTGTCACAGGAGGATGTTGCTGTTGAAAGGACAACAATGCTACTGGAAAGACAGGCTGAATTGGATCAAATTATGGACACACACGATACGATGGTGAGTTTATCTATGTCACCAAGGGAGTCCATTGTTTCATATTCGGACCAGGTGCGGGAGGTTTTTCACTTGGAGAAGTTCGTGACTCTCATTGAATATGACCCGACTGTAAGCTCTTTTGAGCCCCCATTTTTTTTGGCACTCATTGGTTCCCAGATTGCAAAGCAGGATAATTCAATCGTGTTTCAGAAGGTGCGTCGGGAGGAAGGACACGAAGATTATGACACTTACGGAATGACTTCACAGTATAAGTCGGACTACGACCTACTTGAAAAAGCCTCTACGTCGGCAGGTCCATCGCGTACTACAAGGAGGGCTCACATTGAGCGCGTTCAAAACCTCACTACACCACTTTTAGCTTCCACGACTTCTCAAGTGCACACCGATTCGGAATTACTCCTCTCCGTTAAATCGAAAGGGAAACAGAAGGCGGTTGATCCCGTCAATGGTACCGCACCCATTGAATCGGTCACGCCGAGCAAGCCTGGGAAAAGGCAACCTATATCTCAGCCTCCGAAACTTCGAGCTCTGGCTCCGATTTTGCCTGTGGATGGCGAGACTTCTATCTCCATGGGACCTGTACGTGGAAAGAAGAGGAATATCACTGTTGCTTCCCCCACGGGATCTTCCGCTGCTCCCCCTTCTGCAAAAAAGAAGCGGAAATTCCAGGACGGACTCGCATCTGATGTGGCGGAGATTCCTAATGTCTTAGGGCACAAGTCAACCAGGCCAGATGATATTTTGACGGATTCCTCCCAGATTTCTGCCCGTCGCAAGTCTTTAGTGAGTGTTGATTACCTCTTTGCAGTCTCCTCGTCCAAACATCTTCCAGCGACATCCTCCAGCTATGATACGAGAACCATTAACACTTTTTCAACTTCCCAAGGAAGTTGAACCGCCACAATCACAAATTAATATCAGACGCGTCAAGCTCATAGTGCGACCACCACCTCCACTGTACTCTAATCCACGCCAGCAACCTCCTCGACCTCGATTCCATTCCTCGCTCCCCAGATTTTTGGACTCATATGTCTCCATCAATGACTCAGACCTACGCGAGGACGATCTAAATCTCATGGCTCAGAAGAAGGCTGCGCTATTGGACAAGATGGAAAGCTTCCGGCAACAGGGTCGGCTCATTGTTGACAACGCAACCTTCAATGAGATGTCCAAAACAAGAGGTGGCGTAAGCATTCACGAACCGAAGCAAGGTCGTGACACTTGGGATGTGGTCTTAGAAGCCATTACTCAACGCTCCCGACGGGAGCAGGTGAAAGGTCGAGTTATCGCTGCGCAGATATCGACCCGCATTAAGGCGTATTGGGATCAACGAGCGCAACGAGAGGATAAGGCAAAAATGCACGAAGAAAGAAGACTTCGTGCTTTGGCAAAGGCAACTATCAAGATGGTCACTAGTGAATGGAAAAAGGCTGTCTTCGTACGCACCACATTCTTGTTTCGGGGATATTGATTTCAATTGTTCACTACATAGCACATTCGAGAACAACATCGACTACGCGCGGAAGCTGAGGAAAGGCGCCGTGGTCATGAGCATCTGGATGCTATCCTCAATCGGTCTGGCCATATATTGGAAACTCAGCAAGCAGAACTTGCTAGAGGTGATATGTCTCGCAGTAGATCGAGCAGTGTTTCTGGTCACTTCCTGGAACCAGGATTCGACTCTGAAGGCTCGGAAAATTCGGAATCTGAAGTGGACGAAGGAGATGCGGATGGTGTGGAGCGGCAAATTTCACCGCAGGCGAGTGACCGAGATACAGAGAATGCCGAGGAAGATGATAGCACTGAGGGTGAAGACGAAGATGGTGATGAAGAGGAGGAAGATGAGAATGGAACCACTGCGTCGGCGTTACTGGGGCCATCACTCCCTCGGTCTGAAGTTGATGATACTTCGAGCGCCACCTCCCAAGCTAGTGCCAATCTAGTGGATGTCGAGATGGATGAAGAAGAGTCGGAGGCGGTCTTGTCTGTTGCGGCCGTGGAGTCACCTTTGCTTTTCCCTTTCGGCCTACCGATGTCTCAGGAGACTCCCACTGACTCCGACTCAGTTTTGCACGGGCAGACGACCGAAGACTACAAATCTCCTCATTTCGAGAGTTTCAACGACCTGCCTTCACCAGCTAGCACTATGACTGGTCATGAAGAGGAACCTGAATCGAATTTTGATAGCAATAAGGGGATGAAGATAACAGTTAACGAATCTGCTTCGGACACTTTGGCTTCAGGTGCTGATGATGTTGATATGAGTCAAGTCACCAGAGTCGAGACGAAAGACGATGGTGTGAGCTTCTCAGCGATCGAAACACCATCTTCGCGCCTCCTATCCCCAGCCTTTGGTATGGAAGTCGATGGGTCTGAGTTGCTGGACGAAGCAGAGGACGTCCATCAACAGGAGGACAACATACCAGACTATCTCAGACCGTATGCCGTTGCTCCGGTCCATTGGGATACTGAAGACAAGGTAAAAGTTCCCGTGTTATTACGAGGTGTCCTCCGTCCATACCAGCAGTCCGGTTTGGAGTGGCTTGCAAGTCTCCATGTTAACAATTTAAACGGTATACTTGCTGATGAAATGGGATTGGGGTATGCTTTTGGGTTCCCCGCTTCACGCGTTAGCTCACTCCATTGAATAGGAAAACTATACAGACGATATCGCTTCTTGCTCATCTAGCTTGTGACCGTGGAATATGGGGTCCGCATCTTATTGTACGTGATTCACGTCTTGCTCTTTACTTTACTAACCGGCCATCCAGATCGTCCCGACAAGTGTCCTCCTAAACTGGGAAATGGAATTCAAGAAGTTTCTGCCTGGATTCAAAACTTTGAGTTATCACGGATCAACAAAACGCCGCAAGGAGCTCCGCCAAGGGTGGTACAACAAGCACCACTT
The DNA here is from genome assembly GCA_016800925.1 of Suillus spraguei. Lineage (NCBI taxonomy): Eukaryota > Fungi > Basidiomycota > Agaricomycetes > Boletales > Suillaceae > Suillus > Suillus spraguei. Next base: position 89,559 of record JABCPU010000005.1, on the reverse strand, counting down.
TAATGTTTGCATAACTTCATACACGCTCGCCAGTCGCGATGCTCACATATTCAAGCGCAAAGCTTGGTACTACATGATACTGGATGAAGCCCATATGATCAAAAATTTCAAGTCCCAACGATGGAATATTCTGTTAATGTTTCGCTCCTTTCGGCGTCTTCTCCTGACTGGCACCCCCCTACAAAATAATCTGACTGAGTTATGGGCACTTTTGCAATTCCTGATGTCTGGTACCAACTTCGCCAACCTAAAAGAGTTTGGCGAGTGGTTTTCAAGTATGCATGCTCGCGTTTTTGGGTGTGATGGATCATTGCTTACTTCTGATACGTAGATCCCTTGGAGAAAGCAATTGAAATGGGCACCCTATTGGATGACGAAAATATGCAACGCGTGACTAAACTCCACACAGTTCTCCGTCCCTATCTGCTCCGCCGTCTCAAACGTGACGTCGAGAAAGAGCTCCCGAGCAAATATGAGCACCTCGTTCTGTGCCCCTTATCGAAGCGGCAGCGGTTTCTCTACGACGAGTTCATGGATCGTGCGCATACCAGGGATGCCCTGCAATCTGGTGTGTACCAGAAGATCGCAAATATTCTCATGCAGCTCCGCAAAGTCTGTAATCATCCGGATCTTTTTGAAGTTCGTCCGATCGTGACATCTTTCGCTATGACGCGTTCTGTTGCCGCAGATTTCGAAATCAAGGAGTTATTAGTTCGACGAGAGCTTCTTCGGACGAGTGATGAAGGTTGTATTAATCTTGATCTTCTTGGCCTGCGGTTTATCGATCAGCAAAATGTACCTCTACTTTCTGCTCTGGAAACGCGGCGCCTTGATGCGACGCATCGGCTCCCACTCATCTCAGAAATGCCTGAGGAGCCGCCGCCAAAGGACACTCGTACTGTTCAAGGATACCGTGCTTATCATGCATACCAACAGCGGGTTGCACAAGTAGCGCGCTGGGCGCAGATAGGTTATCTCGATAACCTGCGCTGTACCCGGTTGCCGGTCTACAGCCGAGAGCTGCTGACTATTGCTAAACAGTGTCATCGACCAATCCTCCCCCTTTCCGCATTAGATATCGGTCATCGCTTCATGGACACGGCTCTGCCTCTTCATTCGGCGGTCAAGACTTTCGCAGACCGGACTAAAGAGCTACAACCTGCGGTCGAAAGGTTCGCTTTTGTCACTCCAGCCGCAGTTGCTTTGGACCTACCTCGTTTCGCCCTGGCAGGATGCGAGCATATCATATCTCGTCAGTCGTCGGACTTCGATAGCGTCCTGCATCACGCGAGCGTCAAGCTGCAGATAGCGTTCCCAGATCCATCCCTTCTTCAATACGATTGTGGCAAATTGCAGGAACTTAGTCGCCTTCTCCGACAGAGGAAGTTGGAAGGACATCGTGTTCTCATCTTCACGCAGATGACGAGGATTTTGGATATCCTGGAAATTTTTCTCAACTTTCATGGCTATCTCTATCTTCGTCTTGATGGAGCCACCAAAATCGAAGACAGGCAATATATCACTGAGCGGTTCAATGCAGACTCCAGGATTTTTTGCTTCATTTCTTCCTCTCGGTCGGGTGGAGTAGGTATCAAGTAAGTATTTGTAGATTTCCTCGTCTATTGATTGCTAACTACCTCAACAGTCTTACTGGAGCAGACACCGTCATCTTCTATGATAGCGACTTCAACCCCCAAATGGACAAACAGTGCGAGGATCGGTAAGATGCTTCCTTAATGCCTAAATCGTTCATAAGTGATCGAACCTTTTCTCAGTGCTCATCGCATTGGTCAGATAAGAGACGTCCACATTTACCGATTTATCTCTGCACATACTGTTGAGGAAGCCATGCTGTTGAAAGCTAACCAGAAGCGTTCTTTGGACGATCTCGTCATCCAAAAGGGCGAATTTGACTGGCGATCCCTGTTTGATGACCAAGGAGCTTTGTCGAAGGCGTTGGTTGAATTTGAGGACAAGGAAGATGTCCATGCTGCTGCTGTGGCCGCGAGAGAAGAAGACGTCATGGAAGGCGCTGACCAAGCTGACTTCGGTGCTGAGGGAGAAATAGATGCTTCCCTAAACGAAGGCAGGTTAGCAAATAATGCAGAGGAAGGACAGCCTACTAAGGAAATGTTGGATGTTTCCGAAATGGATCAAGTTGCAGAGAAGAGGACGAAGGAGGGGCGGTGTCGGACTACATGATTAGTTTTGTCCGGATGGATTACGACTTCTTCAGAGATTGGCGACTATGATGGCCACCTCGTATTCTGTAGATGCTTAGGTTGTTTGTATCGTTGCTTCTTCCCAGTGCTATCTATCAAACTATATATTGCTGACCCTACAAAGTATGTAGGAAGGGATCTGTCAGATCAAAGTGTCCAGGCACGTAGTATTGAGTCACATCAGTGCGGCATGCGCGTGAAAAATACGTGGTTCTCTCTACCGTGTAAGGATTTCCTTCAAGGCACATACTAATTGTACTTACGAATTGCGATGTCTGCTTATTTACTCGGGATCATGACAAGCCTCGTACTCGGTAAGTTCGTGATCCTCATCATATACAATGGCTTCTGGTAGTGTCGTTGGCGCGTACCCAGTTTAAAATAATTAGCTAGACTGCACAGCAGTACCACAGAGGAGCTTACCAAGGTGTTTCCCGGGAGCAATCCCAAATGTCTGTACCATTCCCTATCCCTAATGCCATCCTCAGAGAGAAATCCGCGTTCAAATGCCATGAGTTTTTGATCGGCAGCTCTGACACTCTTAGCGGCCCTTGTGAATCACACAGCGGCCCGTTGTCACGCGCGACTTGCAGATATCCGTTTCCGAGAACCCTGACTCTGTTACAGCCGACATCCCCTCAGGTCTTGGACTTCCCGTGCACAATATAGAGATGCTCCTCGATCCATTGGATGATCCGCCAAACAATGCGGGGATTGCAAACACGACTGACTTTCTTCAAAGCCTTATGAAAAGCCCTCTCAGCAGCAGCTTTGCAATGACCCTCCTGAGGGGGGACGGATTCGGCAGAATATCTTCATGGTAAGTAGACTCGAAGTCAAGCTCAAACGCATATTATATGGTGTTTAGAGGGAGGATTATGGAACTGTGAGACGCAATGTCAACAGACCCAAATTCTGCGCGACAACAACTTAGTAAGGTCAGCGAACGCGAGGATGATGAATGCGTAACAAACATGCTTGTGGAAACCTGGATCTGCGTACATCTCTTACCACATCTGCGAGTCATAGATAGGGTGACAATGGTATGGCGCATCTGTCGGGGTATCAAAAAAGCCCTGGTCAGAGCTAGCAACCTATAATGACACATTAAGCTGAGTGTCCCGCGAGAGTATAAAATAAGAGACGAAGTGTCTTTGAGAAGACTGTGTAATCACTTCCTGATCCCAGTGGGCCAATTGGTGGTTCATTCGAGGTTTTTGTATCCCACACGTGAGCAAATTCAGCATCCATGGGGCCTTTGCAAGGACCAAGGTCAAAATGAGCATCCCACGGGGTCTTTTGGGAATCAGTAGGGTGAGGGACGTCTTGCACGGAGCGCTGGATAAGGTGAACGAGAGTAGGAGCAACAGCAGTCTCCCAGCGAGAAACTGATTGTCTGTCACCAACTGCAAGCAGACAACACATACACAATATGGACACAATCAACATACCGACGTTGATATAGGACTCCTGGATCTAGTCGGCGAAATCCTCACCCCACTCAGTGCTTCCGATGAGGCCGTACTGTGGCAGATATGGATAAGGAAAGCTGCTGATATAACTAAGACTATTCGCACTGGCCTCTTCAGCATCCCAGCTGGTAATGACATACCGATTAGTGGATTTTACAAAGGAGACCAGTTATGCTGCGGTGCTCCCAACCAACGAGCACTTACTTGAATGGGCGGCAACAGTTCAACAAGAGTGTGCGATGCCCTGTTGCCATTCCATCACCATTCGGCTACCAAGCCGTGGCGGAAACTAAGTAGCCTCGGAAACCTTGTCCGCTCCGATAATTAGTTGTGCGAGTTGGATGCTTGAACCTCTTGGGTCTTTCAATGACTAGTTTACTTATTTCATTAGAACAAAGTACGGCGTCTTCACGAAGCCTGTATGTCGAACCTTGAACACCAAACATGTTAACGTGATGTGGGAGAGAGCAAAAAAAATAAACGAGCAATGATTGCAATGTGAATTATCGGCACTGGATTGGAGAACCTAGTAGCTTCAATCGGGGGGTCGTGCATTTACATAACACCAAACCACTGCTTCCACACTTTCGAACTCTATTATTGCAGTCCACAGGCCGGGCAAGATGATGATAACAGACGTCCTGCACCGCACTTTCGTCAGTGGACTGGCTGCACTAAGCGTGTATGGACTGTTCATGGGCTATGCCGTGCACCGCGAAACACTGGCCAAAGGGAGAGGTGAGATAATGTATACCATCAATCTCGCCCTAAGTTTTTGACGCAATTTGTGCAGAGGTGAGAAAACCTTAGCATTGGCTAGTTAGCATATGAGGACTCACATCGACTATCATAGTACATGGCATTGAAAGAAGCCGAAGCAAAGCAGCGCGAACAGACAACTGCGAGTTTCCACGTTTTATACATCATCTTATCCTTTTTGACATTGCTCTCAGGCCGAGGAGGAGGCGAAGGAACTTGCATTAGCAGAGGCTGCTCAGGCTGTTTTCCGCAAAGGGTTGTGACAAGCTTGCTGACCTTCTGCTACATCATTGGTTCAAGAACAATCATGCAGTCTCATCCAACTGCACGCCATAGATGCCGTAGTCCATCTTGGGCTCACTTCGCGTAACGTTCCTGTAACTGCCGCTCACGGTTCACAATAAGCCATTCATGCACACCATTAAATCGCCTCGTAGATTGATCAACAAGGTCATTTTCCTTCTGCTTTAATCGCTTAAGCAGAGACTATGACTGAGCTCGACTCATGTAGCAGCTCAGCCAAAGATGTGCCGGCCAAGGAAGCGCGGACATTTGGCTTCAATATGATATGCTTCATCTTCTACAACGAACTTGGATTCTGTCAGGGAGGATGAGAAGGGTCGTTGGTAATGATGAGGGGTGCTTTCAAGGTATGATCAACGTTGACCTTCGATGAAGACAATGTCATGATCACATCACGAGCGCCGTCATGACCTTCTTTGGACTCAGTAGTAAGAGCATGAGTGGATGAACTCCGTGCATTATATACCATTTGATATTTGATGAACATTCCACTCATCCCATGGATTTGGTTTGATGAGCCACCACATGTGTAGTTTGTTGCTTGACATCAAGTACTATTTGTGCTAGTCGCAGTTTCCGAGACTCAAGTGATCGGATTTTCCCGGGCTAAAAGTTTTGCTGGCCAAACATGCGATGCTGAGCGGCTCGCGCCTTGCAGGGCTCTATGACGAGGCCAATTAGAGTCGTTGTCATCCTCACCTATGTGCATCATATCAGAACAGGACGTCCTGAGGTGCACAGATGGCTATGTCCAATTCTACTACAGCACACACCAATCGGCCCTACGTGGAGCAGCTCAGGGTATGGGGCTATTGCCATACGGTTCGCAGAGACCAGGCTTGACACCCGTCATCCCAGACTTCAAATCACGGTGCATGAACATGACAGAGTCGCGGAAGAGGTGAGAGCGAGGTGAAGGTGGTGTGTGGTATTGGAATGCTTTGGACGTTGTGAGTTTCATTGACTGACTGAAATCTATCATATGGCCTGATGGCTGGGATAGATGGTAGCAAACGCTGGACGAATCCTCATGAAGCTCATCATTAACCGTAAAGTGAGCTAGTGCCGTTTCCGATCTCATCCGAATGGTTACCCTCACTGATCTTGATATGATCCTCAATACTAATATGCACGAGACGTTTATGATTACGCACTATAGTGCAGGCGATGACAAACCATGTCATGGAAGGAGGATCATAGTATGCACGCTCATTTAACTCCTTGCTGTAGGCTAGGTAATAGCATGGTGACTGTCATCGGTAGCAGGGGAGAATGGGGTTGCATTGAACAGTGTCTACTGTGTACTGTGCTTCGAAAATCGTTATTCGATCGCGCGCACAAGTGCTTGGTATGTACTCACATTCACAATGTCCTATTGCATCTTAAACAAGTAGAATATACAGTGCAGGAACTCGGTTCACATGACATCACTGTGAACGCATATGCCACCTAGTTGCCACGGTTGTTTGTATGTTTACACGTATCTCCTTTGCTACTCATACTACCTCCAACTAACTCTTGAGGCTCCCGGCACCCAACATTTCGGACGTAGTGTCGTTCCTCGTAGGCAGATAATTGCCTATGGATGAATTTTTGTATGGCCGAGAGAAGTATAATTCACTTTCAATTTTTTCGCAGATACAGAGGTGCGACCGTATGTGCGAAAGGGCTTGGCTATCCACGCCTGATGAATGCAGCAATGAGATAATAGAGAGATGATGCATATCTCTCTGGTATCTCATTACAGCGATACGAAACGTTCGGCTCTCAACTGCGATAATCTGAAATCGGCTGCAATCCCTCTCGGTAGTGTTTCACAGTAACCATTGCGGAGAATCGAGTACGTCTAGTCCTTTTGGCGTCTGGACTCATATAAGAATGCATTGATCAGAAAACTCATGAAGTTATGGTCGACGGCGGTGATCATCATGTAATGCTGTTCCCTCGTATTGGGTGCTTGATTCGGTCACGTTGGTAACTGGTCTGGCTTCCAATGCAGTTTATGGCAGACGTACAGGAGTTGCAACACCGTGGAAACGATGGATAGACTATAGTGTGCACAATAGAGGCCGATGCCGTGTCGTCGGGCCAACACGGATGTTGAGTTGTTGGACAGATGAATCGTTCATGAGACGCGATTGGAGATATGTGTAAAATTAGTTTACCAACCCTGAAAGAAAAAGGTACCAATCGTAGCAAGCACCAATGGATGAGCGGCGAGCAGCAAAGTCACCGTCTTATCATATCCCATAGTCGCGGCGATCGTCGGGAAGTAAAAGACGATTGACATTGCCATAGAATTGACAATCAACGCGACTGAAAAGCATCATACCTTCCAGTCGGACAAAGCATTCCTCAGTCCTTGCATGGTCGTCCGTTTCCCAGACTCGTCCATTCTTCTATAGCCATCATCTGCCAGGCGAGAGATAGCTAGTGATCTTTCCTCCGGAGTGAGCCATCTGGTGTTGTGAGGGAAATTAGGGAGTATAAACATCGCACAAATCGCGACTATAATAGTGATGCCGCCTTCAATGTGAAAAAACCACCTGTAGATATGTCAGCTTCAGCGAATGACAGAGACGAACGTTTCTCGCTTCCATGAAGCTTGGCCAAGTTGTCCCTGCATACCTGTAAGTATACCAGATGCAAACAGGGATCCGAACCCAGCGCTGATCATGGATCCACAAATAATGAGAATCATTCTCACAGCGAGCTCGTCTGGCCTGCACCATCTTGATAGAAGAAAAATGGAGCCAGAGAAAAAGGGTGCTTCGGCAAAATCAAGAAATAAACGGCAAAAAAGAGCCCCGGTATAACTTGGGTTGAACTATCAGATGTCACAATGCAATGACGAAAAATGAGACTATAAACTTCTGTGTCATCCCTGTGTACGGTTAAAATTCGTGGTCATGAGTGGTCGGTGTTGACAAACCTGTTGATGTTGATAATAAACCCCATGTCACCATACAGAAAGGAAGCAGGATAGCAGGTCTTTCTAGCCAATGCAGAAACATATTCCTAAAAGAAGGTCACAATAAACTTTCCCTCAACGAAGGATACAACTTCCGCTGGCACTGGCATGACAATAAATTCCACATAGCTGATAGACAAGATAGTCGCGTATTGACTCCCGTGCAGGTGGAGGTCTTTCTCAAAACCTGCCAACCGTGCGCTACTGTGTACGACATAAAATATTATATAAACGAGCATGAAGACACATAGTATACCTAATATTCGCTCTGTCAATCTGACCAGTGGTAAGCACCAAGTAATAAAGAGATCAGACTCACATAGTTCAGGGCATACAAAACCATGATCACGGACACATGTAGATCGATCTTCCTTACCAATCTCCTCTCAAGATTATCATAAAAATAACTGGGTAAACCAGAGGAGGCATCAGCCACCTCCGATTTCGCATTGCTGAGAGCAGACATCCTTCAAAAACAAAAGCACGGCAGGAAGAGTTGAGAAGCCTCTTCTTTGTGATGTGCAGGCGAGAGATCAAAATTGCGGAGCTGATGTGAATTTTCTAGCACGGTCATCGGTTAATTATTTACTGGTACCAAATAGGCTACGCGGGCCACCTCAAACAAATTGATACTAGTATAAGCAAGTGTGTGTAGGATACAGTCATGGTTGGAGCTTGGAAGAACACTCCAATACTAGTAAGGTTGTAAGCGGAGTTTGAATGGTACCAGCAGTACTTTTGAATTGACAATCACCGTAAGAATTGTATAGCAGCAGACCTGGTAGAAGGAAGCTTTTCTTTCTTATATACCCCCTCTAACGTATAGTCACTGGCATGACGGCTCTTGCGCCCGTCAATGAGTGAGGGTTTCTTCAGTAATGCATGTTACCTTGTCTGAACCAAGTTGTAGCCATACACCTATCAATGACCTCACATCTCACATTTATGGCAAGCTCGAATCTCCGGTAGCACGTGGATCCTTTGGTCAGGTTTATCGGCTTACCATCGAGACTGGTCAAGGCCGCAAAGCGGAGGTCTGTTTGATAGCTCGAAGTTTATTAATTGACCATGTGACTTCCATCAGGTCGCAGTAAAGGTCTTCGTAGTTAATCATCCAAGGGCCATAGGGAAAATGAAAAAAAGTCAGCGTGTGCTGATTTAGAATGTCACCTTATTCAACATTATCTATCTAGAGAATGCATCGGGAACTCAAGGTGTGGCTTGGACTAGAACACCCAACTATCGTACCGCTGCTTGGCATTGCAAATATTGACTCTCCATTGCCGGCTCTCGTTTCACAATGGATGCCATTTGGAACATTATATATCTATCTCGAGGAAGCAATCCTTACTGCTTCCGCTAAAGATGGATTGGTGAGTCAGTTGTTTACACCAATCGTATTCAATGAGCGTCTATCAATTCTCATTCTACTAGGTGAAGGGCGTCGCTGACGGTCTCAAGTATCGTTCGTCGATTCTACACCGTCTTCCGTTTTGTTTTTGACGCATACCCAGTCCAATCAATGAATGTCATTCACGGGGACCTTCACCCCGTATGTATGTTCGTCTTTTTGTGCATGCCGCGCTCATTCACAAGCCTCAGGGAAATATACTTATAGATAGTTCCGGGAATCCGTGCCTTACTGATTTCGGTCTTGCAACAATCGAAGGAAGAGAAGAGTTGCAGTTGAATTCGACCACGGCCGAACGTAGTTTCAATTCTCGATGGCGGGCGCCTGAAGTACTTGGACTAGAGTATGATCCTGAAAAACCGACTTTCATGAGTGATGTCTATTCTCTCGGTGGTGTCATGTTCCTAGTACGATCTCTCCGTTTTTGCAGCTCTATCCTAAGTTTTCTCATCTCAGATTTTCTCGGGGGATATACCATGGAAAGAGAAGAACTCAGTTCAAATCTGCGTCGCGTTGTCGAATAAAGTCATACACACACGTCCAGAAAACATCCTCGATGATCACTGGAACTTGATCCAAAAGTGCTGGTCATGGGAAGCAAGCCATCGCCCGAGGGCCACGAAAATTCTTCAATGCATCGATCAGTTTAGGACCGACAATCCACAGGATCGGAAAACTAAGTTTCCCGGCCAGCGGCTGGCAGACTTGACGGGCCAGATTGTTTGCACAATGAGCGACCTTGTCACTGCAGGTGATTTTGGAATAGTTTATAAATGTGAATGGAAACGATCGACAGGTTCTGTGAAGGTTTGGGCATTGCTGGTATATATTGATGATATGTCTATTGATTATTATTGCACTGCAGGTTGCAGTCAAAGTCATCAAAGTTGACATATCAGAGCTAGATTTACAGGTGAGAATTTGTCAAGGCTTCTGCTTTGTATAGCTTGTGATTTGATAGGAATTTTTACGTGCGGCTGAGAATTGGGCTGTCCTCATGCACGACAATATCGTTCCTGTATTTGGGTCAACAGCAGGATTTGGACCATCTCTAGCTCTTGTTATTCCATGGTTCCAGAGCGGTACATTACTCCGTCTCATCGCGCAACAGGGTACTGCATTGAACACTAGATCGAGGCTAAAATTAGTGAGTCACTGTTTAGGTATAACTTCTGTATCTTAATTTAATTTTCGTGTCGGTAGCTTCATGATACGGTGGCTGGCCTGTGCTATCGTTCGTCTTTCTTCTATTCTAAGCTTGCTTCCACTGATATTATGACGGTCGCCATTAGTTTATGGGTTGAATATGGTTCATGGAAACATTAAGAGTGTTCGTTCATTTTCTTGACATGAAACTTTTCTGACGGAGAGTTCCAGTCTAACGTTCTGGTAGACATCAAGGAAGCAGAATACGTAGCGCGCTTAACAGACCTCGGTCTGGCGACTGTTCTCGGTGGTCGTTTAGGCGACCGCGCAATCGGATCAAATATTCGAACTGGCGCCATCAGGTGGATCGCGCCCGAGTTACTGAAGGCACATGATCAACCTGCTGACAGTGCACCAACCACGCAAAGCGACATGTATTCATTTGGCCGCGTCATGTTTCATGTGAGATTTATGGATCTACCAAATTACGTGCCTTCAACATGATCGCCTGTGCGTAGGTGTTAACACTAGTCATTCCTTGGAATGGTATAGCCGACATTGTAGTCATTCAAAGGATTCTAGTGGAGAAGACATTTCCAATCCTGCAACACCCGATATGACAACCGCACGCTGGAATGAGATTGCGCGATGTTGGTCGCCTGGTGTATCTGCCCGTCCTTCTGCTACAATGGTCATGGACTTCTTAGGGGGCGAACTAGCAGCTTTAACAGACGACGTATGCCCATGAGTAATCTCTTCGTGTGGGACCGGATCTTTACTCTGTCTTACAGGATATCTTTGTTGACGGAGTGGGAGAAAGTCATTCAAATGCAATATCTAGCCACGGAAGGCAGCCATGGCGTAACTTGCTAATCAGCCTGTTCATCATCGCGCTAGTCACAGTAACAACTTTTAGGCATCACATGAATTGTGCCTCAGAACAGGATTTAAGAGTAAGAGTCGGTGTTTTTCTGTTCTGGATTTAGACTCACCACTTGACAGACAACGCTCCAAATGTCCAACCCACCCCAGCCAGCGCATTTCGACAACGTCACGCACTCGAAATTCCAGGTCGTGCGGAATGGAAGTGTTCAACGCACTTCGACAGCTATCGTCAATACTGTCATGCTCTCAGGCTCACAAGACCTGGTTACCCATTAAGTAAGCCTTATTATGGTTGTAGTTAAGTGCCTCACTAACACACTGGTGGTTTGGAAGTTTTTCACCATGCAAGAATGGCTCCAACATCTTAATGATAATTTGGTATTTCTCTGGCCGAACTCAATATATTCGAAGGGGAAAAGGAAAAGGATAACTACTCTACCAGTAGATCAACGCGAGTTTATATACAGTGAATACTAGGACTAAGTAATCAAAGGAATGGGGAAGAATGATACGGAATAAGGTGCTAATGGCAATATTGGGCAATGTTGACAATGGCTTTTAGCGAACGTTACACTGACATAGTCCACTGAGTGGCTCGAGCCTTGTAAGATTTAACGAACTTTAACGAGGTCAATTAGAGCGTTGTCATCCTCACCCATGTGCATCATATCAGAACAGGACGTCTACATACACACGTTAGCACATACATATACATACGATAGATAAACGGGAGTAAGCCCCCCGCGAAAAGGGCTTCGACCCAATAAATATGAGATAAATAAATATAAATAAAATATCAGGACTCCTGACAGGCTGTGCACAGGTGACAAATGGCTATGTCCGATTCTACTACTCCAGCACAGACCAACTGAGGCGGGCATGATACCCGTCATCCCAGACTTTAAACCACAGCGCATGAAATATCAACAGAGTCGTGGAGGAGGTGAGAGCGAGGTGAAGGTGGCGTATGTGTTGGGATGTGCTACAGAGAAATAATTCAATGCTTTGGACGTTGTGAGTTTCATTGACTGAAATCTATCATATGGTCTGATGGCTGGGATAGATGGTAGAAAACGGTGGACGAATCCTCGTGAAGCCCATCATTGTCTGTAAAGTGAGCCAGTGCCGCCGTTTCCGATCTCACCTGAATGGTTACCCTCACTGATCTTGATATGATCTTCAATACCAATGTGCACAATACGTTTATGTTTACACACTCAGGCTGTAGCGCAGGCGATGACAAACGAGGTTATGGCAGGAAGATCACAGCATGCACGCCCATTTGCCTTCTTGCTATAGGCTAGGTAATGACATAGTGACTGTCATCGGTAGCAGGGAAGAATGGGTTTATATCGAACGATGTTTACTGTGCATCGAAAACCGCTATTCGATCGCGAGCACAAACGCTTGGTATGTACTCAGTGTCCTATATGAGTAGGATATACAGTGCAGGAACTCGGTTCATACGACATCACTGGACGCGTATGCCAGCCAGTTGACACGACTTTTTGTATGTTGTATGTTTACACATATTTCCTTCGCTACTCATGCTGCCTCCAACTAGCTTTTAAGGCTCCCGGCCTCCAACATTACAGACGCGGTGTCGTTCCTCGTAGGCAGATAATTGCCTATGGATGAAATTTCCTGTTTTCTTATGGCCGAGAGAAGTATAATTCACTTTCAATTTTTTCGCAGGAACAGAGGTGCGAAAAAACATGGCTATCCACCCCATATCAATGCAGCAATGAGATGATAGATTGATAGTGCATATCTCTCTGGCATCTCATTACAGCGATACAAAACGTTCGACTCTCAACTGCGATAATCTAAAATCAGCTGCAATCCTTCTCGGTAGTGTTTCATTGCAACCATTGCGGAAAATCGGGTATGTCTAGTCCTTTTGGCGTCTGAATTCATAACGCACAAGAATGCATTGCGCCTTGATCAGAATACTCATGAAGCTATGGTCGATGGCGGCGATCATCATGTAATACTACTCCCTGTATTGGGCGAGGAAAGTGCTTGATTCGGTCACGGTGGTCTGGCTTCTAATGCAGTTTATGGGCCATGGCAGACGTAGGGGAGATGCGATGCACCGTGGAAACGATGGATAATGTGCATAGTAAAGGCCGATGCCGTGTCGTCGGGCCAACACGGAACGTCTTATGGATGCTGAGTTATCGGGACAAGTGAAGTAGGTCTCAAGCTCTCAATGCTTCTCCGCACGTCAAAAATATCGATCGATATCATTGCAGCATCATGGTATTTGCCATCCTCGACACGACCACCTCTGTGCTTGCCCCACTGAATCTATCTGCCTGCCCAACACTCGGCGCTCAAGCAAGACTTGGGAACGAAATCCGCGATCCCACAAGGATACTTCGACAGTGACATGTCATCCGGAGAACTGCCCTATGACGTTCCTCGACGATGTTGTCAAAGAAACCCTTCGTTTCTATCTTATCCAGTTATGTCCCGAGTGTACGTTGCCCCTCCCTCCTATATATGAGGGGACTCACTTTATGCATGGCGCACTACAGAACTTCCAAATCAACCTCCGCAATTCCCCACGCATTCACGTTCACCGCCGCGATCGTTTTGATACCTGTTGCTCCCTCGCAGGCACATGAGGTAAATTGCTCATCGGACGGGGAAGATGCTGCATTCACGTCGAGGTCTCTAGGTGTCAAGGATAGTGTACTTGTACTCCAACGCAAGAGTACTCGCAGCGCTTTCCCCACCAAGGTCTGTATGCTTAAATGCACGCAGGATGACGTTCTTCAGCGTAGCCGCTCCTGCATGTCAGTTTTTAAATCCATCACGTGTTCTACCCGAAACTAATGCTCCCGACCAGAACAAGTTCTCGCAATGTTTGTGCTACTTTTGCAATTTTCGCTCCCGACGGAACGGAACGCACAGACAACATTGTCCACGTAAATATTACAATATACTGCGAAACGGTACAATGTTAGTTACATCGTGTCTTGCGGGGATTTCCACCCGGTGAGCAGTAGCTTCGCCCATAAAAATACTTAGTACAATAGTCGGATGGATCGTTGACTATACTAGATATCTAAAACCAACAGGGTCCTGAAGGTCGTTGATATTCTTTGTATTCTGCTCGTTTCTTTCAATCTGTTCATTTATCCGCTTCAAATGCAAATGCATGATACCAAACATGGCCGTCGACACCCCAAGTGCTGCGAGGCAGATGGCGTAGGAAAAACGATATGTCGGGCCCCAACTGAGAGGCCAGGCGAACCTATGAGAGATTGTAAATAATCAGCGAGAGTGGGAAATCGGTGGGACTAACACTCCGATGATGTTTCCTATCCCAGATATTGCACCGACCACAGCAATAGCAACAGCTCGCTTCGCAGGTTCTCTGGAAAAAGTGTTGTTCACCCATGCCCAGAGAATAATCTGTCCTGCGGCGATTTGAGCCATCAGAAACCTGCACATCTCTAAGTACACAAGGCGTCACTCTAGTGGGCGATAATGCTGCTTACAGGGAGAGATAGCGCGCAATCATGCTCATCGTACAAATGGATATAATGAATCCAAGAGCAGCGAATGCATTCGATGCAGCAATGCATATGTAACGCTTCTGTGTATTGTCAGAGTACCTGATCATTCATGAGACGCGATTGGGGATATATGTAGAATTAGTTGACCGACCTTGAAAGAGAAAAAGCACCAATCGTAGCAAGCACCCATGGAGGAGCGGCGAGCAGCAAAGTCACCGTCTTATCATATCCCATAGTCGCAACGATCGTCGGGAAGTAAACGACGAATGACAGCGACATAGAATCGACAATCAACGCGACTGCAAAGCACCATACCTTCCAGTCGGACAAAGCATTCCTCAGTCCTTGCATGGTCGTCCGTTTCCCAGACCCGTCCATTCTTCCATAGCCATCATCTGCCAGGCGAGAGATAGCTAGTGATCTTTCCTCCGGAGTGAGCCATCTGGTGTTGTGAGGGAAATTAGGGAGTATAAACATCGCACAAATCGCGACTACAATAGTGATGCCGCCTTCGATGTAAAACAACCATCTGTAGATGCGTCAGCTTCAGAAATGACAGAGACGAACGTTTCTCACCTCCATGAAGCTTGGCCAAGTTGTCCCTGCATGCCGGTCAGTATACCAGATGCAAATAGGGATCCGAACCCTGCGCTGAGCACGGCTCCACAAGTAACAAGAGTAGTTCTCACAGCGAGTTCGTCTCGCTTGTACCATCCTGATAGAAGAAACATGGAGCCAGGGAACAAGGGTGCCTCGGCAAAACCAAGAAATAAGCGGCAAAGAAGAACCCCGGTATAACTTGGGTCGAACTATCAGATGCCACAATGGCAAAAATGAGACTACGTACTTCTGTGTCATTCCTGTGTACGGTTAGCATTCGTGGTGATGAGTGGCCGGTGTCGACAAACCTGTTAATGTTGATAGTAAACCCCATATCACCATACAGAAAGGAAGCAGGATAGCAGGTCTTTCTAGCCAATGCAGAAACATATTCCTAGAAGAAGGTCACAATAAATTTTCCCTCGACGAAGGATGCAACTTACGATGGCACTTGCATGACAATAAATCCCACACTGCTGATAGACAAGATAGTCGCGTATTGACTCCCGTGCAGGTGGAGGTCTTTCTCAAAACCTGCCAACCGTGCGCTACTGTGTACAACATGAGATAACATATAAACGAGAATGAAGACGCGTATTATACCTAATACTCGCTCTGTCGATCTGACCAGCGGTAAGCACCAAGCAATAAAGAGATCAGACTCACATAGTTCAGGGCATACAAAACCATGATCACGGACACATGTAGATCAATCTTCCTCACCAATCTCCTCTCGAGATTATCACGGGAATGACTAGATAAAACAGAGGAGGCATGAGCCACTTCCGATTTCTCATTGCTGAGAGCAGACATCATTCAAAAACAAAAGCACGGCAGGAAGAGTTAAGAAACCTCTTCTTTGTGATGTGCAGGCGAGCAATAATAATTGCGGAGCTGATGTGAATTGTCTAGCGCGGTCATGGATTAAATATTGATTGGCACCCAATAGGATATGCGGGCCGCCTTGAACAAATTAATGCCAGTATAAGCAAGTGTGCGTGGCATACAGTCATGGTTCAGGACTCAGAAGTTTCAAATTGTCAACGAGTCTGTTGAACTGGTTGTGCGACTCACGGCAAAACTCAGGTGAAAGGGTCCGATGGTAGAACTTCGGACATCACTTGATAAGACAACGCAGATGGGTTTAAATTCAGTAGAGCACCAAAATCGGCTGTCGACTCCCTAAAGAATATAATGCTGTGCCTGAATTCGAAGGGGAATGCTTTATGAAGTGTGGTTTTCAGGAAGCACGAGTTAGGAGTGATAAGACGAGAGCTTTCGTGCGAGAACGTTCGAGTTTGAAATGCTGAGGGAAGACAGACGAATTAGACACCAAAAATACATGAGTTGTATATGCGGAACGATTCTAAGCGACTCTAGCACGCCAGTATCAAAGGAGTATAGGGGACGTTGTCAAAGCAAAAGTATAAAGAGTGCAGACTAAGATGTGAAGAAAACAAAAGAAAACGAAAAGGGAAATACAGTCATAATCCATACGGTCGGGACCACCGCATTATGAGAGACATATATGTCACACTTTCGTGACATAATGTGACCTCCGCCAAAAGTGTGACATAATTACCTGCTAATTATATGGAGAAACTTTGTTCTACAGAGGTAGGTCTGTCTTGTAAGTATTTCTTCTCATTGTAGTTGAGCACGAAATTCATGAAGTTGTGATGATAAGTTAAGTGAAAACTGTGAATCACCGTATTGCATGCATCTTGCTGGCACAAATGGAGAAGATCTGTCCATGTGACTGATGCCAGCCGCCAAATCGTTGTTGTTGTTGTCATCATCAGAATCAATCCAATCTTAATGATTTCGCCATTTGCAACAGCAATTTCATGACGGACCTCATCTACAATGGCTTTGTCACCACCTTCAAATGCAGGGCAACTCCCACTCTCTCTCCTCAGTAGGGTCTAAAGAGTTGGTAATTGACCAAAAGCTTCAAGTTTAGGGACATTTTTGTGTATGTAATTGCTCGCACGTAGTTCAAAGGAACAATGCCACACACTGAGTTGAACAATACCTTAAGTATGCAGTACATTATGTCCCACCCTATTAATTTCGTACTTCATAATGCAATATACATACAATTACATATGGAACATCGTTGGGATCTTGAAAAGTCCATGCACTATGAGATTTTTGCATTGTTACGACATGCATTATGAGCAAGTCTACTGTATGACATAAAGCCGCAGTGTGTATTATGTGAGACTTGAAACGGCTAAGGTAGCTTGTTCCAACGAACGTCCACGTCGTCCAGTGCCAAAGCCGTAGGCTTTCTTACATGCTGGCGGCCAAATACAGATCATGGTAACTCCTCCAAAGTCCGAATTGCGGAAAAAACAGACGTGAGCTCTCAGGCTAGACTTTGGATGCACGTGACCAAACCTCTAATGCACGTGACCAGTCCTATCACGTAGATTCCACAAGACGATAATACATGAGTAGCGCCAGACCTGGCGCATCCGTGACTTTGTGTGCCGTGAGCAAGGCGAGAATTGTCAACATCTCATCTCCTGGTGTCCCCCAATTTGATACCACGACAAAGCCTAAGCAATTACATAATTGCCTGGTAGCGAATTGACGTAAGTACTTCACGGTCTAATAACTAAGCATTTGAAGCTTGATTTCGGGCACCGGGGTGAGGAAGTTACTACAACCCTGCACAACCCCAACAGTCTTTTCTTCGTTCCCTCGTCTTCGTCTCAAGAAAGCGCCTCAAAACCCTAATCCCCACTCATTTTTTATAAGTTGTCGCTCGTTTGAATTCTCTTGGCTTGCCTTCTAGCTCAGGCCCTCCTCATTAAGGCACTTGTCCTACATTATAATTAGTCCTTTAAATTCTCGCCATTGGTGTAAGCAGGAGATCTAATCCATGGTGGTTTCAACGCGCTGCAAATATCGCCACAGCGAGCGACTACTCGTACCATGCCTAACCTTCGCCGCTCTCGCAAGCAGCCTGTTACAAGGAGCTATGGCTCAAACTACGCACTCTCCAGCTACTCAGCAACTTCAACGTCTTCAAGATCCCAATGTCATTGTCACCAATACAAACGGGACCGTCGTGGTTTACAGCCCACTCACCGGGAATGAAATTCCTCAAGGACTCGCAACCGATGGCAGCGGTAGTGGATTCTCACTGCCTGCTATCTTATGGATTGCATTCTCGTTCACCGTTGGCATACCGCTCATGCTGGCTGGCTTTCGGGGCTGGCGCCTCAGTACCGGTGCAGCCATAGGCCTCTCTGTGGCCGTCACATGTGAGTAGCGACCAACGTTTCATGTGTATGGAAATTTACCTAACTCGTCTGCAGCGTGGTCTGTTTTCGTTAATACGTTAGACAATGTCGGTATTTCGGACATTACCTTGACAGCTCTAGTTCTTGTACTATTTTGTTTGGGCTTTCTCTTCGGACTTTTAGAAGTGGGCCGCATGGTAGGGCTCCTCCAGTTAGGCATACAGGGTGGCCTCACCATCGGGATACGGATAGTACTATTACGTAGCCTTTTATTGGTACCCGAGCCTGCTGCATTCTTCGTCAATTGGCTACTCATTGCACTCTGCGGTCTCGCGAGTGCAGTACTTGTCATTTGGAAACAGCGAGCTGGATTGGTGAGCGTTAGCTTCGTCGTTCATCGTGTCCCTGCGTCCTGATCGAATCAAATAGCTTATAGGATCGGCGTCTATCGGTACTTTCTTTTGCGCCCTGGGGATCGACTTGGCTGTTAATCAGCAATCTGGGATGAGTCGGGGTCTCAGATATTTGATTGACAGAAACCGTTATCACGTCGTGGTGTGTACCTACTCGAATTGTTCAAAAGCAATCACGATTTAATCAGATCGCAGGACACAACGAGTAATGGGTATTTTCCGCCCACGAGCACATTGGTTATAATTGCACTTTCCATCGCATTGACGTATGTCGCCCTATATCTTGTGTATTGTAAGCCTGACATATTGACACGGGACATGATCAGACCTGCATTTGCATACGCCCAGCATAAGCTGTTTAAGGGTCCTTTCTGCCCAATTGACGATGATGATATCGAGTCCCTTCACGCATCAAACGAGACCCCAGCTGGCGAGGAAGCTCTGAAAACTAGTCCGTCGCCTGTGTCGGCTTTGTCACATTCGAAGCCTTTGCCTGAAGATCGTTGCCCCACGCCTGCTACCACGGAGAAAGTACGAGCGACTGAAGGCGACGCATTCACGAAAGACAGTTAACGTTCATCATACACCCTTAGATCTTATACCTCCACGATTACCTAAATACCTTAGTAGTCGCATTTCATTTCATCGTATTTCTTCTTATGGTTCTCCATCGGATACATTATGCATGTGCTTCAGACCCGGATCCACAATAGACTCCCGTTTGTTTCAAAGAAGCTACCATCATGATTTCACTCGTCTGGTTTGGTAGCTCGTGGTTGTTTTGTCGACTTGAACCCCTATCATGATTGACATCGGCTTGCCGCCCGGGATTTTGACTGGTGCGTGTACGCATGTACCCTGGATGCAGAGTGTCGAGTGGATAAAGAGCGGGGCAATTATAGCTCGTGACCATATCGATGATCGATTGATCCATGGTCAAGTACTTACTTAGCGTCGGTGCTAACGCGGGAAGGTCCGGAAATGGTCCAAAATCAAATATTCACATGTAAAATCCGCACATTTCATCGGCCGCATGTGAGGACGGACGGCCCTCGCTTTTATTTTGTCTATTTTTTATCTGTTGGTATCTAGCGTATACCCTAACCAACCCTCCAGACGCCCCGATCATCTAGAATCATGTCAAGAAATGGGGACAAGAAGCCAGTAGGCTTCGCTACACATATCACCGCTGGAGGGATCGCTGGCGCGATGGAGGCAGTAAGTGCACATATTCAGTGTCGTGCACTCCATGTAACGATCAAGGGCATCAGATCTGCTGCCAACCACTCGACACCATAAAGGTGCGGATGCAACTCTCCAAATCCGGGATGGCCCCTGGGGTATGTCACAAGCAACGTTGTGCGGCGTTCATCGTCTAACTCCCCGCCAGACAAAGCCACGCGGATTTTTGGCGACAGGTCTTATGATTGTTAGACGTGAGACGCCATTGGCATTGTACAAGGGCCTCGGCGCTGTTCTCTCCGGAATAGTCCCAAAGATGGCCATTCGATTTGCTAGCTTTGAGACCTACAAGGGATGGTTGGCGGATAAATCTACAGGGAACACCAGGGTGGGGAATATCTTCATAGGTAATTTATTCAAAGCTATTGCGTGATGATGGAAGTTAAGTTGACTTCTCGGCTTAGCTGGGCTCGCTGCTGGAACGACCGAGGCGGTCGCGGTCGTCTGTCCAATGGAAGTGGTGAAGATTCGTTTGCAGGCGCAACAACACTCGCTTGCTGATCCGCTGGAAGCTCCGAGATATCGAAATGCAGGTCATGCGGTCTACACGATCATACGTGAAGAAGGTTTCTCGGCCCTTTACAGAGGAGTCTCGCTCACCGCTTTACGACAAGCTACCAATCAAGGTCAGATTGATGAGTTCTGTCATTGATGCGAGGCTTATGGCTGATTATAGGCGCGAACTTCACTGCGTATCAGGAACTTAAGAAATTGGCACATTCATACCAGCCGGATTTGAAGGACTTACCTTCATACCAACACATGGTCATTGGACTTATATCAGGCGCCATGGGACCCTTCTCGAACGCTCCGATAGACACGATTAAAACCCGTAAGTGCCTCTTACAGGGATTGTCTACAGCCAAGTAATTTATGACACCGATAGGCTTGCAAAAGGCCACGTATGAACCAGGAACCACGGCGTTTGAGCGGATTGCAGCGATTGCAAAGGATATGTGGAAACGGGAAGGCGTACGGTCATTCTACAAAGGGATTACACCGAGAGTTCTGCGAGTGGCTCCTGGACAAGCAATTGTGTTTGCTGTGTATGAAAAAGTGAGAGGGATCATCGAGACGATGAATGTTTCACCGTCGCAAGATCGGTACTCGGAGTGAATTAAGAAGAGGCAGTACATCCGGGGGGATTTATTGCAGATACAGAGGTCTTACTTAAGGGTGTACATTGTGTTCTGGCTGAATGAAGGGTGTGAGTTCTGACTTGGTTTACGAGTAGTAGACGGCTGGGAACCGTTGGCTTTGACCGGCCCGGCTCGTATTCGGGTCATCGGGCGAAAGACGAACGTGACTTACGCACACCTGAGCCCGAACGTTCAAGAGCTGCAGGCAAGCCTTGTAACGCAGACGGAACGACTATCATCCTATAATTACAGCCTACGGATCTGACTAGGGAAAAGTAGAGGCGAGCCGAAAGTAATGGCTGCTCCAACGAAGGTGTTAATGCTACATGGGCAAGTACCAACTTGTCTAACTCGGAGTTCACGAATTACCACTGGCAGTAGCATGTGTGGATGACTGATTCACTTCTTCAGACACTCGCAGAATGCTAGTATATTCAGTAAACGTGTAAGTATCTTCGTGTTTTGGTACCCGATCGCCATGCAAGCTCATTCATCACAGCTTGGGGCCTTAAGGAAATCGATGGGAAAAAGCATTGAAATGGGTACGTTGGAATCTACGCAATCATGCCGATGTGCTGCTTAACAGGCTGACATAGTATTCGTTGACGGACCTATGGTATTACTTCCTGTTGACCTCAACGGCGCCTCGTCATTGGCAGCTCTCGGAGCTTCCGAGGCGAATATGACATCCTCCGATCCTTCGACTACGCCCCGAGCTTGGTGGAAGACTAACCCGGAGAAAACAATCGCTCATGGGTTGGAAGACTCTATACTCCTTTTGAAAGATATTCTTCAGCGTGATCGATATGATGTGAGCATGTCTGGTGCACATCACACATTGAGCTGAGCTGAATTGATTATAGGGTGTGTTTGGCTTCAGGTAATCTTTGGCTGGCCCTCTTTAATGCCGTTTGGCTTATCGGTGAAACTAAAGTCAAGGAGCAGCTATGGCTGCTCTGCTTGCCGCTCTCGTGTGTATATCCGCAATGTAATCGGACCGGTTGACTCTTAAGGCTTCATCCTTCTTCAGCTAGAGCGGCCTCATTCATACCCTCCTTTTCTCGTCGATGGAGAGGCTCCTCACCCGCCTTTGTGCGTAACGTCTTACCAGAGAGATGCAAGTGCTCAGCCTTGAGTTAGCAAATTCTGTGTAGCCGTCTCAGGCTTCAAGGCACCCGGGTCTCTCAGCGCAGAAGCTTTTGGGACATCGTATTCTACACCCACCCTGCATGTTCTCGGGAAAAATGATGTCATTGTCATCGAGGAGCGCTCGAAGGGTCTCCTTGATCTCTCACAGAACAAGAGATTAGAGGAACACGATGGAGGTCAGCTTCCACCATGTGATGGAACTCGTTTCTGACACCTAGATAGGTCATTTTGTGCCTTCGAAAGCTAACTGGAGAGAGTTCTTCCGCAATTACTTGGTTGATCCTCTTGGAGTGATTCCTTCTCCGGAACCGAGAACTGTTTTTCAGCCTGCCCCCGATGATTGATGCACTGGCGTCTCAAACAATACCTCAAATTGTAATAGAGCTACGTGATAGAAGTGCTGTACCTCACACAGACACAAATACGTGGTCTTCAAGAGTAGGCGAGAACGTTACAAGACCAACAAAATAATGGATGAGCTTGTTGGTGAAGCATCTCACGAGACGACTTCGCTATTTCGAAACTTCAAATTCTGATCTATCAGTAGATGGATTCCTGGCAGAGTCATAGCCATTTATTTCATAGAAGACCGTATCCTGGACTTTGCACTGAACACCAGTTATCTCGATCATAACCTTCAAGCTGGCGCTCGCTAAATTCATCGTGGGGTTGCAGCGCCAGCTATGATGACCGATTATCGGTCATGTTTAAGGTACATGGGAAAGGTATTAAAGTTGATTAAACAACAATTTTTTTCTTTCTCACCTTTGGATCCTTATCGGAGTGGAGTCAAAGAGGGGATCGGCGCCAGAGTTAAAACAGAAACTCGCTGCGCCTCAACTCTCGGCACGGATTTTCCATTAGTATTTTACAGCTTACCGGCATCTCGTGTGAGCATGCTATCTGCGGGGGATCGACCACTTCTCAGATAGGCAAAGGTTGAGCATTTGATGTGGTGCTTTCCGAGGATGCGGTCCTCGGGAATTGAGGAGTCTAGGTCTATCCATATAGGGTGAAATGTTATGTAGGCTAACTAGGAAAGAGGGGTCCGAGGGTACCCATCCGTGTACCCCAACGACGAATTCGCAAATGCCCTGATAGGCTCGGAGGGGGCGAGTCTGCCGTTCCTGCTATCTGTCGTGATATCACTAAATTGTTCTCGTTATAGTAACAGACTCATTCATAAGCGATTACGACTCACTTATAATACAAGTCATGTATACTGACCGGTCGCGATAGAGGTAACGAGGCGGCAATCTTGGCTATTGTGTACGGTAAGTATCGTGAGCACTGCGGTATCTCATATTAACAGCTTGAGAATGTCAGGAAATCGGTCTAACACGCAGCCCGTGTGTTAGTAAAAGGGTTTCTCGACATCAAGTACGGGTACCTGGAACAAAAGAATAAAGGCCATTCACAACTTTAGCTTTACCACCTTAACTGGCCCTCCAATGAAATCCATCCAAATCGATCTAAGTTGGGAATTCTATAGTACTTTATCCAAGATTAATTAGGCGACCGAGTGCGATAATGTACATATATACAGAACGAGGGTGGCATACTAACGTACAAGAAAAATGTTCATCACAAACAGTTCGGAAAAGTCCAGCAAAATATATACACCCAGACATAAGAATGTCCTACTAGAATGCAGGTGGATGTGATTTAAAGACATGAGCGTTGCACGTAGATCTGCGCGAGAAAGAAGCGCCGCACTGGTCGCAGAAGTATTTCACCTGCAAGTGCACCTCTTCGACATGTCGAACAACGCTCTCCCGTTTCATGGGGCCTCTTTCGCAGTTGCCCCACGCGCAGGGTATGACCGATTTTGCCGGCCCATTCACCCCGTGCGTCCCCAAATGTTTTGAAAGGTCCGCCACATTAATATATGCGCCACATGGTATCCCAAAGCCACTGTCCCACAAACAAATGATGTGGTCATAAAAGTTGGCAGCTGCGGTGGGATCATTGTGTGGGGTCTATGATATGCGTCAGCTGTCAGAGAACCAGTATGACGATCGGCTAGGACTGACAGGTAAAATGGCAGACATGTGCTCTTGTGGTAGAAGGTAGAATAGACAGTGGTCAACGAGGAAACTTTGTGGGTGGCTACCGGTGCTTGCGATTGCTTGCTTTTATAGTCACAACGGTATCTGGTGGAGGCTAGAGCGGCTTCGAACGGGCGATATAAAGCAAAGCCAATCTGATTCAATGGCCACCCACCCGTTCATATCAAAGTAGAAGTTCAATGACCCTATCAATGAGATTGAATTCATCGAGGAAAGTTCGTTGACCTCCTCATATCCGATGCTAGAATGTTGGCTTGGTGATATTAATTAAAGAGGTGAAAGGGTTGCGGCACAACGTACTGTGCTTTCCGATAGCCCACATACTTCTCCAAGGGTGGCAACGGCGGTTGCGGCTGGCAAGGTCAGCCAAGAAAGCGCCGATCTAGCCTATTTCTGGATGACCGGGTGACGTTGTCTACACGCAGGCAGGTCAGATGTGCGGAGGAAAGAAGGAAAGCCAAATGCGAATGCCGAACCTTATGGGTCCAGCTGAATCCAAGTATCACGAGTGGCGACGGAGTGGAACAAACGGAACAACGCCACCAGTGCGGCGGTTTTAATTCGCTATACCAGGTTGTATATTTGTGGCATCGCATCACAAAAAATTGAACATGAGTGGCAAATGAATGGCGTCGCCTTTCCGTAATAATCAAGGGAGGTTCGTTTGCGTGTGCAAATGGTTACTGGTGGCAGATCCCTGACAAGCGCTGTACACGGCGTGAGTTGTACGGCCACATCGGTGGGAAGGCGCCGTACCGATATCATTTTCTGTCGTGCTTCAGTAGAACGCACAATAACCTGCAATTTTGTGTGGAATATACAGAGGGAATGCTATGGTATCCACATGGTATTTTGAACGCATTCATGGTGAATTTTTTCCGGCAAGTGGATATAGTGATTTAATTGCGTCATGAGGCGGGTGGGCATGCACCTTACTGCATCCGTAGGAAGGGTATCGTATCTGTAAACACGCCGGAACCATCAGAGGTAAGGTTTGGACTCACGGTTTGAAGATAATTTTGGGTGATTGGGTCGTGATCCGGTGTAGGATGGCGTTGGTCACTGGCTGTCGTGCAGCTTATCAGTTATCGTAATTCATAAAATGGTCAGCTTCGCAATGGCGGCTCCGTCCGGATCCGTCCAATTCATTGAACTCACTGGGGGCAAGCTAGTAACAGTGACGATTCAGAAAATTCCTTGCAAGACATTCAGTAATGTCCGTTTGGTGCATGGAAAAAATAGGAAACTTGTAGTCGCTGAACTACCGGAGCGTGGCTTGAACAATGCTTTGAGTTTTGTGATCATGGTGGGTCAAGGGCTTTGGCGACTCGTAGATCCAGACCAATCATGGAAATTAAGTTTGCGGTTGTAAAGAGGGTATTTCCTACCAAGCTCACGGAATCCTAAGCGGGTCTTCAAAGTTGATCAAGTAGTTCATAAGATGAAACTTCATTTGAGGATGATACGTTCAAGATATTAGCTTGGTAGGGGGCTGTCATGCACGTGTATTAATATTTCAAAGGAGCCGAAGGATGCATACTTACTAAGAAAACCTACCTAGTTCCGCAAAATAGAAGTACATCAAATGTCCTTCCTAGGAATCCTACCGCTGAGCAGAAGATCATCAGGAAGATGTGAGGAAATTGGGCGGTGAATGACTTTACGACATGGACTCCGCGCCATCGCGTGTAAGACCGGCGATGGACTGTGTGAGAGACAGTGGAGACGAGAGCACTAGTAGATGTGTATGCACATCAGCCTTAGCCTATCGTGGAGATGAACCTTACTACTAGTAGGTGATCAGTGTCCCGACAGGTGCGGCTGTCAAGCGGGGATTGGAGGGATTGTCTCGTGATGAATCTGATATGACCCTGTTCAACCATATGAAGACAACAAAAAGGTCAGTTAATCCACACATTATTTGCGCGTTCAGCGGTTTGCACGCTTCTTCTACGATATGCGCGCGGCTATGTCAATTGGTAGCCCATCTATATTCCTTGGTTTTCAAAACTATGCACAATTTCGACGCAATCATAACACAGATATCTTACAGATGTTGTAAAAAGTGTTCGACAACCGAGGAAGAGAGCAGATGCTGTCACAGTACTGTCCGAGATCTCAGTGTTAACGTAAGGGAGTTCTTGGTAACGGTTGAACACAATCACTATAGTGATATTATAGCCTTGACCAAATGGGGTAAGATTTTGTTTACGCACGATGTCCGGATGGAAAGCGAGTAATATTCAAATCAGCGCTTTATCACCTCTTGTCACCTAAACATATTCATGGGCCACAAGGACGAGGCATCACTAGCCTTCAGCGAGCTGAGAAAGGAATCTCAAGATATCTACAACCGAATCCACTCCATTGCAGAGGATGCCACTTTTGTAAACCAAGTCTATCGCTCTTACCCCAGACTTCCCCTCATCCGTGAGTGACACTGACCATCGATTACCCTGATCGCCTCACGCATCCACCAGCCAATATGCGATGCGGAGCATGGTACACAGACCCTGACACCGTAAGTCTGCTCTCGATCCATATTGTAGCTCACGAATCTCAAAGCCAGTGTAGGCATCAAATGAACGCGCATATTTCAAGTCCACTGATGGACACACCGGAAACTGGAGCTTCAATCTTCGAAGGCCTAATTTACACGTATTGCCTTTGATTTGTGCCCACGCAGGGTTCGTGCGCCACTCACATCAACGATATCAAACTGTATAACGTGTGGGCCTCAGACTGCTCTTGGTGGATTCTACGAGAGCAGGCAAACGCATGCCAGACGCGCTCTCTAAAACCGTTCCAATCTGGTGTGCAGTCATAAATCGAGCCGTCCTTAAAACCACTCCGAACATGAACGTGGATGCGGATGCTTGGAATACGAAGTTGTATACCCCACCCGGTGTGGTCAGCGCACAAGAGCATGACCAGATCGAGCAGAAGTTGGATGGATGGGCGGATGATCTTGCTGTTAGTCTTATTCTTTTTTAATCCCGAGTTTCAGGCTTCTTAAATCGTTGTAGGCATCGTTCTACGCACTCCCGAAACTGGAATACCCCCTCCGTCCGATCTGGATAACACCCAGCACCACTGTATTTCCCAAGTTCCCTGATACTGATGCCGAACGGCGGTTCTACCCTATTATCTGCATATCCGCTTCGAAACAGGTTTTGGACGGCATGGAAAGACGTGTCACAGGTTTTGCGTATATCCAGGGATCGGGGGATGACCATGAGCTGTGGAGTATGGTGTGTGTCCTCCCTTGAGTTTCGCCCTTAATATTGACCGACTTGCGCGACAGGGCCTCACTCCCGCTCAATTCTGGAAACATAAACAGACCCTCCTCTATGCAAACCGAAACGAACTACCAACCCTCGTTCAAGCTCTCACATCCTCCACAAACACACCTGTCACACACATCAATGTAAATTTCAACGCGTCATTCCATCCCACACCCATTCACCACGTCCATGGTAGACTCTCAATATGCACCACTCACGATATTCCCTCATCTCTCGACAAGGACTTTGCGGTGGTCTATCTAACCAGCGCTGATCAGGGACCACCCACTCTCAAAGACCATCCACGTGTCCTATATGTCCAAACGCCTCAAGGCAAAAAAGGCCAGCATCACTTCCTACACTCCGTCCTTCCACAAGCCACCCCCTTTATCTTGCTCCACATCCAGAACACGCACCGCGTCTGCATAGCATGCGAAACAGGCACCGACATGAGTATCGGCGTCGCCTTAACAGCTCTTACAAAGTTCTTTGACGATTCAGGGGAATTTTGCGGCGAGTATGAGCGTGAACGGGAGGGTGTTCTTTGTACGTCGCACCAACTATCCCGAAAAATAGTTGTTTGACAACGAACGTGCATTAAATAAATAAAGCCAAAGACGACATTAAAACCCGCTTGCACTGGATTATAACAAGTTGTCCGCAAGCAAACCCTTCGCGCACCACTCTCAAACGCGTCAATGATTTTCTTCTCTCACCTCCCGAATTCCTCTCGCCCCCGAAATTCCTGTCCCCGTCCGGCGCGCCAACCCCACCTCATGAACGCAAAACAACTCCGGCCCCCGAAATAGTACTGTAAACAACGGCCCAAAACTGTGCATGCACCCCAGCATGGCACTTCGAAAGGACGGGATAATAGTAATACTTCCCAGGACATATACTCCTCTTGGGAATATCAATGCCTGAAAGCGTATTGGAGTAAGGCCCGGAGGAAGCAACAACTTTTGAACTTGAGCGAGGGAAGAGGGATAGGTTGGTAAATACGCCTGGGGCGCAGGCGAGGAGCTGGCCTGGGAGACGAGCGCTATAAGGTAGTTAGTACTTTTTGACATTTGGGAGGAGGACATACCCGAATCCAGAAGCTCATGGGATGGTGACTCCATACACTAGATTACGGTAATATCAATATTGACTCGGTCTGCGTGTGACAATCGTCGAGTCCCTAACAAATTCCAGGATTTGTTTCAAGCAGAAAATTAAAATGGACGGACACACCACATACCATACCCTGCAGTATCACCTTTATCTCAAACTGAGAAAGACACTCCACCTTGAGTCGCATACTGTCGAAGAAAACGTAAATTTCACGCCACTGCCATCCTTTATGCAAAGAGCTGTAATTACAGGAGAATTGGGAAAAGTATAGAAGACATATGCATCCTAAGGACATATGGATATTTATTATACAAATAATCATACAGTAACTTGCACTCCTGGCGCGAGACGCAATGAAGAAGTTAAACGGTCCACCTCTTTGGGGGTACACCATTCGGCTCCTTTGAGGCTATACCGTACGGCTAGTGCTGCCGAAGTCCGGTTCGGTTAGGTTCATCACCCTATATCTGCGAACCCCGAACTCGACCAGTGGTCAGGTTCAAGCAAGATGGGCGAACCCTGGACCGGACGCCTTCGAACGCGTTCGCAAGGGTTCAGTTCAGGTTCAGAACGCGTTCGAACCCTCGAACCGTTGATTTAATTAGCAAAAAAAATCAAAACGAAAATGACATGTACAATACGAATAGCTACTAGAACTCTTCATTGACATCGACGCGGTTATCATAAGGAGCGGCGAATTCAGCCTGGGCTGTTGCGGAGATGTGACCTTGGCGGTATGCGCTCTTGAGCAATTGAAGAGCCTCGAATGTTGTTGGCTTCAAACAGCTGCGACGCACGGTCCCAGTAACACCGCCGCTCGAAAATGCTCTCTCAGACGCAACAGCTGATCCCTGAATGGCGAGGTAGTCCTTTGCAATGCGGGAAATAGTTGGGTATTGTATAGAATGGTGCTTTAAAGTTTTTTGAATCATGTCAGTACGAAAGCAATACAAATAAAATAACGAGACGTACACCCCACCAAGCCACCACATTGTTGATGTCCTCGAGCAGTGCATCTAGATAGTCCTCGAGTTCTTGACGAGGCCTTGTGTGGTTGCGTCATTCACGACACACGATTTGACAGAGCTTCGCATCCAATTATGGCCATACGAGCCTTGGCGAGCAAGCGAGGGAGGTGCAGTAACAGACGGCTCTGCAGGAGCCTGCGAGGGAGTACTACTGCGATGATACATATCAAACTATGTAAGATTAGTATACAATTGACAGAAATGAGTGATGAGCGACGTACCGTGCTCTCGAGGCATTGCATGCCTTGTTTGAAAAAATGAGCGGTCCATTTGTCTTTTGCGTACGCGACCTTGTAGTTGGGGTCCAGCGCTACACCAACAAGGTCAATGATGTTCAAAGGCATTAGAATAGATACGAGATACATACCGAGACAAATGAAATATACATCTGTGTCGTCAGTCTTACTATACCACTTGCGGAGATTAGTGACACCAGCTTCAATGGCCGTTGAGAAATGGGCAAATTTTGACGCGTTCGCCATGTTTTGCAAAGTGTCTTGAAGACATTCGAGCACTGGAATGGTTCTCCATACGGTTGGTTCACGTGTGGCAGAGAAGCTCTGTTGAGCATCTGCCGGCTCCTTGGTGTGCGGTGTGCAGCACATAAGCATAATTGCAGAAGGTAGAGAGAAATGACTTACCTGGAGGACTTCACAGATCAACTCCAACTCTGCCCACTCGTGTGCTGAAAGCCTGAAATCCGCGTATGATTTTCCCTTCAGATTTGGGACCTCGTCGCTGTCATCAGCGAGCTGGATGAATCTGTTTACTCCCTAATAATCAAGTCAGTAATGTGTTCATGTAGTCGGTAGTAGACAACTTACTTTGCGCAATTTAAAAAAACGCTCCAACATATTAAAAAGAGATGCCCAACGTGTGCGGACCCATTTCAAAAGCTCCAATGGGGGCTCGTTCACCTCCTTGCAGCACTTTTGAAGGAAGACATGAGCTTGAGGAGACTTCCGGACCTAAACAAAGGTCTCATGTCAGTACTATACAATAGCAGATAGATCATTAAAGAGCTTACCTGCGCTACAAATGCAAGCGCCTTGCCAATAGTGTCACCAACGTCAAATTCAACACTTTCCTCGCCATCCTCATCCTTGTCTTCAGCTTGAGCTGACGGGCTGGTGCAGACGACTCGAACATAGTTACAGCAGGGAGTGCAAATGTTGAACCTATACCACAAGTGAATATATATATCTCAAACTAAATAAAAAAATGTTGCGCACCTTCAAGTTCCAAAATGACAATCCATTGCGCAAACTTGGTGGAAAACCCAGGAATCACCACAGTAGTAGGTATATTCTGAATGAAAAAACATTAGAAGTTAGCAACTTATCAAACATGAGAGACGGTGAACATAGTACCGGTGCTTCGAGTCGTTGCATAGTTGAAAAAAGTACCCTTGTTGCTTGTGCAATGTGGGGAATGCTACTGTCAAAAGAAGAGAAGGAACAGAAGTTGGTGAGCGCACTACTTAAACTGACAGGAAGCCTCACGAAAAACACGCAGCTGGAATTGTGCACATGGTGCAGGTTCGGACCGGTTCGGACGCGTCCGAACCAGTCCGCATTTTTCAGTGACGACATCGAACCCCGAACCTGTTAGGGGGTTTGGTCCAGGAGAGAGACCAAACCTGTGACCGAACCACTGGTCCAGTCTGGATGGGTTCAGGTTCGAACCATGGTTCGGGACCGGACTGCGGCAGCACTACGTACGGCGCCTTTGTGGCCGCGGCGCGCCATGAGGCTCCTTTGACGCTGCACCGTGGGGCTCCTGCGGGGCTGCACCATCTGGCCTCTTTGAAGCTACACCATTGGGATCCTTTGAGCCATCAAGCTCTTTCAAGGCTGCACGATCCAACCTTTGGCGGGCCATAATATCCAGTATCATTAAATATTTGGCGGGGTCTAGAGGGGGGAAAGATGGAGGGTCACTGGAAGCCTTGTCAACCATTCCAAGAACTGCATCAGCAGTATGCTAACACGTACGGCATATCTATTGGTATGCTGATATTAGTGAATATGCTACTTGAAAGATCAGTTTATCTCAAAAGCTGGCGGGTATATATCTCGTACTTTGTGGTCCCCCTACCAGGACAAGGTTTCTCTAATATGAATTCCATGTCAAACTTGAATGAAAATTTGGTAGTGTAGTTTCAAGGTTACAAGCAAACGCAGATATTCAGTGATATGGAAAGCGGGGGTCTGACCTTCATTTAGGGGTCGGCATTGCCACACATGTAGATCACATGACTTTTCGTGACATTTGTGTTAAAATGCCTAAGGATTCTCGCTAAGATACTTCTAGGAAAATCGTTCCAATCGATTGTTCGTAACAAGTGTGCAGACAATTGACTGGAACAGGTTTTTTTGATTCGCATTTCTGAATGAGTAGTAGGCTTTTTACTGAACTTGCAGGCTTATGTTGTGGCTGTGCAGCGTGACAGTGGCAAAGTAAGTACTAATCTCTAAGAAGAAAGGGAGAACGGGTGTGAAAGTTGTCGCTAGCTCGCGTGGCTTTCGCGTAGGGCCATGTGGTTTTCGCTAAAGGCCACGTTTTTTCGGTTAGCTCGCTTAATTTCTCGCGTGGTTTTTTCGAGTGCCGACTGTTGTCCCATTGTGTGATTGTGTGATTGCGTGATTTGGTCACGTGACTGCTTAGCTGCCATGGGGGGTAAAACCAAATTATTAGGATGGAGCTGAGGCCAGGGAGCCAAAGGGAGTGTGAAGCCAAAAGTGAAGTCAAAAAGGAGTGCAAAAAAGTGGAAAGCAAAAAAGGAGGGTACCAGGTTGGAAGTTGCCAGCAGGCTGGAAGTGTCCTCCCCCACCCTCAGGAAAAATCTTCTGATAGATTTCTCTTAAATTGATTATTATATTTTGGCTATCAAAGAACTGAACTTTGTCATGTGAAAAATCATGTTATTTGTTTCAAAAGCTGCTATGATCATTAGGATGCAGAGATGGGGGGACAGAAGAGCATGGGGAGGGGAGAATGAAGGCATGGGAGGTGGGAGGTGGGAGACGGGAGGTGGGAGATGGGAGACGGGAGGTGGGAGATGGGAGATGGGAGGTGGGAGATGGGAGACGGGAGGTGGGAGATGGGAGATGGGAGATGGGAGACGGGAGATGGGAGACGGGAGACGGGAGACGGGAGACGGGAGACGGGAGACGGGAGACGGGAGATGGGAGACGGGAGACGGGAGACGGGAGACGGGAGACGGGAGACGGGAGACGGGAGACGGGAGACGGGAGACGGGAGACGGGAGACGGGAGACGGGAGATGGGAGACAGAAGACGGGAGACACAAGATGAGAGACGGGAGACGGGAGACAGGAGATGGGAGACAGAAGACGGGAGACACAAGATGAGAGACAGGAGACAGGAGATGGGAGATGGGAGACTGGAGATGGGAGACAGGAGATGGGAGACGGGAGATGGGAGACACAAGACGGGAGACACAAGATGAGAGACAGGAGACAGGAGATGGGAGATGGGAGATGGGAGATGGGAGACAGGAGACAGGAGATGGGAGACACAAGATGGGAGATGGGAGACACAAGATGGGAGACACAAGATGGGAGACAGGAGATTGGGAGACACAAGATGGGAGACAGGAGATGGGAGACACAAGATGGGAGACAGCAGACTGGTAAGAGGAGATGGAAGACAGGAGATGGGACACTTGCATGATTTTGTCGTGTGACAACTTAATACTGTTGCCCCCTATTAAAACTTGACACAAAAGATTTATTCAAGTTAATAGTTTGCAGTAAATAATTTAAAAAATCAAAATCAAATGCAATGACATGAGGATGAGATGGGCAATAAACTCACAAAGATGGTGATGTGGTACTTTTACTTCTCTCAAAATATTGGTTAAAGTTATAATTTATTTCAAGACCTATTATCATTATTAAAGATAATTATTAGGATGAAGCCTTGGCCAGGGAGCAAAAGGAGTGCGAAGCACTCCTTTTGCTTCCTGTGCCGAAGGCACAACGGGTGGTGGACTCGTAGTACATTCTGCCGCGCTATCACAACTTGTAACTGTTATGGTTATGCCTCGCAAAAGATCCTTACAAATTGCAAATTTGATTGGCTATAATCATAGCAGCCAGAAGAGAAGAAAACTGACTAGTGCAAGTAAAGAAAATGTGAGGGAAATTTAATTCAATCTTCGGTTAGTTATGTATTAACATCCACTGTTACTACAGATAGTACCCTTCCCTGGAAGCTATCCAACAAATCCACCACTCTCTTCAAAGGAATGGCAGTGATACTTGAGGAGCGAGTCTATAAAGGAGCATCGAAGATCCGGGCAGAGTGCCAGAAATTTCAGTGCAAAAAGGGGGCCATTCGTTCTTGCTGTTAACGAATGCTCTATAACGAGCCTGACTTCGTGGGTGTCAAGTCATTGCTGGAGACTGCCTGCGAGGCCCGTGGATATCGAACAATTTTCTTCCCTAAAGTCCACTGTGAGCTTAATTTCATGGAGCAGTGCTGGGGGTACTCAAAACGGATCTATCGAGAACTTCCCACATGTTTGAAGGAAGCAGATCTTGAATGCAATGTCCTCCAGGCTTTTGATTCTGTCCCACTGGTAGCCATTCGTCGGTAAGTCATCCAAGCACATGAATATTGAGTCATACTGACACTATACAACTAGCTTCTCAATCCGTTCGTTAAGATTCATGGATGCATACAGAAAGGGTCTTGATGGCAAGCAGGCAGCATGGGCATCGAAGAAGTTCCGTGGACATCGACTATTGCCTGAGACGATAATGAAAGACTTCTTAGTGGAGGCAGGTTTGGGCTCGCAAGTAGAGATCAAGGACATAAGATAGACCATACACCGGTTCATCACGTGACTTGAGGCCAGAATGCATGATTTCGGCTCGTAACTTCACTTCAAATTAGAATTAGCAAAATCTGTTCCATGATTTTGTAGATACATACTACTATATCAAAATGGTCTACTCAGAATTTTTATTTTCGGCCAACTGAAAGAGGAGTAGGCTTTTTGGTAGCAAATTTACCTTTATGACCCATTTGTGACATGCCTGTCAGGCTGGTGGTGCACTCAAGACATTTTGACAATATAAAGCCTACTCGTCAAGTTTCTTACATTATATCATAAAAAATACATGCTCGGCTTGCTGTCACAATAATGTCACGTCATGTAATGTGACACGTCGTGTTTGGATGAGGACGTCTATCTTATCGGTAATGGTCGGACTTGCGCCAATCTCCGACCCCGGAGCTCCGTGTCTTGAGCTGCATAGTGATGAATTCTGGCACGGCTTTAAAGGTTCGTGCATAAGACATAAGTATCTTAGACGCGGGTCACACGGTATACAATCTCGCTGTCAGTTCAGTTACGTTAGCAAAGGGAAGCAGCGTGAGCACGTTATTAAACACTTGTCCCGCAGACAAAGAATTGTGAAGCTCAGAGCCTGCAGGCCTTGCGACTTGACCGAGAACCTATCAATGTACGAACCCCTTGAAGCTGCTCAGGAATACACGAAGAAACAACCAATGGAGGCTGAGTTTGAAGTTTGCGAGTCAGTTCATAGATATCCAAGGCAGTGTAACGCCAAGGAAGCTTCACCGCCTACGCGATCTACTGCAATCAAGGTAGTGAGAGGATTCAGAGGAGGGGGTTTACGCAGAGCACAATATAACTAGTGTTTCGAACGTGTCCGAAGGCATGACTCGCCATGGAGTAAATATTAATGTTGCATCAACAATTTGCACAGGGGCTAAGTGAGTGGATGTCAAGGTGTGTTCCGATAAAAAAAAATGCTGTCATCAGCAGGTTTTGAACCTACACAGGAAAAAGAAACAGATTTTGATTCTGTTGTGGTAACCATCAGGCTAAGATTAGTTACAATGAACTGCCAAAGAAACCATCACGGGTGAATATCAAGGTGTGTTCCGATAGAAAAACCTTGTCGTCGGCAGGTTTCGAACCTGAAGAGAAACAGATTTTGATTCTATCGTGGTAACCACCAGGCTAACACCAGCTACGGTGAACTTTCAAAGAAACCGTCCACGAGTGAACATCAAAGTGTGTTCTGATAGAAAAAACCTCATCATCGGCAGGTTTTGAACCCGCACAATTCAACATAAACAGATTTTGATTCTGTTTGTGGCAACCGCCTAGCTAAGACGAGTTACGAGGAACTTCTAAAGAAGCCATCCATGAGTGAATATCAAGGTGTGTTTCAATTGAAAAAAACCTTGTCATCGGCAGGTTTCAAACCTACACAATCCAAGAGAAACAGATTTTGATTCTGTTGTGGCAACCACCTGACTAAGACCAGTTGCGGTGAACTTCTGAAGAAACCGTCCATGAATGAATGTCAAAGTGCGTTCTGATAGAAAAAAACTGTAGTTCAGCAGGTTTCGAACCTGCGTAGTCCAAGAGAAACAGATTTCGATTCTGTTGTGGTAACTATCAAGATATGTTCCTCTTATCTATCATTACATACTTATCATACACGTTTCATCCACGTTCATATTTTCGTTCTCAGTTCAAACGATCCTCTAATATTCAGCGTCCATAGAATTCTTTTCCCTCAGTCTTTCCAACTAAGACTGAGGTGAGCTACTTACTACGACTTGAACATCATACTTAGTACTAACGATGTATAGTTCTCACTCTCTCGTTTCTAGGTATGAACCTGTCATAGTGTAGTCTTTCCAACTAAGACTGAGTTCTCACTCTCTCGTTTCTAGTCCGAGCCTCTTCAGATGTTCACAGTAACCACACTAGCCAGGCTAAAGTCTTTAACTCCCACTTGACGACCCATCCTAAGTTGAAAATTTATGGGGCCCATGATTGACACTGCCCGAAAAGATGACATGGACAGTAAAGTTCGGGTCTGAACGTCTACGAGACAATAAAATTGCCCCGACGAGGGACGAAGACTAAAATAATTATAATTCACCATCATTAGCAGCAAGTTCAGTGTGGTTGACATTACCACTAAGTATACACGGAGTTTCTGGAAAGACAGAAGGAAATGAGCAGATACTAGAAAACGAGGACAGTGAAACACTGTCACCACCTTGAAGGCCAGACATGGAGGATTGGAGACGGGAGTCTCATCTTCCCATAAAACGGTGGTCACGCAGCAATGCAGTTCATGCCAAACATAACATCGAGACCTCACGCGACCTCGAACTCGACATCGGTAGTGAGAGCACGGCAATAAATCACTGAGGCCATGGGGATTTCAGCAAAATGCGAACTTGGGCCCAAATGGCTGAGCGAACGAGCAATCGAAGAAGACGAGAGAAGAATACCATTCAAGGACAAGAGCAACAGACGCAGGAAGACAATCGATTTGAATGATGTCCCAGTGGTAAAACACGATATAACCCACTCCCTTATGGTAGCGGAAATAAATCTACATGACACCTTAGCACAGGGTGTTCGGAAACCAATGCAAGCACTTACCTTACTAGGAAGGTTTTGAGAAGTGGAAGCCTTGGAAGTAGAGCACGGTGGTCTGGCTTTCCATAGAGCAGCAGTCTTCGTACGAATCTCTGCTCTCTTCTGCACACAACGGGGGCAACAAGGGTCAGTACAGATACGGACAGAGTTTGCAAGCCGTCGTGATAATATTGATCGTCGTAATGAGACCATACATGATTGTCATGCTGTCTCAAACCCATATGGGATGCGGCAGAAAGAGAAAAGACAGTTGGAATATACTTCAGGCTAGATAGACTGATCGAATTGTCTGTTAAGAATTATACCAACTGTCGACAGTAAGAATACGCGCAGGACCAGATGTTAACTCCACGGTGACCCCATTATGATTGGAAACAAAACGCAGCACAATGCAGCCATGCAGAAAAGACGATAGAAC
This sequence comes from Suillus spraguei, assembly GCA_016800925.1. Classification (NCBI taxonomy): domain Eukaryota; kingdom Fungi; phylum Basidiomycota; class Agaricomycetes; order Boletales; family Suillaceae; genus Suillus; species Suillus spraguei. The sequence continues at coordinate 51,690 of JABCPU010000005.1, read as the reverse complement.
GGAGAAATCTCGACTCATCGTTAACATAAATAACAGTAGGAATATCAGTGAAGGGTCCAATGACTTGATAACAACTAAAGGCACAGTCGACGATTTAGATCAACATACGCAGTGAGAAACACAACACCAACTACTGTCATAGCGGGAATGAAGCACTGCGCAGCCTGAGTGAGTTGCATATCCTGAAGGGTAAGGGCTGCTCAGTGAGCTCAGGGAAGGAATCCGAAGGATAGATTCATTCGCCACTAATGTTGTGATATTAATAGTAATGCTCGCCAGCAGCCGCGGATCTACCTCAGTGAGCACGGCGCGCAGAGTCGCCGCAGACTGGCGTAGAACTGATTTGTGATTCATGTGACAGGACTATACCAATAAAGTTCGGAACAAACATTGGTCGGACTTCAAAATAAGTTGCGGCATGTCGGCGAATCGAACGGTAACCGTAACCCACCATACAGAATCAACAAATTTGAGTTCGTTCCCTACGTCCGGAGTCGCTTGATCAATTGCCTCAAAATATCGCGTAGAGGCATATTCAGCTCGAGAAACACGCTGTATTGCACGAAGAAGGGTCGCAAAAGTGGGGGTATAGCAGGATATGTAAATATGAGACAAGTTGTCTCTATGCCTCTCTTACGGCAGTTGTTAGCGCGCCATGACGAAGGTCAGACGAATACACATGAAAAAAGCGTCCATAGCAAGCGAAGTAGTGACCATCCTGCTGACATCAAAATGGCGTGGAGAATATGATTGGATAGTAATATACTGATCTAGGAATTTCAATGCAGTCTGATAGGCAACTAAGGCAGAGCCATATGGTTCTTCTCCTCAGCAAAGGTAGCCCAAGACTTGGCAATAGTAAGATCAATGCGAGAGACTGAATGAGTTACGTGGGAGAGTTGTGAGAACAGCCTGAATGCTTCGCCAAAGAAGGTCAGATGGGTAGGATGCGGACGGAGGAGTAGTGCAGCTCGATGGTGCTCAATAGCATCATCAAGGTCAGACAGGATGCCCCGCTGCTTGAATCTATATCCGAGGGTGAAGGCGAGATTGTTGAGAGCTGTTGGTCGATCATAATGACCGTGCGGACAGATGAGTAGTGCAACCCGATGGAGCTCGATGGCCTCATCAAGGTCAGATACAACACCCAACTGCTGAATCTGTCTCTGAGGCTGATGGCAAGGTTATTGGGGGACGATGATCGGTCAAGGTGATCAGGCGGGCGAGGGAGTAGTACAGCCCAGTGATGCTGAATGCCCCATCAAAGTCACATGGGACGCCCCACTGCTGGAATCTGTCTCTAAGATTGTTCGCGAGATTGTCGAGGGACATTGATCTATGAGGATGATCAACAGGAAAGAGGAGCGGTGCGGTGCAAAGGAGCTTGGTGGCCTCGTCAAGGTCAGATGGAATGCCCTGCTGCTTGAATCTGTATCCAAGGATAATGGCAAGATAGACGAGAGGGATTGATCTATCAAGATGACCGGGGGGATAGAGTAGCGCAGCCCGATGGAACTCGATGGCCTCATCAATGTGAGACAAGATGCCATTCTGCAAGTCCGCTTGATGCATTGCTATATCGTCTGTCATCGACGAATTAAGGGAATTTGCAGCGAGTACTATGAAGGCTAGAGCAAAGTCTAGTGAGACCAAGTACGAGCGGCAGGATGATACATACCTCAGCGAACGTTAAGGACAATGTTGAGGCAGAATGATAACGAGGACGTTGCTGAGCACCGGCTTCAAGATGCACGACAAGGCAACATGTGCCGAGATATGATAGACACAGAAAAGGAAAAGAAGCTTGAAGGCTGATCCTCCAAGACCCAATTTGTAGTGCAAGTATCTATATCAACTTCGATGGACCATTCCAATAGGTTGCGAAGACGCTCGGTGGTCTTTTGATAGCCATTTCAAATATTGTCATTGTCTAGCGTCAGTCACTGCAAGATACAAATTGTCCACAAGCCGACCCACTCTCAAACACATCAACAAATTCTGCCTCCCTCTCTAGTGCACATCATGAGCGCAAAACAACCTCGATCCCCGAAACAGTGCTATAAACAACAATCCGAAACTGAGCATGCACCCCAGCATGATACGTCGAAGGCACGAGATGATACTTGCCAGGGCATATACTCCTCTTGGGAATATCAACACCCGAAAGCGCATCGGAGTAAGGCCCAGAGGAAGCGACGCATCGTTGGAGGTTTGTGCTTGAGGAGAAGAGGGAAAGGTTGGTGGATACGCCTGGGGCACGGGCGAGAAGTTGGAGACGGGCCCTGTGAAGTGGTTAGCACTTTTTGAGATTTGCGAGGAGGGGGATGTACCCAAATTCCGAAGCGCATGGAATGGTTACTTCGTACACTGGATTGCGGTGATATCGATTTTGACTCGGTCCGCCCGCAGCAGTGTTCGAATCCCTAACAAGCCCCAAGATTTGTTTCAAGCAAAAATTAAAATCGAGGGACGTACCACTTCCCACAGACAGTCTTGACATACATTCCAGCACCCTCCTGCGGTATCGGATCTATTTCAAACTGAGAGGGACTCTCCACCTTGAGTGTGAATTTCCCCGTCTGGTCCGGTTCGTAAGCTGATAATACAACTGTGTAGTCGCCAGCTTCAGTCAAAAAAAATGAGCCTCCATCCCCTCGAGGTAAAAAAAGAGAAAGTCAACGTACGAGCAAGATGAGCAGCGACACGCGTATGCCCATATGTATAAGGGCCAGAATGAGCCACCACCTCTTTCTGACTCAGTTCTGATATACGCTCGCCTCGCGACCACACTGCTGTGACGTTTAGCGAGATATATCTGGTGCTCTGTGCGGTGAGTATGACTTGTGTCTTGTTGTGCTTGTCGGCGCTGGCGCTCTGCCGTTTGTCGATGCTGGTATCGGTATTATGCACCCGCAGGTGATACTGTGGATTCACCATATACGTCGGATGCGTGCAATTCCCACCAGCCGTCTTATGAGTCAATGCACCGTCGATCTAACATTCATCAGCGGTGAAGGAAGAGAAGAACGAATTTGAGGGGCACCTTCTGTATATATCTCGCGGGCGAAACCCTCGTATCCCAAGATACCGCCACATCGGATGAATAAGCAAACGCAGTGACCGTGAAGCCGACTTGATCGAATTGGCCGTCGTAGCAGGCTAATAAGGAGAGCGAGCCTGAGGTATGTGTTTGGAATTGGCATATTTTGGTACGCGAGAGGAGGTGTGTGCTGTTCGTGTAGTTACTCTGTGCGTTAGGTTTGTTAGTACTGCGAATGGATAAAGAGTCATAGATAGGAAAGGAGAGGAAGAAACACACCTTGAGCGCAACATGTTGTAAATCCCCCCCTAAAATCATGTCATCCTCTTGAACATTAATCGCGATGTATTCGTTTGTGCGGCGAGTGTCGCAGAGGTGACGCGTCAAGAGGATCCATATTTCTGTTTCTGAGGAGTCCTTTCCGTTTCCATTTCTGTCTCTGTTGTCGATTTCATTTGTGTTTGTGTTAGAAGCCGATGAGGTTTTTTGATGCGCACGATCGTTGGCTTTTTGATAGTTCAGTCGTAGATGGTGAGTAGAAGCTACATCCAACACGGTTAGCGCTGTACCACATGAATCGAGAGTAGACGTACCTCGGTGTAGATCTTCCGCATTTTCAAGCTGCCATGATCTGCGTATTCGTTAGGCATAAAATACGTGTGGGACATGAAGACGCACCCATGAAACGTAACACAACTCCCGAACAAACTTGGGTTCCAACTGATATACAATCCCTCGAAAGTCGCGCATATATCGTCCCAGCGTATATCAAGAACCCCTATTCCATTCGTTACTTCTACGGGTAGAAAGGGAAGGGAGACTTACTAGGACAGCTCCCACCACCACCACACCCACATTCCGGAGTACATATCCTCGAATCAAGAAGCGTGACCCAGCGCTCATCGTTCGTTTCTTTGATATCTGCACAAGTCAATATCAGAATTTATTTACGAGAGGGGGGTAGCCACCTGTGACAGCATAAGCATGCGAAGGAAGAAGTTTAACAGTGTGTATATCATAAATTTTATCGTTTGTTCCGATCGTCATCATACAGTCTCCTATGGCAAGTGTGAGTGATGTGGTGAAGTGGATGAGGGGGGTGTACCTCGCGGGAATGCAGTGATGATCCGAGACCATGTGCGTTCGCGTTCAAAGAATGAGCTTTTGAAAGTCAGTTAGGATTTTGTTGGATGGTAGAAGGGAGTACCTTTGAAGCTCGATGTGTTCTGGGATCCAGCCTGTGAGGACGCTGTGGGGGGTGAGGAGGGTGTGGTACGTTGATTTCAGGACTTACTGGAGGTCTATGGCAGAATTTCTTCGGAGTGTCAAAGTCAGTACTATACGGAGTGGGATAGGGGGCTTACGAGCCAAGAAAATCGTATCCCCCCATGAGTTTCATGTACTATTGCATGTGAGCATATTATGATGGAGATAAGGAAAAAGATACGGACTGCTTTTTCGACGTATGAAGGCCAGAGCTGATTCTTTTGGCCGGTTGATATTCCAACGAGTTTATTGTTGGAGTTGAAAGGGAGACGGTCGTCGATGACTGTTTGAACTTAGCGCATACTCGGGCGAGTTGTTGGTACGAACCTATCTATAGCCGAGGTTAAAAGGATGTATAGAAGTGTGGAGAGTGACTCACGCGACGAAAATCACCATTGACGAGGACTTTTAATTCATATCTTCCGTCGTCAGAAGAAGACAAGGATGAGAGAAGTAGCTAGAGAAAGTTAGCGAGTGAGTGAGAGGGTAAACAGTGAGACATACGTCTGATTTGAAGCGGAGGTTGTGTTGTATGCATACTGCGATAGAAGCGCATACTGAGCAGTCGTTTACTATGTTCTGGATGATGTCGGATGGGAGAAGTGGGATGGATGATTCGTGGATTGGGCGCTTCCAAGTTGATGGGGATAGGGAAGGGAGGGATGGTTGACCATCTGGGTCATTGAATGGAGTAGAGTATGAATTGGAGGGAGATGATGTTGCCAGCAGAGGGATGTGATTATTGTTAATGATGGAAGACTTTTTGAGAATTGAAAGTTCTGATTGAAAATTAATTAGATTAGCGACGGTTAAAGTGAATAGTTACTTGCGATGTGAAAAGTGGTCAATTGATAAGGGTTTAAGCTGTTTATGTTGCTTTATCTTTTGAGCACGATCTACTGCCTTGGCAGCGTTGTTCCGATACTTTGGATCGGTGGTGCGGCTAATCTGTAAGAAAGCATCTGCTGCTTGTAGATAAAGCTTGAAAGCTTTGTCCCAGTCATTTTCTAGTTCGAATTTTAACGCTCTAGCATAAACGTTCTTTGAAAGTTTAGTCGATGATGAAACTGGTTAGTAGCAAATCCTTTACCTCTGCTTCCGCGGCGGACATGTCGACGCCAAGCAAAGTTGATCAACTTAATTCATAAGCTACTGTACAAATAAATATCAACAATGACTTATGAAGATTTCAATGTCGAAAAATCAACGCCCTTCACGAAATTATTATTCGACTTGCGTATCCCACAAGAGCTCAATGAATGGCCTCCTCTTCGTGTTCACAAGCGCAAGACACGCAACCGCACTTTCTCTTGTCTCACACTACTGTTTTTAATCGGGAACCTTATCTTTCTCAACGTCCGCGTCTTCGCACCCCCACCCAGATCCAGTACATCTCTTGCTCAACAGTGCTTGTCCCAATACACCTCAACGCGCCTTCAAACCCTAACTCCTACCCATGCTCAACTTGCTTGCCAATCCTTCAGACCAACTACCCATCTTCGAATACAGAGAACACACAACAGATCCTAAACGCTATCCAGTTTTGTGGTCTACGCGCTATATTCGATACCGCCGACTCACAAGGTCAAGCATCACTCGGTTGGATGAATGATGTCAAATTCTGTGCTTGGAACGGCGTCACATGCGATGGTACAGGTAGAGTCGCAAATTTGTTAGTCTATTCCATAAAATCGCGTGCTGCCACTCATCCACTTATACAGGCAATTGACCTTTCCTGGAGTACCAGCAACATTACCCAATGAACTCGGAGCACTTACCGGCCTTGAGTCTTTCCAAGTCATTGGTGGTAACAGCATACCAGGCATGTCCTCCCATCCTATCACTAACACATTCTAACATATTCATAGCTGGAGCCCTCCCTTTTCATTCACGAACCTCACGAACCTCTCCAATCTCCATATCGAAGCAACTTCCATTACACAACTCCCAGATAACCTCTTCTCTTTCCTCACAGCAATCACAACACTCACCCTCATCCGCAACCCCACAATCGGTTCCTCCATCCCCTCCTCCCTTCTACAACTCCCACTCCATAATCTGTAAGTCCCCTCCATTCCTTCCTAATCTCACCTAATCATTATCCAGGGTGATCAACTCTCAACCTCTCACAAACCCCCTTCCAACGCTCTCATCCAGCACCGCTCTCCAGGCCTCCCTCAAACTCATCGACTTATCATCTACCTCCCTCACAGGCCCCATTCCAAACACCATCTCATCCTTCTCATTACTCGCACAACTCTTACTGTCAAACAATAACCTCCAGCCCCCCTTCCCAACAACCTTTCCGCCCTCGTTACAGATCCTCAGCCTCCAGAATAATACAGGGTTGAGTGGGACGCTCCCGAACTCTCTTTGCAATAGCACATCGCTTACAAGCTGTGAGTTGGGGAGTACAGGGTTGAGTGGAGGTTGCGGGTTGTGTCAGTTCTCGTGATCGTCGTTTTATTGCTTTCATTGCTACGTTTTGAATCTTGCTTTTACGTCCCACTCATGATATCACTCTATAGATGGATGGACAATTCACTCGCATGCCTACATCTCTGACTCTCCTGTAGCTTTACTGCATATAATGATCATGATTCGTGTCTGAGATGTGTCTTAAGTTGCGGGACATGCGCGGAGTCGACTACTTTACATTTGAACTTATGGCGCTATGTGGCGCCGCCTCCTCTTGTTCCAGATCTGTAAACAGCATATGACGCAGCCCCTTTCAATGACACGTCTTACCCACATCGAGGACACCACACAGATCCATATACTTCAACCTACCGTACTCGGGGATCATCTTCTTACCGCCTTGTAAACCATATGCTCTTTCACGTTCAATTCACCTCGAGCACACTCGTCGCTATGTCGATGGTTGCGTGACCCACACAACCGGTTGCTGCTACGTGGTGCCTGCCAGAATGTGAAAAGCTTAGTGGATGAACTTGCACTTTCGTTCATGTTTGCGTGGGTGTCCTCACTACATGTTCACGCAGATGAGATACTATTTTTGGTACAAGAGCATGCATTCATCCTCGTTGGTATACATGTCAAGCTACACGTGGGTGTTCGTCATGGACTGTGCTCCGCCTACCTGGCCTTGACAACTTGCGAACCTGATGCTAGTCATTGGTGATGGTCGTGCTTCCTTTTTGTTTTTGGTGGAATTGTGCGTAGGAATGGGGAGTGATTACATGTGAGTTACCAGCATCCCTTTTCGTTCCCTGTCCAGTTCATCAACACTAGAATACACACGGGAAACAGGATGACGTTGCTGCATGCCGGTCACCTTTACGCGTAGAGGGTCCCGATGTTGCGATATAGCGTACAAGGGAGGTAAGTATGTTGAGGGCAACTCGTACTAGTGATGCAGCTGCACCTCTTGTTTGGTATCACCACCAATTATGCATGGTTCACCATTCTCGCTAGGCCGCCCGAGTATCACCCCGTATGACGGTCACAAGTGACTAATTGAAGGTCACATGGCGTCTGTTTTCATATACGACTGGGTTCACTTCAATATGAACAGCTTCAGGCTAGCGCCCATATATTGTTGTTTCATCCCTCATTAATCAAGCTCTCTGTTCTTGCGGAGTCGCGATCCCACACGCATTTAACATATACTTTGCTCACCAGAGTCGAAACGACAATTTGACTCGTGAAGGGAACACGGACCATGAGTTGTGCTTCTCACAAGCTTATCTGAGCGACTTACAGCACATCATGTTCCATAGGCTTTCTGTGGTAAGGCAATCCTAGTGACGGAACGTCTTGTACAGTACTTACAGGGCGAAACTGCTACTTTTCCCGCTGATCCGAAATAAGGAGAAGTTGCCTCACAACCTGGATGATGCCACTCAAAAGAATCGTCTGCCCCGAGAAGAAAACACATGCCAGATGCTATCATGCGCGGTCAATGTGCGGTTATCAGAAACCACGCTCCAAATATGACCATTTATTGATGCGGATCAATCCTGATGCGTCAGCGCATGAGAACGGATAGAAGCTGGATGGATAGGTAAGTGATCTTGCTATCAATCTTAAGCATCCATCCTGACATTGTGATTTGTAGGCTTCTTTCTACAAGCTGAGATAGAGCCCTCTGCCCAATCTGGATGACTCTTCGTGTTCCCAAAACTCGGTACTGAACGCGGATTCTACCCTATTATCCGCCTTCTATCCATTTTGAAGCAGGTCTTGAATGGCAAGGAGAGCCCGCGTCACTCGCATTGCGTGTATCCAGAGATCACGGACTGTAGAGTATGATGCGTGTCTGCGTCTTGTGGCACTACGTGACACGGATACCGGTTTCATTAGAAACGCGACTCACCCACCGAAACAAACTCTTAAACCTCGTTCAAATTGCCATGTCATCCGCAAACAACCTCAATGCGCACACCAACTCAGAACACGTCATTGCTGACGTGGTCTAATCTCAATATGCACCATTCATGCTGGGTTTGTGGTCACGACTGTCTAACCGGCGCCGATCACGCACTTCACATCCTAGCGCACACTGCATGTGAATGTCTCCAAGACAAAAAAGGCCTGGATAACTTTCATACCACAAAAAGACTTCACCGATTCGCATAGCAGTGGCGGTTGCCGTCGCTCTGGCAGCTCTCAGGGAATTTTATGACGAGTACCGTGGTAGGAATGAATGTGTCCTTGGTACGTCGTTCTGACCAAGTATTTCAAAAAAAGTGTGATCATTGACGTACCTTTCATAAGAAATGTATCAACACCCACCTGCACTGGATCAGGACGAGTTGTCAGGAAGCCAACAGAATCCAACGCCTACCTGCTTGATACATCGAAGTCGCCAGACAATACTTCCTGACTTCTACTTAGCTTGGGAACATTCACACCTGGCAAGGGACCCAGGCATAGTTTATTTATTTGCACTGGCCACCCAATACCGTAGTGCCATCACCTCTATTCACCCACATGTGAGACTGTTCCCTCATAGTACTGTTGACTGATCTACTGCATGCCACACACGACCATTGCTTACACTAGATGCGAAGCCTAGAATCAATTTGTTCAAGGTGCCCCATTGGGTGCCATTCAATATTTAAGCGATGACCGTACCCGAGGCTTCACATCGGCTTCCCGCTCTTGGATTTATCAACTTTGTTTCTCGCCTGCACATCGCAGAGGGGCTTGTCAACTCTTCCTTCTGTAGTTTTGTTGTTGCATGATGCCTGCTTGCAGCGATACGAAATTGGAAGCAACTGATACCTCATCTTGTCTGTCCAATGATGCCCGGGATGATCTTGAGAGGAGATTAGTGAGGAAGCTTGATCTACGTATGTCCATAATAATGATTTTGTATACCTTGCAAAATGTGGGTCTGAGCTCTTTATCATTACTTGGTGCTTACCAGTGGTTAGATCGACAAATCGAATATGAAGTACGCATCTTCATACTCGTTTTATGTGATATTTTATGTCGTCCACAGTGCACGGTTGGCAGGTTTTGAGGCAGACCTGCACCTGCGGGGGAGTCAATACGCGACGCTCTTGTCTATTGTCTATGTGGGATTCATTGTCATGCAAGTGCCAGGGTAAGTGCATCCTTCGTCGAGGGAAATTTTATTGTGACCTTCTTTCCTTCAGAAATATGTTTCTGCATTGGTTAGAGAGACCTGCTATGCTAATTCCTTACACTATGATAATATGGGGTACAATATCAACATTAACTGGTTTGTCGACACCTGCCATTCATGATCATGAAGACTAACCGTACCCAGGGATCACACAGAAGTACGCATTATCATTTTTTGACATTGTGGCGTCTGATAGTTCTACCCAAGTTATACCCAGATTCTTACCACACGTTTACTTCTTGGTTTTGCCGAAGCACCTTTCTTCCCTGGCGCCCTATTTCTTATATCAGCATGGTACAAACGAGACGAGCTCGCTGTGAGAGTGACTTTCATTACTTGTGGAAACATGTTCAGCTCTGGGTTAGGAACCCTGTTTACATCTGGTATGTTCACAGGGATGCAAGGAATACTTGATCAAGTCTCATGGAGGTTATAAACATTCGTCTCTGTCATTCGCTGAAGCTGATATATCTGCAGGTGGTTATTTTATATCGAAGGCAGCATGACCATCATATTCGCGATCTGTGCAATGTTTATACTCCCTGATTTCCCTCACAACACTGAGTGGCTCACTCCAGAGGAAAGATCACTTGCCATATCTCGCCTTGCACAGGATGGCTATGGAAGAATGGACGGACTTGGGAAACAGACGACCAAGGGAGGACTTAGGAGTGCTTTGTCCGACTGGCAGGTATGGTGGTTTACAATCGCACTCATGATCGATCATGTCGTGATGTCATACGACATGTACTTCACGACGATTGTCGCGACTATGGGATATGGTACCGGGATGACTTTACTGCTCACCACTCCTCCATTGCTGCTTGCCATGACTAGTGCTTTTGTTTTTTCAAGGTTACCAAGCTATTTTTTTCTATCTCGAATCGCGGCTCACAGACAATCAGGTACTCTGACAAGACGCAAAAGCGTTACATATTTATTCTTGCATCGCATGCATTCACTGCCATTGGATTCACTATGTCCATCTGTGCGACGAACACAGCTTTGCACTATGCTTCCATGTAAGCAATATCATCGCCCAATAGAGTGAGACCTTGCGTACTCAGAGACGTGTAGGTTTATGATGGCTCAACACTTCGCCGGACAAGTAGTACTCTGGGCATGGATAAAAAACACTTTTGCCAGAGAACCTGCGAAACGAGCTGTTGCTATCGCTATGATTAGTGGAGTGTCCACGTTCGGAAGTATTGCCGGATCGTTAGTGCCGCCGATCTCCTGCTCTCGCTGATTATTTACAATCTCTTATAGGTACGTTTGGCCTCATATCTGGGGCCCGACATATTGTTATTCCTACACCATTTTCTTCGTAGCACTTTGGGTGTCGACGGCCATGCTTGGTGTCATGCATTTGCATTTGAAGCAGCTGAATAAGAAGATCGAGAAAGGGTATCAATGACCTTGACTCAGCTCCTCTATGAGGCAGACCCTCGAGCTGCAACTTGGTTTTTGATATCTGGTGTAGTCAACGATCCATGCAAGTAGCTTTACTGCATATGATGATCGTAATTCGTATCTGAGATGCATATTAAGTTGCTGATCAATTTCTCGTTTCCGCAGTGACTGGCGCCGGTATCCTCAGGATCTTGAACACTAGGACTGCCTCACCTTTGAACTTTACGACCGAATTTCAATTCACCTCGAGCACGCTCGTCGCTATGTCGATGGTTCCATGAGCCCTACTACAACCAATTACTGCTACATGGTACCTGCAAAACGTGAAAAAGAGTGAAATGCTCAGTGGATGAACTTGCACTTGCGTTCATGTTCGCGTGGGTATCCTCACCATATGTTCACGTGGATGAGAGGATGTTTTCGCACATTGGATGCATGTGATCATCCTCGTTGGCATACATGTCAAGCTGCATACGGATTTTTGTCATGGACTGTGCTTTCCCTGCCTCTCCTCCCTAAGCCTTGACGACTTACGAACCTGATGTCAGTCACTGGAGGCCCCAAGACTGGCCTGGCGCGCATTTATCAAAAACCACCATCCATTAATGCAGATTGATACGACACCGTACACCATCCGGATGTATCAGCGCATAAGAGTGAGCAGAAGTTGGATGGATGGGTGAGTGATCTTGCTATCAGTCTTAAGCATTCATCTTAACATTGTGATAAGTTGTAGGCTTCTTTCTACATACTCCCAAAACTGAAATAGGGCCCTTTGTCCAATCCGGATAACTCTTCGTGTTCCCTAAACTCGGTACTCAACGGCAATTCTACTCCATTTTCTGTATTCTATTTGCTTTGAAGTGGTCTTGAATGGCAAGGAGAGACGCCACGTCATTGGCATTGCATGTATTCAGAGATCACGAGTTGTGGAGTGTGGTGCGTATCTGCCTCGAGTTCGATCTTGTGGCATTAAGACGGGTACCACCTGGAAACCCGACTCATTCCTCTTCCTTCCACACAAATTTGTAGAAACAAACCCCCAAACCTCTTTCAAATTGTCATCTGATCCGCAAACAACTCCAATGGTCGCACAAACTCAAAGCGCCTCATTGCGTCCGCGGCCTTATCTTAATATGCACTACTCACGACCTCCGCCCTATTGACGCTGGAATTGTGGTCACGACCGCCTAACTAGCGCCGATCATGTACTTCCTACACATCCTAGCGCATTCTGTGCATGTAAATGCCTCAAAGGTAAAAAAAAGGCATGTATAACTTTTTATACGACAAAAAGTACCTCGCATCCGCATAACAGGCTAATCTGTCTGGTGGTGGTTGCCGTTGCCCTGGCTCCCACAAAATTCTTTACCGAATCAGGGAATTTCGCGACGATAGGAGTGAATGTGGCCTCGGTAGGTCGTTCCGACCAAATATTAAATAATAATAATACGATTATTGACGTACCTTTCACAAAAATATCATCAGCACGTACCTGCACTAGATCATGACGAGTTGTCAAGAAGCTAGCAGAAGCCAACGACCTCCTGCTTGAGACATTGAATTCGCTAGAACATACTTCCTCTTGGGAACATTCACACATAGAAATATGTCGGGAAGCCCTCCAGGTATAGATTATGGTTACACCACCCAATACCGTTGTGCCAGGTTTTACCATCACTTCTATTCATCTTCATGTAAGACTGTCCCCTCATGATATTGTCGGCTGACCTACTGCATGCTACACACGATCATTGCTTACACTACATGCGAAGCCTAGCATCAATTTATTCGAGGTACCCCATTGGGTACCATTCAATATTTGATCGATGACCGTACCAGAGGCTCCACATCGGATTCCAGCTCTGGTGGATTCCACACCATTTATTACCTTTGTTTCTTGCCTATACGTCACAGAGGGACTGGTCGACTCTTCCTGCTGCACTTTGGTTGTTGCACGATGTCTGCTTTTAACGATACGAAATCGGGAGCGGCCAATGCCTCCTCTAGTTTATCCAATGATACCCGTGATGATCTCGAGAGGAGATTGGTGAGGAAGCTCGACCGACGTATATCTGTGATGGTGATTTTGTATGCCTTGAGCAATGTGGGTCTGGGCTCTTTACTATGACTTGGTGCTTACCACTGGTTAGATGGACAGATCGAGTATGAGGTATGCATCTTCATACTCATTTTATGTGATATTTCATGTCGTCCACAGTAGTGCACGGTTGGCAGGTTTTGAGAAAGACCTGCACCTGCGGGGGAGTCAATACGCGACACTCTTGTCCATCATCAACGTGGGATCCATTGTCATGCAAGTGCCAGGGTAAGTTGCATCCTTCGTCAGGGAAAAATATATTGTGACCTTTCTTTCAGAAATATGATTCTGCATTGGTTAGAGAGACCAGCTACCGTGATTCCTTGCATTATGTTCATATGGGGTGTAATATCAGTGTTAACAGGTTTGTCGACACCTGCCATTCGTGATCATGAAGACTAATCGTACCCAGGGATCACACGGAAGTACGCATTATCATTTTTTGACATTGTGGCGTCTGATAGCTCTACCCAAGTTATACCCAGATTCTTATTGCACGTTTACTTCTTGGTTTCGCCGAAGCACCCTTCTTTCCTGGCGCCATATTTCTTATATCAGCATGGTACAAACGAGACGAGCTCGCTGTGAGAGCGACTCTCATTTCTTGTGGAAGCATGTTTAGCTCTGGGTTAGGAACCCTGTTTACAACCGGTATACTTACAGGCATGCGAGGAGTACTTGGCCAAGCCTCATGGAGGTTATAAACATTCATCTCTGTCATTCGCTGAAGCTGACATATCTGCAGGTGGTTGTTTTATATCGAAGGCAGCATGACCATCATAGTCGCGATCTGTGCAATGTTTATACTCCCTAATTTCCCTCACAACACCAGATGGCTCACTCCAGAGGAAAGATCACTCGCTATATCTCGCCTTGCAGACGATGGCTATGGAAGAATGGACGGGCCTGGGAAACAGACGACCATAGGAGGACTTAGGAATGCTCTGTCCGACTGGAAGGTATGGTGGATTACAGTCGCGCTCATGATCAATCATGTCGCGATGTCGTACGGCATGTACCTCCCGACGATTGTCGCGACTTTGGGACATGGTATGACGATGACTTTGCTCCTCACCACTCCCCCATCGCTGCTTGCCATGATTTGTGCTTTTGCTTTTTCAAGGTAGCTAAACTATTTTTTTTCTATCTCGAATCGCGTCTCATGGGCTATCAGGTACTCTGACAAGACAGAAAAGCGTTATATATTCATTCTTGCATCACACGCATTCGCTGCCGTTGGATTCACTATGTCCATCAGTGGAACGAAAACAGTTTTGCGCTATGCTTCCATGTAAGCAGTGTCATCACCCAATAATAGAGTGACTCCTTGTATACTCAGAGACGTGCAGGTTTCTGATGGCTCAAAGCACCACCGGACAAATGGTACTCTGGGCATGGATAAAAAACACCTTTGCCAGAGAACCTGCGAAACGAGCTGTTGCTATCGCTGTGATCAGTGGAGTGTCCACGTTGGGGAGTATTGTCGGATCGTTAGTGCCGTCGATCTCCCGCTTTCGCTGATTATTTACAATCTCTTGTAGGTACGTCTGGCCTCTTAGTTGGGGCCCGACATATCGTTATTCCTACACCATTTGCTTTGCAGCACTTGGGGTGTCGACGGCCATGCTTGGTGTCATACATTTGCATTTGAAGCGGCTGAATAAACAGATCGAGAGAGACGAACAGGATGCAGAGAATATCAACGACCTTCAGGATCCTGTTGGTTTTAGATATCTGGTGTAGTCAACGATCCATGCGACTCTTGCACCAGGTCCTTATAGGCGAACTAGTACTGCCTATCATCGAGTGGAAATCCCTGCAGAACACAATGTAACCTTGTACCGCTTCAACGGTTGTAAATCACAACATTTACGTGGACCTGTAGCAATTCTTTCCTTCGTTTTCCATCATTTATCTTGTCGTGTACTCAGCTGTTGATTGCATAGCTCTACTGCATAAAACTAAGCCATTCCACTTTGCTGATAGGTGCGCACGTGTCACCGCGGAACACCACACAACAACCTACCAGATAAAATCATCCTTCTTCACCAGCCTCACACTCAGTGGCACCTGTGGCGTCATGCCATCCCCAGCGGGCGGCTTCACCACAGGAATATGAAATGCTTTCAGCTTCCATTGAATCTCCTTCACGTGGCCTTGTGCATTCCGTTCCGTGGGGAGCGAGAAGTGCAAACGCAGCACAAGCGTTGCAATAACTTGTTCTGGTCGACAGCATTAATTTAACACCCACACACGAAGGTATTGACATACTTAATTCCATTTCTGCAAATTTGAACCCGCTGTATAAATTGGAATTGGTTTAGTGGGGGATATCATGCGAGGAATTGAAAAACTGACATGCAAGAGCGGCTACCGCCGAGGAACGTCATCCTTTGTGCGTTTAAGCATATAAACTTTTGGTGGGAAAGCGCTGAGTACTCACATGTTGGAATACACTCCAGGAAACCGCACACTATCCTTGGCGCCTGGAGTAGGCGATGTGGATGTAACATCTTCCCCGTCCAATGAAAATTTCACCTCTTGTGCCTGCGAGGGGGCAGCAAGATGGGATGAAAGCCACCGCTCAGGACGCCACTCGTTTGCGTCAGCACCCCAAACCTCTTGGTGGCGATTCGCAGCAAGGATGGAGATGATTGTATAGGCGCCTTCCGGAATCGTGACGGTGGACGTGTATCCACCAGACCGGGAACGCGCGGGGAATTGCAAGGGGAGGGTGGTTGTTTTCGACGTTCTGTGTTGCGCCATGTATAAATGAGTTCTCTATAAGAGTTGGGGGAACGTACATTCGGGACATGACTGGAAGGGAGGGATAGAGACGGAGGGTCTCTTTGACAACACCGTCGAGGAACGGCAGGCTCATAAGGACGTCATAGGGCAGTTCTACAGATGACATGTCACCATCGTTTTCAAGTGTCTCCGTAGCATCGCGGATTTCGCTTCTGAGTCTTGCTTGAGCACCGGAGTGCTGGGCAAGTAAGTAGATGCAGCGGGCAAGCGCAGAGGTGGTCGTGTCGAGGCCGGCAAATACCATGACGCTGCAACGATTGATCTACACTTTTGACGCATGAAAAAAAAACGTTGAGGCCTACTTCATTTGTCCCAACAACTCAGCATCTGTAAGTCGTTCCGAATTGGACGACACGGCATTGGCCTTTACTGTGCATCATACTTGAGCAACGATGTTCTCGATTACCTATGGAACTCACGCATGATATCCATCATCGAAGTCATTGAATCACTGTCTCTGCACGCAGTATCAGTGGGGTCTGACGTTTCTTTGGCTTCTGTGGCCGCCTTTTTCTCCAAAAACGCCTTTCGACTGAAACTATCCATCGTTTCCACGATGTGTCGCATCTCCCGCACGTCAGCCATGAATTGCGTTGGGAGCCAGGGCACCGTGATCAAATCAAGTATTTCCTCGCCCAATACGGTGAACAGCGTTGCATGATGAGCATCGCAAATGGTCGTAGCTTCATGAGTTTTCCGATCAAGGGGCTGCAACGCATTATTGTACATATGAGTTCAGGCGCAAAATAACCAAACGTACCCAATCTTCCGCAATGCTTCCGCGTATGGGTCATTTTCTGCTGTTGAAAGGGTGTTGGAGGGATAACCGAGAATACTTTGGCAAACGCCGTCGAGAGCGCAGCGGGATAGCCATGGGAGGATGTCGATCTCTTTGTGAGCTGCACGTTGAAAGGTCAGTGGAGATTATGTGCAGAATGAGACTGTGGTACGTACAGCCGTCAATGGGAAGTTTCGACACGAGGGTAGATGTGAGTCTGTCTGAGATGGGGTGTAGTATGCAGAGGAGTCGTCGCATGTTTGACGTTGAGAATACAGGGTTGAGAAGTTTACGTTGCCGGCGATGTTGCTCTCCTAGTAAGACGCAGTGTTAAAAGAATAACAAATCCTGGACAGATGTACCTCACCGACGGTGGATATCAGGCCTTCACCAAAAATAAGTCGGTTTGTCCTTGATGGCACCGAGTCAATTCAGTAGGATAAAGTATGCGGATACTTACAAGATGAAGGTGTTAGGCTCCTCAAAGATGTGCTGGTCTTTAACGACCATGTGATACAATGCACGTGGGTCAGACACATATACAACTTCCTAAATGACACAAGTGCGTTCAAGGTAATGCGGGCAAGTCATGAAGGACTGCTCACGCCAAACGGCCCATGGAGCCTCACCGCCCCACCATATTTCTCTGCAATATGTACGCAATAGTCAACGCCATCTTCAAAGAGGGATGAGATGTTGCCTATGTACATATCAGACGGTCAGACGGGGTAGTCGAATATCAATAGGGACTGCTTTTTGAACGTACCTGTCAGCCAATTCCGCCTGTTCGGTCCATCGAGGTCGATGCCATGGGGTCGTCGTAGCAGGAGCACGAGGGCCTTGCAGAGAGCGAAGGAGAACGAACCGAGTATGCAGACTCGGATCAGAGACATGGACGTTGACGCGGAGACGTTAGATAATTGTTAGTGAAGCTCCTGCGTATCCGAGTCTCGACTGAGCTTGCGTGTCTGCCAGTGCGCACGCCGCAGTTCAATATTGAATACGTAGTACTGGTTGACCAGTGGTGAGTAGCGCTGTGTCTATAGCAGTATTCGGCTCTACTAATTGTGTCCGCTGCAAACATGGTCAACTTCATCTAAAGTGATGCAGTGCCGTGCCATTACTGTTCCGAAACAGATCGACTCCCAAAATCTTCCGCAAACAAGAGTACGTGCAAGCATCAAATTATATAAAGTAACATCACCGGTGTTCGACACGTAAGGTATACCAGACAACATAGTACATACTTAGGAATACTTGGGGAGGTAATTGTTGGCATTCAACGTCGTCATCTCGCTCGTCACTTTGTTCGTCATAGTTAACTTTCTATTTTTGTTCTCGGACTCTATACGTATGTACGCCTTATAATCCTCGCGCTTCGCCCCGTTCATACCTCAGTTGTTCTTATCACGACGCTGAGGTATGTATCTTTGTTTCTTGCACGCCGTCCTTAGCTCATGTCACTGTACCACTAGACCTCGGTTCTAGGTACTTTTAATATCAGTTGTTCTTATCACGACGCTGAGACCTCGGTTCTAGTTTCCTTTCAAAAGGTTATGAGCCCTGGCTCGAATTGAGCCATCAAACGAAACATATAGATCAAACTTCCCTCACGCTCGCGCGCAGCTCATTTACTTTCACTCGTCTTCAGACTCTTCTACACGAGGCATCGTCATGGGGAAGTACGACCACATTCCCGAACTTCTGGGCTCCGAGAACTATGTTGGCTGGGCTACCAAGATGCAGTACGCATTGACGTGCGAGGATCTGTGGTGCCATGTCAATACGATCGTCGATCCAGCAGACCTCCTCGGGACACCATCTTTCATACCTGTACCTGTCGATCTAGCCAATATCACGGCTGCTGAGCGTACAACCATGCGTGAATGGCTACTCACTGATATGAAGGCCAAGGACCTTATCACCCGCCGCCTCAGTCCATCAGTTGGTTCCCTTGTCTCACATTCTCACACTGTTTCAGCGCGTAAAGCATGGCAAACGCTAGCTGAACACTTCAATCGGACTGATACAAGCGCTCAGTACCAACTTCATCAATGACTCGATGCTCTTCGTATGAAGGACTCGGCCGATGCTACCAACTATGTTGGACAGCATGCGGTTCTGCGTGAACGACTTCATGATTCAGGCGCTCCTCTCAGAGATAGTGACGCCATCTATAGCTTGCTCATTGGCTTACCTCAGACGCCCATTTGGCAACAGTTCAAATCCATGCTTGAACAACGCATGCATGACGAGATTATGACCGCGACAGCAGCGCATCCTTCCACATTCACTGTTGAGAGCTGCATCTCTTGCATCACTGCTGAAGCAGCCCGTCATGTACACGCCCAAGCCATTCATGCCGCACGTCCTGGGTCAGAATATGCAAATGCTGCGACGTCATCCAACAGTTCGAAGTCGAATGTGAACTCCATCACCGGCTTACGCAAGCACAAGCACAATCCTGAGGGTATCTTCTGTACGATGGCAGGGTGTAATAAAGGCGACCACGACCATGCCCATTGCTATAAAAAGGGGGGTGGTATGGAGGGCCAAGCACCTTGGATGCGTAACAAGAAGGAGGCAGACGCACCTGCGGTTGCTGCTGCTGCAACGACGACGACCACAACGACGGCACCACCTGCGCCTATCATCGCGGCAGCAGCGACGGATCTTAATAGCCTGATGTATGACTTATCGTTCGCGTCCATTGCAGAAATTCCAGACAACATTGCATGTGCAGTCAATCTCCCCTTCACGATGATTCTCGATTCGGGCACGACCGTCACACTCGTCAAAGACAGACGCTACTTCCACTCCTACTCAACTGAGGATCCCATGGACGTGCTCACGGCCAACCACGGTGTTCTACAGACCACGGGTCGTGGTACATGTGTCGCGTGGCTGGAGATTGGAAATCAATGTCTTCGTATCCATCTCTCTAATTGTCTTCACGCGCCCGGTGCCTTGCTGAATCTTCTGTCTGTCAGTTGTATGAACACAAAGGGGTGGGATGTCAATTTTCGTTCCAACATGACTTGCGAACTCGCGTATCAAGGGAATTTGCTTGGTTCCATTCCTGCGACAGGCAAACTCTATGCACCCAACATTGAATTCGTTCCTTACGCACCCACGCTTCCTGCCCAGATCGCCCTGCCAGAGTTGTCTGCATTTGCTGATGTTCCTCTCACACTCAACTTGTGGCATGCGTGCGTTGGTCACATTGGCAAGGAGGCCGTAAGTCGCCTCAATCGCATTGCGAAGGGCATCACCATTCAGTCATCTGCTCCCTTGTCACACTGCGAGTCTTGCATTCTCGCAAAACATCCACATCAGCCATTTCACTCCTCCGAAACTGAACGCGCAGCATCCTTCCTCGACCTCATCCATAGTGACGTCTGTGGGCCAATACCAACAGTGACGCCTCACGGAAAACGTTATTTCATTGTCTTCCTCAACGACCATTCTCATGCCCTGGATCTGCAACTCTTGGCGTCCAAAGATCAGGCTTTGGATGCATGGCGGACTCTACGTGCTAGGTGGGAAAATATGTCAGGATTACGCATGAAGGTCTTCCGCAGTGATAACGGGGGGAGTTTCTTAGTGATGCTTTCACGCTTCAGTTGGAGGAGGCGGGTATCCAGCGTCAACGCTCTGCACCCTATGCTCATCAGCAGAACGGGAAAGCAGAGAGGGTGATGCGTACGATCGAAGGTCGTATGTATGCGATGCTGGATTTCGCCTGCCTCCCTCCTGGACTCTGGGGTGAGGCTGCTCTAACGGCGTGTTACCTGTTCAATAGGACCGAATCTCGTGCTCTGCCAGCCGGGAAAACACCATATGAGATGCTTCATGGCACTCAGCCAAATCTCGCGCATCTTCGCGTATTCGGTGCACGCTGTTTCGCCCGGATTCCCACTGAACTCCAGTTGAAGCTTGGACCATGTTGCGCGAGGCTGTATTCATGGGGTATCCACCGGGGGTAAAAGCATGGAGGTGTCGTGATGCTGTTACAGAGCATTCTTTAACTCTAGGGACGTGATCTTCGACGAAAACTTCACTGATCGTCCCTTCCCAGACAGTGATGACGATGACGACTCTACCGTAGCCCCACCATCCACTCCATCCACACCTAGCATGCCATCTGAGCCTCCCCATGTCGCAATTATCCGCTGTTCTGGACGCATTCCTGTCCCTACTGAAAAGGGTCAGCTGTTCAAAGGTCGTCTTGCTGCTGACAAGGCACGCCTCGCCCGTCAGCATGAACTACGTGCAGCCCGTGTCAATGGCGTACCTCCGTCATCGACTGACACTACCACCTCCGAGCCTCCCATAGTTCCTACTCCGACACCCATGCCAGAACTCCCTGCTCCCACTGTCATCGATCCGGACGAGATCGTTCCGGACGATGATGAAGTAGGTTTCCCCCATGTCATCGCGAACCTGATCATAGTCGAAGTAGCCGCACTTTCTGTCTGCAGCGATACCCGTCGCAATCCCCTCGCCTCCGGATATGATCTCCATATCCCACCAGCGACCTACAACGAAGCGACACGACGGCCTGACAGCGATCACTGGCTAGCAGCGATGCGGAAGGAAATGAATCTCATGTCAGAGATGAATGTGTATGAACTCGTAAGTCTTCCAGCGGATCGACGTGCTATTGGGTGCCGCTGGGTCTTGGAGTTCAAAGAGGATCTCAAGGGAGGACCTGTGTTTAAGGCTAGGCTGGTAGCGCAGGGGTTTTCGCAGATTCCGGGTGTTGACTTCGGCCGGACTTTTGCACCTGTTGCGAAATCTGCATCCATTCGGGTCCTGTCTGCTTATGCCGCGGCACATGACTGGGAGCTCGATTGTTTTGACACAAAATGTGCATTCCTCTGGGGTAAACTGCAGGAGGATGTTTATATGCGTCAACCTCCTGGATTCGAGCGTCTCGGGCCTGACGGATCGAGCCTTGTCGCGCACCTTCTATCCTCCCTCTATGGTCTCAAGCAAGCCGCTTATGACTGGTATGAGCTCCTACGTGATGTTCTGACACGTCTTGGTTTCTTACATTGTGAGGCGGACTACGCGGTGTTCATATTCGATCACATCAATGCGCAGGGGGTATGCGTCATCTGCATCATTGCGTGGCACATTGACGATGGCCTGGCAGGATCTAACAATTGTGCGTTCCTCGACCAGACTAAGGGTCAGATTGCCGAGCGCTTTGGCATCACCGATCTTGGGGCCGTGACGAAATACTTAGGGATCCAGTTCATCAGGGATCGTCAAACATGCGAACTGTGGATGCATCAAGAGGATTACATTCTTCATCTGCTGGATGAGCACGGTATGACTAATTGCAACCCCGTCGCTCTTCCAATGGATCCGAACTTTCCATTCGGGCGTCCTACTGATGTCTTTCCTCACATTGACGACCTCCCTACCGAATATCATAAGCTCATCGGCGAACTTCTGTACCTGGCCATGTACACCCGCCCCGATATCGCGCTCACTGTCATGCGACTCTCCCAATACAACTCGTCTCCCGAGCCGAAGCACTACTCCACCGCTAAACATGTTCTTCGCTACCTCGCAGGAACAATCACAATGCGCACCCACTACGGTGGCCCGGGCATCAATCCAGCGTTGCACGGATTCTCAGACTCTGATTGGGCATCATGTCCTGAGGACCGTATCTCGATCTCGGGTTACGTCTGGTTCTTGAACGGAGGTCCCATATCACACTCGGCGAAGAAGCAAACGACTCAGGCATTGTCCTCGTGCGAAGCAGAATACATGGCGCTTACAGCGGCAATTCAGGATGGCATTTGGCTTAAGTCCCTCTTCGAATGTCTTCAGTTCTCCTTCTCTGTTCCTCTGCAACTCTTTGCTGACAATGCGGGCGCCATTGCTCTCTCTAAGGAGGCCGCGAATCACATCCACACGAAACATATCGACCTTCGTTACCACTTCATCCGTCGTCACATCGAAGAAGGCACTTTCATACCCGTATGGGTCTCCACGCACAAGAACACAGCAGATATCTTCACAAAGGCTCTTCCCCGTCCTGCATTCACTCATCATCGTTCCGGACTGTCGCTCGTTACACGTTGAAGGGGGTGTGTTGGCATTCAACGTCGTCATCTCGCTCGTCACTTTGTTCGTCATAGTTAACTTTCTATTTTTGTTCTCAGACTCTATATGTATGTACTCCTTATAATCCTCGCGCTTCGCCCCGTTCATACCTCAGTTGTTCTTATCACGACGCTGAGGTATGTATCTTTGTTTCTTGCACGCCGTCCTTAGCTCATGTCACTGTACCACTAGACCTCGGTTCTAGGTACTTTTAATATCAGTTGTTCTTATCACGACGCTGAGACCTCGGTTCTAGTTTCCTTTCAAAAGTAATGTCACTCGGAAGCTTTTGCGAGCCGATCTATCGTCCAATTCAAAAGCATTTCCCTTTAGCACTTCAACTTCGTCGATGTTCTGAACTTCTCCAACTCTTCGAATTCGGTAGCGATGTTGTCAGGCGAAATAGGACCAGCAAGAAAGTTATCTGGATTCTGCATCAGGAGCGGTCAAGAGTGGAGGTCTCTATGCCAAGGATGCTTCAAGATCCTGTGCAGTCTTTACAGCGACGACAAGCTCTCGAGTGTGCCATATTGATGCCGGGCGGACTTCCCAATGGCATTGTGGCGTTGAAGGTTAGGTTTGCACGAATGTTTCAACTAAAAAATTACACCGTCGCACAGATTGTGTCGCAAGGATATCTTCGAGCCCCTGATGAGGTACCAGTGTCTCCACAATGCTTGCAATTCCAGTAGTAGTGATGAGCGAAGTTGTTCTGAACTTATTCCAGTCGCTTGAAATTGTTGTTGAATCAGTAACGCGAGGAGATATCCTCCACCAGGCACCATCTTGTATTTGGGGTGTTGGTTTTTATGTTTTATTGGATATATTACCAGAAGATTCATTCGAACTTAGTTGCATCCCTGCCCCCAACTTGGACTGTTCGCGTGAGTTTTTCCAGCAACATTATCCTGTTGCGGCGAAGGAATCATTTATCCCCCCCAATAATAGAGTCTTGTGATGATCGTTCCTGCTCCACTTGCTCCGCAGCCTCCGCTGCCACGCATCGCCTCAAGGTAAAGTTGCCCAAGGCCGCGGCAGTGCCCCGTCGATATTTAACTAAGGTGCCAGACGATTCATGGCTACAAGATCATACCATTCTTTCCATTGTATTTTTGAAAAAAATAATGACTACTCTTGTTAAGACTGTACTCAAGGGTAGAGAGATCTGAAGGGCTTTGGCCTCAGTTCGTACACTGTGCCCCTTTCTCGAGTAATGCCCCTTATTTCAGGGAGGAGTTATTCATCCGAAGACCCAGAAGGAGTTGCGTGACGGATCCGGGTGTCCGAAGGTGTCGGATATGATACGTCCGAAGGTTATTCGGAACGTAAGGAGAGGGCAGAGATTAAGGCTAGTTTCGGAACGAGTTCCTAACTAGAAACTAACGGAGATGGACTATCCGAAGATAGAGTCGGAGGTATAGACTATAGGAATCAATCCTAAGTCTCGGAAGGTGACTTAAAGCGGAGAGTGGCTTAAGTCCGGAGAAGGCAGAATGAGTAGAATCTAAGATGATATTCGAACTAAGGTTCTACAGAGATCTACAAGTGGTTTATATACTGTAAGTATCTAAGACGGATAATCAGCAAGTCCGGGACCGAGGGCTATGTACGAAGCGTAGCGGAAGTCTATTAGTTAATGCACAGCGGATCAGTAAGCATGGATCGGAAATGAACACAGGAAACGGATCAGTAACACAGGACGGAAATATAAATAGCTGGAGTACCAGTAGCAGGAGAAATGACGAAAGGAGATAGACGCAGATGTACACAAGGGAGTTTAAGGTGCGAGAAGTGAGTACATTCAGATGGGTGGTCCAGACAAGATCTGTGGACCGGACGGATATGGAAACGATCGGATCTGGACGGATATGGTCAGATCTGAGATTAGAAGTATGGTATATGACAGTATCCCCCCCTTAGGGCCGAACCCCTGAGGCACAAGAAGCGTCGATCCGGATCGGACAAGATTAATGCGAGACGATGGGGAAGTTTGATGGTTGTAGTGCTGAGTCTGTAATCCGACAGATATACGGACGTCAGTCGTCCGAAATGATTCCTACCCCCACTTCATTTCCTTGTTAACAAAACTTGTCTCCAAACATGTCTGGAAAGAAATCCGATGCCCCTAAGTCTGCTGCTGACCTTGTGGCGGAACTGGAGCAGCAACTGGCGGCTGCCAAGGCTGCAGCGGAAGCCGAGGTGGAGCGGAAAGAGGCGGAGGAGCGGAAAAGGCAGGAGGAGTTGAAGCAGATTGAGTTGGCGGAGATCCGGAGGGAGATGGAGGAGAAGAGGCGGAGAGCACTGATTGAGGCTCGGGTGAGTGCTGTGGACTCTTCCGGATCCGGATATTAATGGGTTGGTAAAGGCCAAGGCTGCTCCTGTGTCTGGAGCAAAGGATGGGTACTGCTCCCGTTGCGTCACTAAGGGTCAGATGTGCCAGTGGGGTGATGCTGAGAAGAATGCCATGGTGAGTCGTCCGAAAAACGTCGGATCCGCTGATTTCGACATTCCGTAGATTAAGTCCTGTGACGTCTGCCGGAAGGACAAGGCCACTTGTCCTGGAAGGCCCGGATTCGTTAAGGGGCCCAAGGGCCGGAAGAGGCAGCATCCTGCTGGTACTCCATCTCCGAAGGGCAAAGGCAAGCGCCGTCAGAGGAGTCCTACTCCGGATGTGGCGGACGAGGATGTCTTCTCTAATCCAGTCACTATCGAAGGTACGGATGAGGATTTTGTGGAGTATGATGATCAGGCTTGGGTGGCCGCTGCCAATGGAATCATAGCTGAGTTGGCGCGGACCAATGGACTTCTCCAAGATGGTATTGCGGCGGCGGAAGGGAGTCGGATTGCCATGGAGCGGATGAGCTCTACCATGGAGGCCTTCCTCCAGCAACAGAGGGAATTCCAGGCCCTGCTCATTGAGGAAATTCGGACCGGATTTAGGCTTTCCGTTTCTGCCGGATCTGACAAGGATGGCGCTGGTGAGGAGATTGGGGAAGAGGTGGCGGATGAGAATGTAGGAGAGATGGCGGATGGGACTGGGGAAGAGATGGCGGATGGGACTGGGGAGGAGACTGGGGGTGCCGGAGGTGAAATGGAGACTGGTGCTTAGTCCAGATCCGGATTTCCGCTACTGCCCTCAATGTACTTATATTTCGTTATGTACTCTTCAAGCAATGGGACCAGGCTTGTCCGGATATGCTGAGTGGAAATCCGCTACGAGATCCGATGCATTTCCGAGTTCTGTGGCCAGTAACCAGGAAGTTTCTTCGTCCGTTCCTTCATATCTGGACCAACGGACGAGGTATAGAAGTTGGCAGTGGTGCCTACGACGATCCAGTTTAGAGTCCAGGATTTCGGATATCTCGTACTCTGGTTCTCCATCGACTTCGACTGGTGGCGGAGGAGGTTGGATGCGATTGGGAATGGTGTTTGGAACTGCTGGCTCTAACTGTGAGACATGGAAAACAGGATGTATGGAACGCATAGAATCCGGAAGTCGGATGGCGAAAGAATGAGTACCCGGGCGGGATATAATTTTGAATGGTCCCAAATTCTTTTCCGAAAGTTTCTTCGACGGACAGGTGGAGCGGAAGTACTTGGCTTTGATGAAGACTTGTTCTCCAATCCGGAAGTCTGGAGCAGGCTGTCTTTTAGCGTCTGCGGGTCCTTGATAGCGTTTCTGAGCTTCGGACATCTCATCTCGGAGGAACTGGTGAAGTTTGTTAAGGTCTAGGGCATATTCCTGGGCACGGATGGAGGATAGGTCGCGTTCCGGATGGATGGAAATGTTCGGATGATAACCTTTATTGGCAAAGAAAGGTGAAACTCCAGTAGTGGCACTCGGAGCGTTATTGTATGCAAACTCTGCGAGGGGCAGCAGCTCGGACCAGTTGTCCTGCTGATAGTTGCAGTAGATGCGGAGGTACTGTTCCAGCGTTTGGTTGGCACGTTCTGTTTGTCCGTCCCCTTCGGGATGATATCCGGATGTGAAGTGTAGGACCATGTCCAATGCCTTTCCTAGGGAACGGAAGAAGTGGGATACGAACTCTGTTCCTCGATCCGAGGTTACATGGGTGTCACAACCCACAAAACGAATTAACGCTAGGGCAGAGACTAGGACTCAAACTAAGGTTATCACAGAGAAAGAGAAGAGCAAGGATGTCTTGGATTGCTACAAGTGTAGATACAAGAGGTTTGAACTAAAGAACTACTACAGCGAAACTAGCTAACTATATACACATATTGAAACTGAGATATAAACTGAGTTTGAAACTACTAGCCAATCATAAAATAGAAATGAGAATCATACGATGTGATGATTGTGACATTGTTATGACATCATATTCTAGAAGGTTCTAAGATCACGTGACACTATCTTATCTTATCTTATCCAATAGCATCATAAAAGATCTCTTCATCTTCATCAGGAAGTTCGGTTATAGAAGCGGTTATAGGGATTTCAATGGAGTTTGTGTTTGTCTTAGCGCTGGGTTTAGACGCTTTAGGGAAATTGAGGAAAGAGTAATGATTTGTATTTGGAATTCGTGACATTACCCCCTCTCTAGGATGAGCGTCATCGTGAATGTATGAAGGTCTGATGTTACGTGTTCTCCATTTCTTGAAATCTTCCGAATTAAGTATAGAACCTTGAATTCTTTTGGTTTTAGCCGCCGTGGGATTCTTTTTATGAAACTCTGCTATAAGAATCGGGGAATTCTTTACATTTTCTTCTGGTTCCCATGTTGATTCTTCTATCGGATATCCTTCCCATTTTACTTGGTATTGCAGCTTTCCTCAGAATAGTCGGCTATCTAATACTTCTTCTACAACAAATTCTTCCTGATCGTCAACTATGTCAGGAGGTGGTCGGGTGGGTTGAGAATGAGGGATCATTTGAGATGCATAGTATGGGGTGAGTAATTGAACGTGAAAAACCGGATGAATCTGATAATTTGCCGGTAATTTCAATTTATAGTTCACCTCGCCAATCTTCTCTAGTATTTCAAAGGGCCCAAGACGACGATCTGACAGTTTTTGACTTGGACGACGTTGTTTAATGTTTTTCGCGTCTAGCCAGACTTTGTCTCCCTTTTTATACTGTGGTGCGTCTTTTACTCCTTTGTCATAGAACCGTTTCATTCGTTCATTGACTAGTTTCAAAGTATTTTCCGCATCATCTCTTGCTTCTTTCATTTGATCCACTCTTTCATCAGCAACAGGAATACAGGAGTTGGAATTAGGAGATATCGTGAATTCTGGATTATATCCATATAGAACTTTGAAAGGGCTATGACCGGTGACTGTGACTGCGTTATTATGCGAGAATTCTGCAATCGGCAACCAAGATACCCAATCGTTTTGTCTATAAGAGGTAAACAGGCGTAAATATTGTTCAACTTCTTGATTTACGCGTTCTGTTTGTCCGTCTGTATGGGGATGATAGGCGGTCGAAGCAGACCATTTTGTGCCTAATCTTTTTGACATTTGTCCCATAAATTTCGATACGAACTGTGTTCCTCTATCTGAAATCACTTTCTTTGGTGTTCCATGATGTTTCCATACATTTTTCAAAAATAGCTCGGCAATTTCCTTCGAGTCTACTTCTTTATTGGTGGGAATGAAGTGTGCTTGTTTCATAAATCGATCAACGACAACAAAAATGCTATCATACCCTTCACTCTTTGGTAGGTCCAC
This sequence comes from Suillus spraguei, assembly GCA_016800925.1. Taxonomy (NCBI): domain Eukaryota; kingdom Fungi; phylum Basidiomycota; class Agaricomycetes; order Boletales; family Suillaceae; genus Suillus; species Suillus spraguei. The sequence goes on along the minus strand of JABCPU010000005.1, from coordinate 22,853 downwards.
AATCAGGTCACATGTAATTGTTTGCCAAGGTCCTTTTGGAACTTCATTTGGCTGTAAAGGTCCCGTCGGTTTACTAGGATAGACCTTTGTTTGTCTACAACGATCGCAACCATCTACATAGTCGTGAACACTTTTTGTCATCATTGGCCACCAATAGTTTCTGGAAATCAATTCTAAGGTTTTGGCACGTCCAGGATGTCCAGCCGGTGGTGAGTCATGGAATAACTCTAGAATCTCTCGGCGGATTCTTTATCATTTGGAACATAGACCAATCCTCGGAATAACACCAATCCATCTTCAACATTCCATTCTTCGACTCCTCTACGCAATTGCACCGGTGCTGCTTTTAACGTTTCTAGCGCTTTCATTACTTCAGGCTCTCGTTCTGTACTTTGTCTGATCTTTTTAAGAAGAGATTTTTCTCCTTCTATAAGAACTTGGCCTCTTTTAGCAGCATTGATTTTGAAAAATTCCGGTTTAAGCAAAATGCGATCAGAATTGTCGTTTTCTACCCCCCCTCTGTGGTCTGATCTCCGAGACAGACGATCGGCCTTATCATTGACTACACCAGGCTTATGTTGGAGTGTAAATTCATACTCCGCCAGGAACAGACTCCATCTGGCTTGCCTTCTGTCAATTTTTGACTCGTCATGAAATACTCGAGATTCTTATGATCGGTCCAGATTTCCACAGGATGAGGTGCTCCCTGCACATAGTGCCTCCACTCTTCTAACGCTCGAATGATTGCTAATAATTCTTTGTCATGAATGTCGTAATTTCGTTCTGCATCATTCATTGACTTTGAATAATAAGCGACAGGATGCCATAGTCCATCTTCCATTTGTTGAGAAAGTACTGCACCAGATGCATAATCAGAAGCATCGGTCTCTATTCTTTTCTTTTTCTCAACGTCTGGCATTACTAGGAGCGGAGCTTCTGTGAATCGTTTCTTTAATTCATCAAATGCATTCTGTTGTTTCTCCGTCCAATTCCATGGAACATCTTTTCTTAGCAAATCATTCATTGGTCTGGCTATATCTGAGAACCCCAATATGAATCTTCGATAGAAGTTGGCAAAACCCATGAATGCTTGTATGTCTTTTACGCATTTGGGAACAGGCCATTTTAATACTCCTTCTACTTTCACAGGGTCCATAGATACATTGCCTTTTTCCACGATCAACCCTAAGAATTCGACTTTAGACTGTTCGAAACTACATTTTTCTGGTTTCAAGAACAGGTCATTATCTTTCAATCGTTTGAGTACTTCTCGCACGACTTTTCGGTGTTGCTCCTTATTTCCATTTGTAAAGACCAAGATGTCATCGATGTAGACAATGACCGTCTTTCCATCAATAAGATCTCTAAATATTTCATTCATCATGGTCTGGAAAGTTGCTGGAGAATTCATCAACCCGAAATACATTACGGTTGGTTCATGGTGACCAAAAGGCGTTTTGAAGGCTGCCTTCCACTCGTCTCCTTCTTTCATCCGAATATTATTGTATCCCCATCGTACGTCCATTTTGGAGTACATTGTGGCACCAGTTAAAGCATCAATTAGATCTTGAGATCTCGGTAAAGGGTACGCGTTTTTAACCGTTTTCTCATTGAGCTTTCTATAGTCCATTACTGGTCGTAATTTGCCATCTTTTTTGGCCACAAAGAAGAAAGGTGCTGCAACAGGAGATTGTGAATCTCTAATACGTCCTAATGCAGTTTCAGCTTTTAACCAATCTTTCAGTGTGTCCATTTCTTTTGGTGATAAAGGATACGGTTTTGCATTCGGTGGAAGATCATTCTCATCTTTAAGATCTATCGCATGATCCCATTTCTTTCTTTCAGGAAATCTCTTTGATTCCTCTTCTGAGAATACACCCAGGTAATCATGAAGCCAGTCTGGAACCATTTCTTCTACAGACTTTTTCTTCTTAGTAGCTTCCTCTGCTACCTTTTGTTCTGTGGCGATAGAAGCTTTATATCTAATCCATTCATTCTTTGGACTATCTTCATCTTCTATTTCCTCAACCATCGCCCTCTTCTTCGCCATGCCTTCATCATCATCTTCCTCTTCCGTGGGAATCAGATCTGGCAAGTCACCCTGTTTTTGGGTTTTTCGTTTTTCTCTATTTTTTTGTCTTTTTTCTTTTTTAGTCTCACACTTAATTGGGCATCGTGTAAGAGCAAATCGTCCTGCTTCCAATCAATCTCCGGGTTATGATACCTTAGCCAATCTATACCGATAATAACATCATCGCTTCCTAGATCTGTAACCATGAAGGCTGCTTTGTCTTCTTCATGATCTCCAATCTTTAATCCTATTTCAGCGAATCTTGTCATAGCTCTGGCGGCATTTAAGGAACCATCAATGTTCTTGACTGGTATGGGACGCAATAATTTACGACACCGGACATCATTGTTCTTCACAAATCTTTCACTTATAAATAATGTTGATGCACCACAGTCCACAAGTGCTTTTACGTCTGCTTGTCTGTTCTTTCCTTTCAGTGTAATCGGAATATAAAAATGCTCTGATTTGGATCGTATATATACTTCCGTTACATCTGAAAAACTAGAAAGAATAGAGAATCGATTGTTCGGGTCTAGGTCTGCAGACTCTGACTTCAACCCTTCTAAAAACCCTTGCCTTCTTTGGAGGATAACCAGTCCTTGAACCATTTAGGCGCGGTTTCTTCTTCGGCAGACGATGCCTTCACTTGCGCTGGTTTCGGCGCTTCTTTACAGTTCCTAGCCATGTGGCCTTCTCCACCGCATCTGTAACATTTGAAAGCACCAGGCTTTCCTTGCGGTTTGGGGGCAGTCTTTTGCCTTCCGGAGTCGACATCCATAGTGTCACTGTTACTGGGTCCAGCCCTTGATGAAGAAGGAACTCCACTGTTAGACTTGGGAGTCCACCAGGTGTTTCGCTTCTTCTCTGCGTCCAACTCTTCAAAGTTTTGCCCAATTTCTACTGCTCTTTCAATCAGTTTGTTGAGAGTATTCTTGTCTTTGAGCGCAACATGAGCGAGTTGTTCTTTGATCCGGGTTTGTAGACCAGATCGGAGTTTAAGGCGGAGGTCGTAGTCGGAGAAGTTTGTGAATACCGACTTTTGTTTGAAGGATGCAACGTATTCTGGAACAGAACTAGATCCTTGCCTAAGGGTCTCTAATTCTCTGATGGCCTTCGCTTCTTTGTTCTCATCTTTAAACATGCGTGAGAACTCCTCTAAGAATTCGTTGAAGTCCAATTCTCCTGCAGCTTGTTTCTTAACGTAAGGTTCTGCCCATTTTCCGGCATTTCCCTTAAGATAAGACAACATTAAGCTGAGATGTTGTTGTTGCGTTGCATTGGGATATTGTGTGAGGTAAAGGGATATTGTGCCAGGAATGTTTCGACATCGATGGAGTCTTTTCCTCCTGTGAACTCTGTTGGCTTCGCAATTTTGGGAGTTCCTCCTGTTGATGTTGGTTTTGCTTCCAGTTCATCAATTCTTTCCCTATATTGACGAAGTTCTTCATGGAGTTTTTCGTTCTGGTCTTGTAAGACATCGTTCATATTCCTAAGCCTTTGAACTTGCTCTTGGACTGGAGCAATCGCAACATTGATAGCATTTGCGATGTACTCAGCCAAAGCTTGTTCGTTGTGAATGGTAGTGGCGGGAGCAGACATAGTACCAGTTGTTTTCTGGAACCCGATTTACTGATGTCTGTGGTTGACTAGTCGTAACGGTCAACCCAAAAAGGAAAGATGGCGAAGAGGAGATGGGAAAAGAAGTATGTAAATGGAAAACTGAGCGGTCCCCGATATCTGATCGGATCTACCACGTACTCAGGTCCTAAAGGGTTCTTTAATCAACCCTACTAGGCGCTTCCCTATTTACTAACTAAGAAGACTATAGTAAAGGTTTTTGTGATCTTCCAAGTGGGAAAAACTCGAGGGACACGGTGCTCTTCCAGCCGAAGCTTACAAGCGACCAGTCTATCTTGAACAACGAGACAATTCCACTAAATACTTCGAAGAAGACTAGACCTTCTATCGTATGAAGAGAAAACTATCGTAAAAAGGAAACTATCGTAGAGCTCAGCAGGCAGGGTCTTGGGCCAGCACTGAGGTCACGGATCGAACACCTAATGTTGCTCGTCCACCGTCTACTAGCAGCAGCAATGTAAGGCTGGGCCTGGTAGAGGTCTACTAACTACAAAAAGACTATTGGTAGAAATGCGCTCAAATGAGCAAAGGGGAGAAGAAAGATCGCGACTTTTTTAGGGTCGGGAAAGACAAAACATTTTGTACTAGCCTGCAAGTGCAAGTGCCTTTACAGACGCGTACAGAAGATGATAAGAGACTTTTGAGAGTCGTCTACAACGGTACTATCATTGAAGAGGAATCCAAAAGAAAAGTATGCAGCGGTATGCGAGTCGGAGTCCCCTAAAGTTCAAACCTAATGTCACAACCCACAAAACGAATTAACGTTAGGGCAGAGACTAGGACTCAAACTAAGGTTGTCACAAAGAAAGAGAGGAGCAAGGACGTCTTGGATTGCTACCAGTGTAGATACAAGAGGTTTGAACTAAAGAACTACTACAGCGAAACTAGCTAACTATATACACATATTGAAACTGAGATATAAACTGAGTTTGAAACTACTAGCCAATCATAAAATAGAAAAGAGAATCGTACGATGTGATGGTTGTGACAGTCCAGCATGAACACAGACTTATGGATGACAGTTTTTTTTTCAAATTGTTTTGTAAAAGAGCTGTCCAATGTAAGATAGGTCAATGATACATGGTACAGCTGAACAAAATGAGAGGTGCTGACCTTCATCTAAGCAAACACAACACTAGCATGGTACAGTGATGGAGCAGTTTTTTGCTTGAGGACAAGGATGATTCTGCTGATAGCAATGTGGGAAGGAGGAAGCAGGTGCATAAAAGTTTGTGTGACACTTTTATAGAATGATCTATTCCATTGGGAATCAGGATCCTCTGACAGAACATTAGGACAGAAGATCAACAGCGATCAACTGCATACCTGTGTGAAAAGACACTGCTCTCCTCTTGGAAGGTTTGAGAGAGCATCAACTTGCTAAATGTTGAGTGATCCTCCAACTCGGGTGGGAGGCACTGGAGCATGTGGAGGTCCTGGAGGAGCTGGCTGCTGGAGGTCCACCCTTGGCACTTTTTTGACGATGTTCTCACAGACCCTATTTTATGAATATGGATGGGAAATGACATACACACCCATCAAGAGTTCTGGGGTGCGGATGACTGTCCATGGTGGCTGTCTGACCATTGATGCAAGTTGTGCAGTATATTCCTCAATCACATATTTTTTAGCACATGTAAAAAGATACACAGCAGCGGTCTGCCCATCTACTAGTATCTCGATAACTACTTTACTCAGGTAAGGGTTCCACCATGTGAATGCGTCCTTCATCAATTGCAATCCTGACATTTTCCTCCCCAATTGCAATAGAATCAACATCATGGTAAACAGCACCAGTGACACCCAGAGCACAGTTAAGTATGTTCTCCCTAGTGTAAAAATGATCAAATATGACAAGTGCCTGGAACAAATCTGCGCTTACCAGCCTGCCACTACACCAATGTGAGACCTATGGGTGACATAGAAGATGCTTTGAGTGGGTTTGACTTGTACTGGAATATTATAACAGCTTAGCAAGAAGGATACATTTGTTGATTGACTCACCTGGAATGTTATAGAAAACATCCTTGTAAACATGAAGGACAGACTCGTCTGCCATCGATCTCACAGCATTCTTGAATTCTCAATGGTTCTGATCGATGGCAGTGAGCTCTGGGCTTGCTGTGGAGAGTGCATGATTGACAAAGATGACGAAAGGTGAAGACAAAGTGAAGACATGCTCGATGAAAAATGGTACGGTCGTCGATGACATGGTTTGCTGGGGGAAAGATTGTGAGAATTAGTGGAGTATGCTCAAAGGTTGCAAAGGCTCACTGAGAAGAAGTGGAAGATACCTACAATCACATTCAACTTGCCAAAAAGGGTGGTATATGCATAGTGCTTGCTGGATGTTTCTGAAAAACAATTCAGAAGTTGAGAAAAGCCCTGTGTTGACCAAAAAGAGTGCAAAGGATTCTATGTGTTTATGTGGAGTAAAGCTCACATATGTTCTTAATTCAATACTTTGGAATACTTCGAAGTTCGGGAGAGACATAAAAATCACGTGACCACATTGTGCATGTCCAATTCTCACATTCAAAAACAATTAAGCATGTTGCAGTTCTATATACTCGGATAGGGGGGATATATCACACAATGGCCATCGTCAGTCCCACAACAACCTGAACGTCCATACATTTTATGAGCGCGTCTTGGATTCAGCCAGGCCCAGGCCATCCATCCCTTCAATGTCTGTGCCATTCTGAAATTACCAGGCTGTTACCAGTGAACACAAAGGTAGCACTTACTTGTTCAAGGGCTTCTTCAGCTGAATCTAACTCACACTGTTGGTGTTTGGTGAGTGCCAGTGCTTGCCCTGCCAAATATGGCCAAGCACATCTCGCTCGGGCCAATATTGCAACCAGTCATTATAGAGCTGTGCACGGTGTAAAGATACAACCTAGCTTGGGCTGTAGATAAACCACTCCCTAAACTAGTATGTTAGTCTTGCGCTCCGTCTAGTCTGCTTCACTTCTAAGAACAAGAGCATTCGACCCTAAAGGGGGATGCCTATTTAGTATGGTCAAGTTCGAGTCTAACTTATTTGTGAAACAAGCATCAAAGTCAGCGGTAAGTTGCCGTGGTCAGCGATGATGCCGCCGGAACTAGCGCTGTGCATAGCGGTGCTACCGTCATCGAGATAAAGTCAGTAACAGTTGCCTCTAGCGAGCAATGTCAAGCGGTAGTCTCAGCGGTAGCGGTAAGGTTGCGAGCAGTGGAAAGAAACAGTAAGGAAGTCCGCGGTACTTTCAGCGGTAAAGTAGCGGAGCGTGAGAAGTTCAGTCAAAAGTAACAGTCGAAAGTCCAGTGGTATGCCAGCAGTAACGGAGAACGAGCGTGATGTATTAACGAGTGATAAGGGAACTTTAAAGACTATGTCCACAACTGGGTTGATCCAGAGCTAGACAATAATCCTGACCTATAGTACGTGCAATGGTGTAAAATCAGGTACTGTATTGTGTGGGGTACGCAGTGCTTATATCCTAATTCATATGTACTCGGAATACTCTAGGCAAGATCAGTAGTGCTGGAGTGTAGTAACCGCCATAAGTATACATAGCGCGAGGCATGAGGCAACATGTAATAATGCTTGCCGTGGAATCAGTGATAACGAACAGGAAACAAACTATGCACCAAATGGAGCTATGCGGATGCGGCAAGGACATGGAAGGACATTGGTTCATGGAATGAGGTGTGGCAGTTGGTATGGTGTGCAGTAAGCATGGGATGCCACCAGTACTGCTAAATGGGGTAAGATGGCCATGGACAAGTGGTAACTCCTGTAGACGTGAGACGAGTGTCAAAATATGGGGTTTTAAGCCCAGCGCCAATATGTTCGTTACAACAGAATACTTTTTCTTGGCCAAGTGACAGCCATTGGTATTGTGACAAGCATGGCATGAGCCATGCATGCTGATCTTGAGTTGGCTGCCACCTTGGCAGCTAAGAATATATGTCATGCCTCACAGAATCGCTGAACAAGCAACATCAACTTATGACAATGTTAATGATTGAAGGTGAGCGACAGACCTAATTTTTTTTGGCATCCTAGACCGCTGGTGTGCAAGGGAGATTGATGGATTCATTGGTGCACCAGGAGATTTACACACAGATGCTTCTAGCAGGATGTCCAGAATGCGATATACTCGGAAATCTCTTTGTGAAGACTCCTTTGTGATTTATGATTCATGACAGATTATTTTCCACTATTGTCGCTAATCCCCACTTTGATCCTACTGCCTTGGATGCTGCAGGGATTCGCCATGACAAGATGCTGCTCTCCTCCAGAAAGGAACGAGAGGACATAACCTGTGCCATGACAAGATGCCGCTCTCCTCCAGAGAGGAATGAGAGGACATTAGATACCTTGCACTAATAGGCTCTTTGACTCTCCTAGAAGTGAAAGACTGGGAAGGTGGGAGGCCATTGGTGCTTGCAAACCCTGGTATGTCATTATTGAACTTACAATGCTTTGGTATGAGTCTAACGTTACACTACCTCTCGCCACTGACTGCAGTGAGAAGCTTGATGAATATCTCTGTCATTTCTGCGGCAATCATCCAGGCGCTGTATGGGACTCATTTACTCTTGACATGTGTACTACGGGGTCTAATAGTGCACAGGTAAAAAATCACATGCAGATACTGTCAGTGTACTGGTAATATATCTCCCCTTTTTATATGCCTCCTCCAATGCATCTATATCAATCCTAATCCATGCAATGATATCTTGTAATGAGACCCTGACCTCTCGCATGTGTGTGAGTACTGCAGTTCCAACCTTGCGCACCTCTTGTTCTAAGTCCTCAATTATATCAAGTGCTGCAAGGATATCTATGAGTGCATTCTGCACTTCAGACTCCTCGCACTCAATCAATGCGCAACATAGACCTTCTACAAACTGGTGGGATGAGTGGCCAATGACTGTGAATAGTTTTTGGTCTATAGATTTTGTATTTCTAGAGATTAATTTTATGAGTAGAGTTGTAGTGGCTAGCCATTATGATGATATACCGATGTTTATAGGCCTGTCTATACTTGCGAGCAGCTTTCACCTTTTCTTCAGGTGAGTTGTATAATCAAGGTCAGGCCATAGTGGGTGTTGCAAGGGAGATTTACACACTAGTTGGTGCATGAGGGAGATTTACTGGGAGTTTCAATTCTGGCATCCTAGAATGCTGGTGTGCAAGGGAGATTTATGGATTCATTGGTGCACTAGGAGATTTACACACGGGTGCTTCTATCTTTGTTAGCAGGACATCCAGAATGCAATATACTACAGTCCAGCACAGATCTCTTTGTGAAGACTCCTTGGTGATTCACAACAGGTTCTTCTCTGATGACGGGATTGAATCCATATGCATTGGACAGTAAGATTAACTGACTAGAATACTGGAATCTGAAGTATGAGTGTTTTAAGATAATGACAAAAAATGTGCATGTCTTCCTCTCCAAGACTCGTGCAGTGGTTCCCGTGCAGTGTTGCTGCAATCACAGCAAGCACCCAGACACCACAGTCAAAACTGTTTTTTTTGACTGCTTCGGTCTCAAAATGTATAAGATGAGATCGCCTTTCACACCATCAAGGTTGCAACAATACCTACCATCAGAGGACATGCAACCCATCCATTGAAGTTGATGTTGATGGTGTGATTGCATTGTCGAGCGATGCTCAAAGACGAGCAATCAGTTTCATGATGTCCTGGATGAATTGAGTCTATGCTGAAATGGATCAGATGGAGCTCACATACCTTAATATCCAGTTCCCAAGGCTTCTGCTCGGCAAAACTGTCAAATAGATGGAGTTCCTTGCTTCGGAGGTGCACAACACATAGAACCCAGTGGCCGACATTTAAAGGTCTATGGATGGGAAGGATCCACACTTCTTTGGTCCAGTAACATGTCCATGACATGTTCTGCCACAGAACATCATCAGGTGCATTATATCAGATGTGTGAGAGGTCATGGGTCGAGAGGATAGCATACTGTTCAACCATGTGAGACAATTGCACTGCTTCTAAGTCAAGAAGGACGGCACATCCATTGATGCAACTGTCATTGAGTAGTGCAGTTCGAGAAGCAAGAAGTGTGATATCCTTCAGCTTGAATACTTGACGAGGACATCCGTGGCGAGGAGCAGATACTTGTGTCTTGACAGTGCCTGGAATGATGATCCCTGCATCCGGTAGAGGTCTTTGGTTGAATGACATGCCCTAAAAAACTCATGAGCATGGATTATAGGATGAACATCAGAACAAGTAATGCTACCTCAGGGGGTTGCCAGCAAAGGTCAGCTCTAGGATCATTTCATGATAGTGTCAACATCATCATTCTTACCTCCAGTGACTCCAGCAGTCAGGATGTCCACAAGGATGGCGTCTTCAGGTAGTAAAGCAGTGTGATCAGTTTCAATGAACACTTCTGGTTCAGGCTCTTCAGTAGGTATAACGTATGAGACAGCAAATGTATTAATCCATTGAAGTAGACACCCTCCAGAGACACCTGATAGCTTTTGAGCAAGGGATACAGCATCCGCTGTGCGAGATGCAAATCGCGCTGCCAATGCAAGCAAGCTTGTCCAACGGGTTTGAAGATGCTGAAGATGCTCCTGCCACTGGTGAAGCAGGATAAGGAAGATTTCGTCTGCAATGCACTGAGCTTGGGCAAGGACAAGGGGAAATATGATGCTTACTACCAGGTGTCAAAAGGGCAAGTTCTATTGCCGAAAGCTCATCACCAAACCATTTGCAGAGATTGTCTGCCTCCAGCCCAAGATGCTGCTGCTCTTCAATATATCTATCTCTCTTCAACATTGCATGAATTCCGTCATGAATATCTTGGTCTTCTAGCCAATGAGGAACATCACCCATCAAAGGGGTGATCCATACATCCTCCATCAAAGATTGATTATTGCATAGATCATTGAGCTTTGTTGGAAGTGGTGTTAGAAGTGGGATGACGTAGGTTGGGTCATAGAGCTCCTCGAGGCGCTCACAATATGCATTGAGCTTATGGAGCACAGTCATCAAGCCTGGTCGATGCTTTGAGATTGCTTTGCGAGTCTGTTGATGAAGTTTGGTGCCTACCAAAGATCATTAGTATCATCAAATTGAAGTATCACTGGTACCACCTACCCAGTGCCTGTTGTGCGCCGCCCACTGCACGATCCAATTTATCCCATTTGAAGAAGCTTCCAATAGCACATTTGCGAATATTGATCGTCCCATGCTAAAAGCAGTGTCCGAACAAAGTTGAGGTCCACGCCTTTTAACTCCAGAAACTGGTCATGGACATTCAGCGATGCATATAACACCTCAACTTTAGCCATGAGATGCTGATGACCACATTCAGGGCTGTCGAGGGGCCTCGAGCATGTCGTTTGTGGCATCAGTTTTGGTCATTGTCTCTCTCATTGCCTGCAGTGCCTTTCTGAGGCATCTAGATCTGCTTGCAGAGCAAGAACAGTGTCTTACTCTTTCTTCAGGCGTGCAGGTGCATCTAGATCAAGAAGTCAGTGATGCTTGGCTCAAGAGGGCTGGGAGGGTCGTCGAAGGTCCATACAAGCATGAATCGATAACTGGGATTGTCTCTGGGAAGCCCATTCATCGTGGAGCTCATCAGTGGTCACTCCACATTCCTCAAGGATATTCTGTGCCGCTGTGCCTTGATCCCTGACCCCACATTTAAGCCAACACTTAATTTAATCTCCCAGATCAGCACACATTTCAAGTCCAATAGCAGCCGCTTGTCAATCAAGCAACCAGAGTCTATGCTAAAGCTGGGACAAGCTGTCAGTAAATTATGTTGGTGGATCATTGAAAGAACTTACTGAAGAGGAGCACTGGATTTCATCAGGCAGACAAGTCTCAACCACAATCATTCAGTTCCTTCACCATCTGACAGGCCAAGGCTGTGGCACATTCAAGGATTGTACTCAAGTTGACAGGCCCACTCATGGCCATAGGCATGCATGGCTGTTGTGGCGAAGTGCAAGTGCTTTATGATAGTTGGCAGTAGGATGTCATACTAGTAGAATAAATGAGAATCTGATCTCCAAGTCATGAAGTGACTCACCTGATCTAGTGATCGTGATAAGATGCACCCGACATCATAAAGCATGACAAAAGTAGCTCTTGGAGGTAATAGGGTAAAGAGATGGTCAATCAAGGCGACAGCATACTTCTGCTGCTCGCCAGGAGTGTCTATGTTGGCAAAGAAGAGAGGAATGTCATGACGGCATATAAGAGCCATAACACCAGTATCATCAAAGCTGTCTATCAAAGACTTCTGCTTCTTGCCATCAGCGGCTTCATAAGAATTCTCACATTGATCAATTGCCTCGTTGGGTACTGAGGACTTGTGCAGTTTAGGTGGAGATTTGCGACTTCAAAGGATATGACAGCCGATAGTGTCGACTTGTGCTTTTGGAAGAAAATACAAGGTGTCATAGAAGTGTGGTGAATCACCAGCTGATTGTCGATGCCAGTGATGGAAGTTTCCATCAGTTGCGACATGTACATTACCTCCTTCATTCAGGTTCCGACCAAATGCTACCCCCCCAAAGCATGCAGGACATCATTGTATAAGGATGGAGGCACAATGCTTGCGAGGAATGAGTGGTTCTGGTGCAGTGGCCTTGGAGGTTAAAGTGTTCCAATGTCCTGCATGATATGGGAATCATACATGGACATGACTGCTAGGTGACCCACAAAAGACCATGTCTGTTAGCTTAGCCCTCAGACTAGTCAACCCATACCTTGGTACCATACCTTGGTTCAAAACACTTCCAGACATTTTTGCTGATTCACAAATCTGCATTGTTGAAGAAAAGTCATATGTGAGATGGGAATCACATAATGACCTAGTTGATGTGAGAAGAAGATTGAAGGTTTAGGTATAGCCTTACCTTTGGCTTATTCACTTTGGCTAGAGAAAACCATAGAGAAAAGTTCAAAGCCTACAAAAAACTACCAAAAACAACCTATGTTTCACCTGTTTCCATTGTACTATTATTCTTGTCTCTTCTTCTCCATTTTTCCCTTACTATTTCTTACTATTAGGATGCCTTGACACCCCAAACACTTCATAAAATTGTACCCACAGGGTATGATATCATGATGATGTCATAATGATATCATACTGATGTCACTTCATTCTGGACAGTTCCATTTCACTTCTAGAACATTCTGCTCCACTATGATGTCATATATGATGTCATGGCTCCACCTTTTCCTTTTATTCCTATTCTTTTGAGTTTGGATGAATATTTTGATTGGTTCTCTCTATATTAGCTTACATAACTATTTTCCCACACTACATGTATAAAAGGAGAGCCCATTCTCCCCCCCAAAAAATAGGATCTCCCACTTGTCACTATATTTCAGGAGTAAATATTTCTCAAGGCTTGCAAAGTTAGTCACTTTGAAGCATTGTTAAACCAAGTGCAAAGTAACGAATTCCCTTGAGACCATTGTTATACTATTTTCAAAGCTAGGTATATGAAGGATAATTCCTAGGCCAATCTATTCAAGTGCCCAAGTCTACTGCCTAAAAGGTTCATTCCTAGGCCAATCTATTTCACACCCAGTTTATTGTCTAGAAGGATCTTTCCTAGACAAATCTATCCACGTACACCCAGTTCCCAGCCTAGACAGTCTACCCTAGGCTCAGTTTTCCAAGAGCAGATTTCTGAAGATAGCTCTGGCTAAGTTAATCACTAGATTGGTTTAGCGGGCCTCCCAAGAACTCACATGTTATCTACCACAAAAACTAGAAAAGTTGTAGACCATGTTAATTGAGGACTGGCAAGAAGTCTTTATACAAGACCCTCGGTTATCAAGACACCGAGACTCCCAGCATTCAGCCTCTACATGATCCCGACATGCTGATAGAGCAACTTCGAGCCGATGTTCGACTTCTACTTGTAGAAGGTCAAACCATTGAATGGCTTGACCAAGGCTTTGTTGGAAGGGCTCTTGGATAACGACGCCCTACAACATTAAGATGAGTAGTTGATATGCAGTTTAGACAGGATCCTTACCTTTGAGTTTGTGATGCAGAATCCTCATCGTACATAGTGGGTGTGCAGTGCAGAGGCAAGCGCATTGACAGCATCACAAGAGCATTCAAAAAGGGTTCGATCAAAGGTGAGTAACTCGACAGACACTGCCATGCGAGGCTGTGAGGGAGCCGTTGGGAATAAGCTGTGAAAAACAAGGACTTGAGCTTGGGTAGTGCATCTACAGCTCAAGACCTCAATGGAAACAAAATCTGACAGCAATTTGGATTATTCAATTAAACACACTATATATGTGAGTACTTACAGTCAAAAAAAGACAAACAACAGAAGTGCGTTTTTGTGCGCATGTATGCAAGTGGCACAAATATAAGGCTGGTGTGTGCATCCTTTGAAGAGGTGCTCCTAATGTCCATGCAGTGTAGTAAAGCTGTACCGTGACAAGAGTGGGAATAAGGGATTTCCATCTGTCATACAAACGAGTGGACATAAGATCGGGTTGCGTGTGACGGCTTGGTGTGGATTGTGAATATGGAGAACAGTTATCAGCAGATTCAGTGACCAGAAGGACATCATAATCGTGAAACACGTCTTCCCAAGCATCAGCAGACTCGGTGTCTGGCTCGAGGGCTACAGTTTCTGTGTGCCCATCTTGAACAGATGAGGTATCTTGAGACTGAGTTGAGCCTGCCATTAGACAGGCCATCTTGGCAAGTAGCTGGCGCTGTTTGACCTTCTGACCTGGCACTTCAACTATCACCTGTTTTCGTTTGTCTATGAGTTTCTGTGGACTGGAAAAGTGCATACCCAGTCCAGAGGATGTGAGTTGAGCTGCACGTGGAGTCACTGGCATGATGAAGTCTTGCAGGAGGAGAACTGAGAATAAACAACAAAGAGTCTGTGAGAGAACACAAAAAGCATAGAGGTATGGTAGATAGTACAGAGGGTCCAAGCCACACGATGCTTTGGATCATCCTGATGCAGGGCAATGAGGTGCGCAGAAGGAGGACAACAAGGTACCAGGAGGAGGGCAATGAGGTGTGCAAAAGGAGGGCAACGAGGTAGAGTTATATTTTTAGAATGTAGCTATTTACATATGGAGGATCCTCCCAGCTAAGGGGCCTCTCAGCCCAGTTTCCCATAACATAGAAACCGGGTCTGAAAGACCCTTTATTGGCACCGAGAAGTACTGCCTGAGGTGCACTTTTGACCTTTGGTCTTGTGGCCGCCCATTACACAGAAGATAGGATGGCATGTGCAGCAACACAGCAGACTTTCACTTTAGGCTTTGCAAACCTATTCAGAACACCAAAAACTTCACTTGTTTTGCATCTCGCAACTTATGATAAATTTGAAAACGCTCGATGATGTGTTACTATATTCTACATCTACAAGCATAGGCATTTTTGATTTCACTGCATCATTAATTAGTTGTTGTTTTTTTCAGTTTTGTCACGAATTTGTAACGTTAGTCATGTGACGTTCGTTGGATTTGCAAGTCATCTACCTTACCTCTCACCGTCGAATATTGTCCTGTAGTCTTTTGACCCAATCTGGAATTGTTGCACTCATTCCTCGCCCCTAGTCCGAGCCTCGTCAGATCTTGACACGAAACGCAGGAGGGTCCATGGGACATAAGCTCAACATCGGCGGCCAAGAAAGAAAAGATGAACTGTCGAGCGATTACAACAGTGTGCAATTCTAATGAGAAATATGAAATTTTGGTGGCGCGTGTGACAAAAAAAGACTCAAAGCTCACAAAACTATGGAAGCTTGTGTTCGATCACTCAGCTAGAATTTTATATGCTGTGATGTACGGTTAAATGAATCAGCACTATCTCTTCACAGAAGGCAACCGTAAGTCACGACATCACACGCCGATTTCAAAATTCAAAGTCAGTTTGGCGAAGCAAGAGCGCAAGT
Organism: Suillus spraguei; assembly: GCA_016800925.1. Lineage (NCBI taxonomy): Eukaryota > Fungi > Basidiomycota > Agaricomycetes > Boletales > Suillaceae > Suillus > Suillus spraguei. The sequence goes on along the minus strand of JABCPU010000005.1, from coordinate 7,207 downwards.
CAGTCACGGTATTCAGTGTGAATATTTGAACTTTGACATTCTTCTTTAGTCTCTTCTTCGATTGTTCGTTCGCTCGGCCATTTGGGCCCAAATTCGTTTCGGTGAGATTTCCATGGCCTTGAGGATTCATTGCCGTGCGCAAATGTGATAAAGCTTCGGCGGCGTTTCGTGCTTTATATATGTAGAAAGAAAGCTGACCGAAGGGGTGTCCTTGCATTGCCATGATCTAATCATACATAAACCCAACCAACGAATGAGACTTCCACATAGTACATACAACCTTCAAATGCATATACTGCTTTGCGTCACAAAACGATCTTTCGTATATTTTGGCAATTCCATATTAGTAGTTGGTTTCGTCCTGAGTGAACCGGGTTTGGGCAAAACCGATGTAGGAGTTGGAGGCATCAAACACGGTATAGAAGCGCTGGATGAATACGTAGCCAATGACAAAGTCAAAGGGCCCTTGCTGAAATCCCGTGCCGATGTCGCGAACAATGAGATATATGGAAGCCCTATTACCACGATGAGCTCCAATCATGTGGTTGAGAGCACGAGGCCAGATTTGGGCGTTACGGGTGAGAGTGAAGATTGTCTGCGCAAAACGGTGAACAAGGGGTGTGAGTGCTAACAGAATTGACGTACGCCGCCAATATTGAAATTCAGGTTCTCCAGGCGCGAGTACTTATTGCGGGAAATAGCGTGAAGTCCACTCTCAGGATCGTATCGAGCGCCGGTCATATCCGTGTACAGCAGGAAGGCCTCTATCGAACACTAATTAGACCATCATTACTCGCTGCACTCTGGTGGATACACACCGGTGGAAATCGAAATAAAGGTATTGCCACAATCGACAATACCAATGGTGTCTTGTAAGATCACTGTGGTGGCAGTGTTGCCGTATGTGATGCTTTGATGGAAACCCCAAAATTCCGGTGCAACCGACGGGATGTTCATGATAGGACTGAAACAAAACAATTGCTATCAGTCTGGATTGATCTAGGAACTGAGGTAGCTTACGTGTATGTAATGGCACGGTGCAAGGCACGGTCAGTTCCACCAAAGGTGAGTTGTCCAGCGGTTCTTTCCTGCGAACCGCCGTAGGGCTTGAAAAAGACACCAAGAATGTTCGCAGGAATGACGTTTTCCTTAACCAGGTTGTCAGTGACAGTCGGGATCAGCGCTTCCGGCATTTGAGTCAGGGTGTTTTGGGTCGATGCCATAGGCCCGATGCCAAGGACACCGTCAAAACCAGCGAAACCCAGTACATGATCAGCAACACCGATCGGCTGCCTGTGGACGGTGAGCCCAGGACCGACAGTGACGGTGTCGAAGTACATAATTCCTATAGATAATCGTAAGTATTTCAACTTATGATATCATATTGTATGTCACACCGTCCATGCGGTGGTCAGAACTGTAGACGACCGATACAGGTTCTTCAGTGCGGACGCTGTCGTCGGTTGCCTGGTACGGAGTACCGGCACCAACCCATGTGTTCGCGCTACCGCTATCGAGAATCAAGTTGTCTTTAATAATGCATTAGCAGCCGCATATTTTTCCAGTATTGAACTCACAGATTGTGGAGGGGCTGCCGATACTAACTGATATGGTGTAGACAAAACAATTGGTTGTCAGAGGAACGCTAACTCGACGTTGTCCGTGCTTGCTGGAACCACTAAGGGCCTGCAAACGAGCTATATCGTGCGCCACGAGGTTATAAGTACCATTAGAGAAATTTAGCCTCCTGGTGATGGGGACGGAGGTTGGGGAATTGGCAGGTTTAACGGGCGATGCTGTGATTGGCAAAACTAGGAGAAGTGTTAACAATGGAGCGGGGAACATGGCTGACTGGAAAGCAATATCATACTCAGTGGTGCATTATATATGTGCTGGCAAATTCAATGATGGTAATGTCGTGCACCTTAGTATTAGCCACGTATGAAACGTCCCCTCGAAAAAGCGATGACGAGATAGTTGCAATCGAGCATGAGGATTAGGCTCCCCGATAAAGTGTGACAAGAGATGGTGTGCTTTAAAACATGCCGATACCAGGTGGCAGGAATTTACAATTCACCTGTTTACCCATAGTTCAAATGTCACCCTTAATGCATTGACTTGCCTCACATTCATTTCCATAGAGATGCTGACCTATTATGAATGCACCTTGGTAGAACTTTCGTGTCAGTGGTAAAGCTAGTGTAGTGATCATTGCTAAGGAGAGCGATGTCCAAGGTTCTCCCGGTTGTCGACGCTACCGCTGACTCGTCACAAAACTTGCTCATGTGAATGTGACAAGAAGTGTGAGGCGAACTTGAACAAGCCATCTGCCAACATGCGTGCATGTAAGCTTGCTTCCAATGATGTGACTTGCTGCTGACTCGCGCTTTGTGTATTGTGCTGGCATTTTGGTCTACAGAGTGTCAAGACATTTCAGGCTATCCTGTCATATTTATGCATAACCATGGCTAACTAGCGTCATCTTGGTTATGCATGGCTGACGCTAAACCCTCGGTAGGCTTCCCTTTATGCATAATGGTGCCTGCATCACATTGATCCCATAATGGTACTCAGTTACTACATTCGCAGATTATTCCCATACCACATTTTGGCCACGTAGCGTGTGAATTTGCCCACAACACCCAAAACATCGCCCACTTTGGGAATCTCCACAATATCAATTATTCTCACACCCTCCCCACCTCACTGCAGCTTCACCACTGCACCACAACAGGTTCCCTCTTATATCTAAGTAGTAGTTTGGTATATACATGTATAATATAATATAATTGACCGCTTTTTCTATGCATTGATGTGCCTGCTCCCCCTCCAGGGGCCATTCAACATAGGTTAGGACACAGAATACTTTCGCACTTTTGCCCCTCTGAATAGCGGAGTGTTCTATGATACTCAGAACATGTTTTTGTAGCATTGTGTGAAGAGATTCCTATCTTTATTTGACCTTCTGAAGCACCATACATCAATAGATATAGCATACACTCATGAAAATAAAATTGTGTTCCTATGTATTTTATTCTAGGTAAATAGATCTTTAAAAATAATTCCCAGCATCTATTAAATGGTAGAAACAGTGTATCAGGAGCTCAAGACCATAGGACAAGATCTCATTGCATGGTGCACCTCCCTTCCACTGGTGGTATGCCCCCTGTGAAATTTTTTCCTGGAGGACCGGACCTCAATTAGGGTATGATTTCTATTTCTGTGTATATTTATAGTAGATGTATCACATAGCTAGCCCATGACACATAGGATCCTTCCACAAGAACATAAATATCAAATATCGCATTTTTGACATTTTTGATTTATTTCACTCCCTTAAATTTCACACAAATGATACACACTGCTCATATATCATTTTTGGTACATATATAAATGTGTTATATGCCAAGGATCAGCTCAATATAGGCCGGAATCTTCAGGTAGTGCCCATGCTTGCTATTCCTGCTGATAAGGGGCCCATACCTTTCAAACATCGATGTTTAATGATCAGACACCTGTGGTACCCTTAAAATATATACCATATCATAGATTTAAATTTTCAGAAAGATCCATCAGGTACTGAGCGAAAGGAAAGGAAAAAAAAACATGTGTGAAAAGTGACAATTCACACATATTACACAGAAGTCACTTTTACCTATGATACAGGCCAAATATTTTATATTATTTTAATAGGATACATGTTAAACTACACAAAGAACCTATACTACACTTTGCCCTGAGGGTGGAAGATATGTGGAAGGGATGTGGTGGTAATGTAAGTTGATGCAGCATTAAAGTCCAACCACTGCTCTACTGGCCATTTTCGATGTTTTGGGTCTTTTGAGTTTCCCACACTTGAGCCGTAACATGATAATCAGGGTGATAATCCCTGATGCCCTTTTGGACACTACCACATCATTCAGCAAAGACCTCATGAAGAAGATAAAACTTACACTGGGTCATTCCAGTCATAATCGATGGGGCATAGGAGCTGTCCAGTTGCGTTGTTGTTGAATCCACGACCTAATTTGTTCTGCCCATGAATGATAGGGCTTGGAGGTGGGGTTTGTTGCATCAACCATGAGTGTCATATACCGTACATTCAGGTCTAGATCAAATCCAATCCATGGACATCCAGACACCCAACCTACACATATCTGATCCACCCATCCACTCCAGTTCACATATCTGATCCACCCATCCACTCCAATCCATATTCATCCGTGTCCATATCCGATCCGTGTCCATATCCGATCCGAGTTCATATCCGAACTATTCCCGCGCACCTGCGCATTACCCCTTTTAGAATATACCTGTGTCTCCGGCTTCTGGGTATCTCTGTGCTTCCGGTTCTCGGTGATCTCTGCCTCCGTCTTGATAAGTATTTCGTACAAGCTTCATCTCCGAGTTCATAGCCTTATGTCCCGCTGTACTTACTAATGTGTTTCCGACATAGCCTCGGACTATCCGTACTTACCCTCCAGCATGCTCCTACAGTATATAAACTTGTAGTACAACTCCTGCAGACCTTAGTCTGATTCATTGTTTCCTACTTCTGTATATTCCTTTGATTACTCTGTATCCTGTTATCATGTCTATATAACTCCGTCTCCGTTCTTGCACTTGGGCTCCGGCCCTTGTAAGCTTCCAACTCAGGCCTATGGGATTACTCCCTAGGCCGGAGCTTTTGATCCTATGTCCTATAATCTGTTCGGACTTCATCCATCTCTGTCTATCATCTGTTTCACCTCCGACTCTACCTTTGGTAGTCTTATACTGTCTGTTTCTATTCCGGACCTTGTCCAGAGTAGTCTATACTATCTCTACACCATATCCGGACCTACTCCTCTCTAGTAGCCAACACTTCCTCTAAGATCCACAGAGCTACACTCATCCAATCATCCAATCATCCAATCATCCAATCATCCGCTCCTCCGCTCCTCCGCTCCTCCGCTCCTCCGCTCCTCCGCTCCTCCGCTCCTCCGCTCCTCCGCTCCTCCGCTCCTCCGCTCCTCCGCTCCTCCGCTCCTCCGCTCCTCCGCTCCTCCGCTCCTCCGCTCCTCCGCTCCTCCGCTCCTCCGCTCCTCCGCTCCTCCGCTCCTCCGCTCCTCCGCTCCTCCGCTCCTCCGCTCCTCCGCTCCTCCGCTCCTCCGCTCCTCCGCTCCTCCGCTCCTCCGCTCCTCCGCTCCTCCGAGCTCCGGACCTTCGGACCCCTAGTCCTTCGGATCCATCCTATCCTATCCTCTGACATCTATGGATCATCTTTCCCTCTGGAGCTCTGCTCCTATCCTGCCCTGGACTTTGTCCAGCGGTCCATCCTTCATCCGTTCTACTTGGAACTTGTTCCAGTAGTGTTACCATTACTCCCTACCTTCCGGAAATAGTTCCGGCGCATTCCCGCGCTCATCCGGAAGTCCATCGGAGCTCTGTCGAGCTATCCTGCCTTAGAGTTCATCTGGACCCTCCATCCGGACTCCACCAGAACTCTCCCTTGGACTTCATTCTGAAATTAAGGGCACATACTCGGGTAAGGGGCACAGCGTACGAGCTGAGGCCAAGCCCCTTTGACTTACAACCCTCCGGTACAACCCCATGTAAGACCAGGACTTCTTGCTAATCTCCGGTTTTGCATGGTCGTAACAATGAGGCAACAGTGACTTTGAGCCGTGTTGTATTATCAGCCCTTGCTCCGTTCAGCACCTTTATTTAACTACAAACAGTGCCAATGAGCCTCATCGCCAAAGGGTCTGCAAGTCCTACCTTGCTGTATACATAAGAGAGTTCATCATTCTCGACTACTGGGTGTACAAGCTTACGAATAGATGGACACAAATTGGCTAATTTCTTGTATGATCTGTACCTCCTGTCATTCCTAGTGGTCATAATTAGTACAAGCAACAGCAAATGAAAAAGGACCTACTCAAGGTCGTTCAAGCTTAGCGTCATCATCTAAGTCAGTGTCTAGCATCATACATCTGTCAAACTCTGCAATGAGATCTTCGACATATTCGGTAAGGCATACAAGTCTGCGAATCGCTCGACCCTCAAGTTGAAGCCGTTCACTATCAAATCAATGGCTCAGGACAGTGACCCAGTGCTAGATGAACATGCGTACCTTTTCTCTTCCACTGGCTGTTTGCGGAGTTCTGCATTTTGTGCCTCTAAATAGCTAGCCACCTCTTCAAGGATGCTACTTGACAAGGCGGGCTGTCAGCTTGAGAACTAGTGTGTGACATAGAAAAAGGATGAACTTTGAGGACGCAAGAAGTAGATGCAGGAGGTAGGTGGGAGAGGTGTGGAAGTAAGGGGAGGTGCGCTGTCTGAACTATAGCAGATCAGCAATGTTTTGATCTGGTATGTTTCAAATAACATACACAATTTATGTCTTGAAAATTTATGTCCTGGGGCTCCATGCTGTTTGGTTTGGAATGAGCTAATGGTCATTAAAAGATTGTAGTCATTAATAAGAATGAAGGATGGTGAAATCTAAAAAAATATGTACCAGATTCACAACTGACTTGACATCATATCCCGCAGAGCCGATCAGAACAGTCAACAATAATCCTTGAATGAAAATCAATTAACAAGCAGATGGACATCCAAAAAGGGTTCTTTACAGTGTCAATTGAAACAAGTCATAGCCAACGACAAAAAATACCAATGAGATACACAAGCACACCAACAACTTTGAGTTGAGGAGGAGAGTCGTCTGTAAAATGGATGGAGGGTCATTTGCAAACTGCAGAACAGAGGAAGGTCAGCACAAGCACAAGTTAGATTATAATTACTCCCTACTGGCTATAATAGTAAGAGTCTACAAACAATTGAATGAGATATGCCAAAGGAGAGTAGTACTAGTAGAAGAAACTTGAACACGCACCAAAGAAAGTCTCGCCCCCTTTCTGGTATTACATTTTACAGTGGCAGCCAGTGGTGAAGATAATGGAGTCGAGGCATCATCTATTGATTCAAACACAACGGATGCTGAGAGTAATAGTCAGAGTTGTGATTTGTTTTGGAGTGATAACAAATCCAGACCTGGTCGTTACTATCAATTTGAGGGCCTAAGATGCCATATTTTATGGACACGCCCCGGCCTAACACACTTGAACATCAGGAGTGAGAAGTAGCTATTGGAGATGCAATGTGAGTAGGAGTGAGAGATTGTGATTGCAGCGCAGGAGCTGCAGATGAATTGCTCTGCAGC